>JANHMN010000022.1:29305265-29332855 GCA_030674055.1 Rhabdomys pumilio | reverse complement strand
AAAAACAAAAAAAAAAAAAAAAAAAAAAAGGTTGACTCTGAAAAAAAAAGTTACAGAGGAGGGCAACATTGACGTGCAGGATTCATCTATAATTTTGTTGCTGCTGTTGCTGTTATGAGAGATGAGATGTGTTACCCCACCACCCCCCACACCTAAGGAACTCCATGAACTGAAGCATACCAAAGGAGTGTGGCAGGAGCTTCTCCTGACTCCTGGGGACACTGCTTACAGCTGAGACCTTGCCCTGCAGGGGACTGCCAACCTTGAGGTTTTGGACCACGCTTATCTACTGTTCTTTCTCCTCTTTGTGCATGTGATGATGTATAAAGTACCACAGTTATTCAAGTATTGTTCCTAGGGACAATGGCTACGTGACTGCAAGCTCTGGTAACAGAATTTCCACTAACTCATGACCTTATTTGCATTCCCACTTAAAGAAACCCTAATATTAACTAGGTATGTGCTGATTAACACTAGACTCCAGGCTAAGGACTCCATGAGGCATATATAAAAGGAGCTTAGTCAGTGCATCCCCCATAGGACAGACGCATCACGGCCAGCTCGCCCTCAGAATCTCTACACGGCTCCTCTCAGGCACCATTTTAAACAGCTATATCACCAACCAAAAATATGAAAGTGCAAAAACTGTGATCCTATACAGACCACAAAAGGGACACTGTTTGATGTCACCACATTCATCTTCAGCTAGGGGCAGGCACACCTGACAACTCAAGCTGTTCACTGCTCCATGTGTCTCTGAGAAGGACCATGAGCACACCCAACTTTAAATATGAGGGTTACAAACATATATTGACAAATGGGCAAAGTCACAAGTCTAGACCCAACCAATGAAAACTGTTATCTTCAACAAATGCAACAAATGTAACCTAGCCAGTGCCAGATAGTATCGTATCCTAAGAGTGGTATCTCTGGTACAGGACATGTATCTACAGACTCCTATGTGAAAGTACAGTCCTAGCTGTTGGCACTACTTTGGGGGTAGGTGCTGAAAACTTTAAGAATTGGGACACACCCTTGGGGACCACGCCTTTAAGGAGTAGCTTGTCTCTTTCCTCTTTCCTGTCTCTTCCTGGCCACCATTATGTGAGAAGCTCTGCTCTGTAACCAGGCAAACATGGACTGGAACCTTCCAACTGTAAGCTAAGGAGAGCCTTCTTCCTTTTAAGTTGTATTTTAACTAAATCAGGGACTAACCACAGAGACAAAGCATCTGACCAGCACAAAGGCTTTGCAAAACTCATTTTAGCCTCACATCAATCATATGAGGAGCTATAGGATTTCACTTTCTAAATGAAAAACTCAAGTCCGAGGAGTTTGTCTACGTACCCAAGGTCACACAGCTCCTAAGTGATGTGTGGGAGCGTATACAGATCTCAGAGTTCAGGGGAATCAGAGATGCTTTGGAGAAACCCAGAATAAGCATCTGGCTTATTCTTAAAGACTTTCCTAGGGGGAGAGATAGGAAGGATGGACACTACAGAAGCTCAGACAGAAAACGGGATGAGAACACAAAGGAAGAGTAATAAGGGGACTTTTAATCCAAGAAGGAAGTACATAAAAAGAAAAACAGTAAGTTCACCTGCAGAGACAGGATGGTAACTCTCTCTCTCTCTCTCTCTCTCTCTCTCTCACACACACACACACACACACACACACACACACACACACACACACACACACACACACAAAATCAACCAGGGCAGGAGAGAGGCTCAGTGGTACTTGATGTTTCCACAAAGAATCAGAGTTCAGCACCCAGGGTAGTTCACAACTGTCTGTCACTCTAGTTCTAGGGGATCCTACGCCCACTTCTGGCCTCTGTGGGCACCTGTATGCCCATAATGCACATATGTATGCTCAAATATCCACATATACGACCTGACAGTACTGGGGCACTCCTTTGAACCCAGCACTCAGGAGGCAGAGGAAGGCAGATCTCCGTGAGTTTGAGGCCCGCCTGGTCTACAGAGAGAATCCCAGGACAGTTAGGGCTATGGAGAGAAAGAGGGGCGGGGGGCGGACAGAGATACAGAGAGAGACCAAGAAACAGGCCTTATCTTAGAGAAAACATAAACCAAACAACTCACAAACAAGCCAGACGGTTATTGGCACACGCCTTTAATCCCAGCACTTGGGAGGCAGAGGCAGGAGGATTTCTGAGTTCGAGACCAGCCTGGTCTACAGAGTGAGTTCCAGGACAGTCAGGGCTACACAGAAAAACCCTGTCTAGAAAAACAAACAAACAAAAAAAAAAACCCACAAACAAAAAAACTCCATACATATACATTAAATAAATTAATTTTTAAAGTTAATAAACCAGATACCAAATGTCAAACAGACTGTAATTGCCTTAACAGACAGACATAATTTGTGGCAGAGTGAACTCAGAAATTTCAATCACTTCACTTGCAAACAGTATAGTCTACTATAGCCATCTCTGCATCCTATCTCCCAACTCTTACCAAGACAAGCAGTCCAGTCAACACTCCTTCCTCAGGCCTTGTATTAGCTGCTTTTGTGTACCAATTTGACACACGTTAAATTTATCAGAGAGAAAGGATCCTCAATTGAGAAAATGCCTCCGTAAGATCCAGCTGCATGTCATTTTGTCAATTAGCGACTAATGGGGGAAGGCCCAACCCCCCTGAGGGTGGTGCCATTCCTGGGCTGGTAGTCCTGGGTTCTATATGAAGGTGGGCTGAGCAAGTCAGGGAAAGCAAGGCAGTTAGCAGCCCTCATCCATGGCCTCTGCATCAGCTCCTGCCTCCAGGTTCCAGGCCTGCTTGAGTCCTGTCCTGACTTCTTCCAATGATGGATTGTGATCTGGAAATGTGAGCCAAATAAACCCTGTCCTTACCAACTTGTTTTGTGGCCATGATGTTTCATTGCAGCAATAGAAATCCTGAGTAAGACAGTTGTTCATGGGTGCCTTTGCTATTCTGTCTGGGGAGCACATGGTTTCAGTGGCTACCACCATGACATGCCTTCTCCCCTCTTACTTTTACAAAGGGATAAGAGAGAAAGCAAGTCTTCCCTCCATCACAGCCTCTCTAAGGGAAAGCAAAATACACTAAATTAGGTGAAACTTCTGGGAAATGGCACATAGCTTAAAATATTATCAAACGTATTTCCCCACGGTACAAGTTCCTTTCAGAGATTAGTGACTGCCTCGGATTGCTACACCACCCACACCTGCCATCTCTACTGGATTTGAACCTTTGCTGCCTCTCAAAATAAGATCTCTTGTGCCTCTGTGTGTGTGTGTGTGTGTGTGTGTGTGTGTGTGCATGTGTATGTAGGGGGGGGTACACATGTGTATACATGCATTGAAGGCCAAATTACAGCCTTTTCCTTAAAATGGGGTCTCTCTGTAGCCTGTCAACTAGGCAAGACTGGCTGGCCAGCAAGCCCCAGGGATCTTCCTGTCTCTACCTTACAGCAATGGGATTGTGAGCAGGCTCCACCACACCTGACTTTAAAGGGGGCGTCGTGGGGCAGAGTGAGGGATAAAATTCAAACCATCTTCTTAGCTATTATGTGCCTTTATGTTTTTTTTTTTTTCGTTTTGTGGTACCAAGATTTGCACTCAGAGCCTGAAGGACACTAGGTAAATGTTCTACCACTGAGCCACACCGAAGTCTTCCCTGTGCCTTTCATCTTGTGACCTGGCACAAGTGAAAGGTGCCCATACACTGTGAGGCATGAAAACGTGTGCACCTCACTACAACAGGTGGAGGTTGGAAAAGAAACAACCCTGAAGACGGCTCACTGCGTCTGGGGTGCATTCAACGGCACCTCACACCTCGGTACTCATAGCCATATGGCGGTGACTGGTTTCAAACATCCGGCCTCCAAACAGTCAGGCATCGTTTTTAAGTTGGTAGTCTTTCCAAAGGAAGGAACGTTGCATGTCTTTCCTGTGTGTCTCACATAAGGCCGGGCCAGCTATCCAACAATATGGATCCTGGAAGTGGGAGCTGCCGCCACTGTTCACGACAGCCACTAGTGTCCAGTGCTCAGATGAAATGTCAAAGTATTCAGAACAAGGGTCGGGGCACATGGCTGACAGGGACCACCCAAAGACCAAGGTGTGCATGTCAGAGTGTTCTGAAGTCGGTGCAGTGCCAGGCTGGGAATGAGCAAACATCATGGAGGCTGCTCTCAGGCCATGTTCAAAGGGATAGATGGATGGACCTGTGATAACCCTGCCAACCACTGGCATACCCAGGCTCGGCTTGCACAACACACCAGGCATAGCTCCAATGGCACGGGAAGGAGGCAGCCTCAATGGTTCATTTTCTTTTATCAATGTGTGCTGAGGTCCTGGATTTCTGTTGTCTGGGACCTCTCTCTCTCTCTCTCTCTCTCTCTCTCTCTCTCTCTCAGGTCCAAGTGACGCTGCTAATCCAACCCAGTGGGCTTTGCTATGGGCCCAGGTTCTTTACGCAGACCATTTTTATATTCAGAACTGAACAATACATCTCCCTCTCTCCCCAAACTCCAACCAGAACCCTGCCTAAAACATGTCTGCGGGCTAAGAGCCCAGCTCAGCTGCACTCCCTGGTTTATTCTGCTTTTGAAGAACTCAACTATCACACCAAACACACACACACACACACAGAGAGAGAGAGAGAGAGAGAGAGAGAGAGAGAGAGAGAGATCATCCATTTCACTATTTCACTGGCAGATACCACCAAAACATTTTTAAAACAACAACAACAACAAAACTTCCTCCAAAATGTCTCTTTGAGCCTTCAAGTATACAAGGCTGAAATATGAGAGTTCCTGGCCCAGCCACAGGGCAAGAAAAGCAAGGTCTCAGTGAAACACAAAAGCCAGCGCAGACCTGAAGGGGAACAGGCGGCCCCTACAACAAGGCAGCCAACTGCCAAGCTGTCATTTTGCTCGGCAGCTGAACAGAAGGCTCGAGTAATGACAACCACAAAACTCATTTAAAGTCTGAAAAGGTGACTAATGAGCTCATTCATGCTGCCTATAAATTATTCACTACAACACTGATCCCACTCAAGACAAACAGTAAAGTAAACTTTAAACACAGACCCGGCCGGCCTTCCGACGCACCGCAAGTTATGCCTGTAAGATGTGTCTCGCAATGACAGGGATACTTGTCCCCAGTGTCTATTGTCACATTAGTCTTCCGTTTACTTTTTTTTTTAACTGCCTTTAATCAAGTTAAGCAGATACAGCTGTTACACATTTATTTCTCTGCTGTTTTTTTTTTTTTCATTAGTTATTATAAGCAATCATGAAAGCCCTAAAAATAACAGCAAATTATATTCTCTGGAAATTGAAAGCTGACCTTAAAAATGAAGCCCAGGTCTTCAGAAAGAATATTCATACGCACATGTTGGGTAAGTGACAGCCTCACACACAGGCAAAACAGGAGTGTCCGCCCAACTCTTGGAGAAATCTGCAATTTGCTTCTACTTTTCCTTTGGTTCTGGAGCGAACTGGTTGCCTCCAAACCAGCAGATACAACAGACCCTGCTTCTAGCGGTCAAGTTTGGGTTAAGATTTTCACAAAGACACTACATCTTAAGCAAAGAGAAGAAATGTCTGCCGGCTTTTTCCAGCACTGATACAGATACATAGCATCTTCCTTGAAAACTCACCACGGTGCTGTAGATTGCTTTCTGTTTCCTGCTTAACATTAAATAAAAAATTGCCACTCTTCTGTTTTATACAAACCAAACTGCTTGCTGTTACTGTTGCTGCTAAAAGCATGGCGATTGTAGCTATGTAGTCCCTTCTCTCTTTTCTGTTACTCCGGCTATCATTTTCAAGACACTGGAAGGATTTCACATCTGTTTGACAGATTTTAAGTCCCCAAACAAGTATTTAACATTACAACTTGGTCAGATCTCTGAACATTATGTATTTTTAAACTGCTTTGAATCCTTGGAAAAGGAGCCACAGAAAAGACTCATATCCAGATGGAGGCCCTAACTAACTAATCAAAAGCGAAAGCAGAAAGTTAGACACTGCAGAGTGCTAGCTCACTTCGGGATGGCTGGGAAGCAGAGGCGGGCACGAGACTCCGCTTTACTTTGGCCCCGGGTATACCCCGCCTCCTAAGGAAAATCTTCCACAGATTCAGTTTCTTGCATGATCTAAATAAAAGCTTTGTCCACCACTTCTGCTGCCTGAGAGAGATGCAAAACACATTTTTTTTTTTTTTGGTTTTTCGAGACAGGGTTTCTCTGTGTAGCTCTGGCTGTCCTGTCACTCAGTAGCCCAGGCTGGCCTCCAACTCAGAAATCCACCTGCCTCTGCCTCCCAAGTGCTGAGATTAAAGGCGTGCGCCACCACCGCCCGGCGCAAAACACATTTTTTAATGTAGAAAAAACATTTCTTTTTAATGTAGAAAAGGGGCAGTCCTGCAATATTGATAGAGAAGGCCACTGCCTCCTACCCACATCGATCCACGGACTTTACTCATAGCCTTTCATTCAAGTTTCCAGATCAAACTTTAAGGCCTCTCCCAAGTCCTGGAAGTTGCTTTGGGGTCTCTTTTCTTTTGTTTGGTCAATTTTACTTCTTAGAAAAGTTTTTGTTGTTGTTGCTATTGTTTAACTTTAGTTTGGTTTGGGTTTGTTGAGACGGGATATCATTAGGTAGCCCTCACTATGTAGAGCAGGCTGGCCTTGAAACTCACAGAGCTCCACCTGCCTCTGCTTCCCCAGTGCTGGGATTAAAGGCGTGCACCGACCTACCCAGCTCATGGAGAAATTATAAATTCATATTGAAACTGACTAGAAGCTTTGTCCCCACGTGTGTGCTAAACTACATAATTTTTGTTGCTTTTACATTTTGCATTCTTATAAATAATTGGTTTTGTCTCATTACATTTATTAATTTAGGCGTATGCATGTGGATGTGGATACATGGTAGAGGTCAGAGGACAGTGTGCACAGGTCGGTTCTCTTCTACCACATGGGTCCCAGGAATCAAACTCAGGTCACAGCAGTTGGCAGCAAGCCTCTTTACTGATGAGCTATCTTGTTGGCCCACGGTGTACGGTTTTGAAAATCTAACATCACAATGCAAAAAATCCAGTTCCAACCAAAAAAAAATATAAAACTCTGAAACAGAGCCCTGCCTCAGGATCAGCTACTCCACAGCTCTTGCCGGACTCTGTTCCTGTGCGGAAGGGTGTGGACGAAACACTACCTCACTTTCCGTCCCTCCTGGCAGCGTGTCTGATAGGCACAGTACATCTCTCATTGGTGAAAAACCTGGGGAGTCCATAGACAGTCTAAACAGAACCCTGCTCCTACTATCCCTGGAGTGAACCACGAGCGATGTCAGCTTTGCCTGAAGACACTCAGTGCTTCAGAACAACAGCAGTCAAGACAATGGACAGCAAGTCCTCAAGGATGCCATCCAAAGCCTCACAGAGCACATGCGGCAGAGCTCTCACGGGACAGCTCTTCAGAGTGCCCTGCAGGACAGGCACCATGCCCGCAGTTACGCCTGCATCATTTAGTTCACCGTTTGCTACTTCTCTTTCACAAGGAAGGTGCTGCCATCCTCATGCACAGGGGCCACCGAGGCTGAACAAGTCAAGTGACACATACATAGGAGTAAGATGAAAAGGTAAGAGACCTTGGACTAGAGAGATGGCTCCACAGTGAAGAGGACGAGCTGCTTCTCCTGAGGACCAGGTTGAATCCCAGCACGTGGTAACACACGTCATCTGTAACTTCTGTCCCAGGGGATCCAAAGCTTTCTTCTCGCCTTGGCAGGAACTGCAGCCAACTGGTGCACGTGACACCCATGCTGGTGAAACACTTCGTGGTTTGTATGTGCTCGGCCCAGGGAGTGGCCCTTGTAGAAGGTGGAGTAGGTGTGGCCTTGGAGTAGGTGTGTCACTGTGGGCGTGGGCTTTAAGACCCTCATTGTAGCTGCCTGGAAGTTAGTCTTCCACTAGCAGCCTTCAGATGAAGGTGTAGAACTCTCAGTCTCTCCTGCACCATGCCTGCCTAGATGCTGCCCTGCTCCCACCTTGATGATAATGGACTGAGCCTCTGAACCTGTAAGCCAGCCCCAATTAAATGTTGTCCTTTATAAGACTGGCCTTGGTCATGGTGTCTGTTCACAGCAATAAAACCCTAACTAAGACACACATAAAATAAAAATAAATGAGGATCCATGTTAGAACCTTGGTCCCCAGCGTGGTGTGGCTAATGGGAACCTAGGGACAGGGCTTTGTGGACGGCCCTTAGGTCACTGGGGAGCACTGCCCTTGGGAAAGGATTAAGGCCATCTTCCAGTGTCTCCAGGATTACCTGGGTAATCCTAGTGTTCAGGAGGCTGAGGTAGGAGAAATTGCCTTGTGTTTGAAGGATTACAGAGTGAAACTGTCTTCACACACACACACACACACACACACACACACACACACACACACACCCCAAAATAAAAATATTGACTGTTAAAAAAAAAAAGATGAAATCCACAAGGTTAGCCTTGGGCGGGAATTCCCTGGTAATGTCATACAAATTCCTAATTTAATGAAGCAAATGAGTCCCTGGAAAGGGAACCGACTAGGAGCATACCAGCAACTCTTCTCCCTCCATAACAGCTCTACCAACTGCCCAAGCCTTGGGGCTGGCTGAGCCCAGCCCGACCATCAGCTACAAAGGCGCCAAGACAGCTAAGAACTAAGAACAGACCTCCAGATAGCCACTCAATACCAACAGGCGCTGGTGGTTTGAAGTAGGAGGTGGCTTTTGTGTTGCTTATGACCAAAAGCAGCTTTACAGGCATCCATACTGAGTTCGCGTGATCAGTGGAGTCTTCTCTCTTACGCAGAGAAATTTCTAATACGGTAAAACTTTTTTTAACAGAATAAAATAGAAAAATGACACTTTGACAGGTTTAGTGACAAGACTTGATAAGATTAAAAGGACTTAAAAGGCCTCTCAACTTGCAAACTATTACCAAGCACTTTTAAGGTCGGCTGTATTGAGTAAAGCGGGGCCATGATCCTTGAGTCCTGACGGGGAATTATGAATGGTAAATTATCTGTTGGGAATCCATGGCTACCGAGAGACATCTGTGCACATAACCAGAGCAAGCATGACCCCTCGCCGAGGTCTTAGAGTTTAACTGGAAGGGAGCTCATTCCTGAGGGTTAGGGGGAGGATACAATATCTCAACATGGCATCCTGAAGCACACAGCCTAAGACTAGTGACCAAGAAGAGAAGAGACGGCCATAATGGCTCAGTTTATGGAGTAGCTGTAACATGACAACACACTGAGTTACACATTTTATCTGTTTTATGTCATAGAAAGCTGAGAGTCATTATATCCCCCCAAAAACGGAGTGGGAGGGAGGGAAGAAAAGAGAGAGAGAGAGAACACACCTTAGGAGTGCTGCAAAATAAAAAAAGAAATTTTGTCAAAACTGACAATATTTTCTAAAAATCTTGCACGGCATTATCAATAATCAGTTGTGAAGCTTCATGTTTTTATAAGCTATCGAAAACAGCAACAAAATATCCCAGCCAGTCATGCCAGTGCAATAAACAAGTGATCTCGCTACTTTCCATGCAGAAAACAGTATTCCAGAACCGTATGAGGAAATGTTAAAGCCGGCACAGTCCAGGGCGTGCAGGAAGACAGCCATGCGGGGGCACGCAGGGGCGGGCGATTAGGAGAACGGCATCTTAGTTTTCTGGATTTTTAAATATTTCAACTTGAATATACTCTTTGGTGTGCTCTCTTTGATCATTTGAAGGTCTCCCTCTTCTACCTTATCATGGTTTTCTTTTTCTTTTTTTTTTGGTGCTGTGGATTGAACCAAAGGGCTTGATACACTCTAGGCAAGCCCTCTACCACTGCCTAACCACTGCCCTACCTTTCCTCAAGCCTTGAGTTTGGTTTTGGGTTATTTATTAATTTATTTATTTATTGGTGGGGGGCGTTTCGAGAAAGAACTTCTCTGTGCAGCCCTGGAGACCATGCTGGCCTCAAACTCAAAGATTTGGCTACCTCTGTCTCCTGAATGCTAGGATCAAAAGTGTGGGCCACCACCCAGCTTGCAGTCTTTCCTTAAAGGCGTCCTTGCCTCTGGAGGCTTAGCTCCTGGGCTGTTCCTCTGGAGCTCTGTCAAGAGCTTTTTGAAGTGAGTACAGTTGGTGATGAGAGACCTGAGCCTCAAGGAAAGGAGAGCTAGAGTTCAGCCCAGCAGCAGGCTCTCAGGTGTGATCAGCTTACCTTGTCATCCCCGAATCAAGAATGGAAGGACTGCCATTCTCTGGCTGAGGGCTGTTGTCTGCTCGCACTCAGAGGGCTTGGGGATCAGGGGAACTCTCACACCCACCTCATAGAGACACGATTTCAGTTGTGCTTTGATCAGAAGGTTCAGCCTCTCCAGGAGTCGCCTATCAAGATGGGTAGTAGGCTCTCTCTTCCAGGATTGTTACGGGTTAAACAAGACAGACTCTATAGGGACAGTATGCATGCAGGTTCAGGCCACGAGGAAGCTGAACTCTATCCTCTCCAGGAAGAATAAAGTGAGAAGACCGATTCTGTATGCTTGCAGAAAGGGAAACCTTTAAGTCAGCCTACTCTGGCTGAGCTTTTCCCTAGCCCAGCGCCTCCCCACGTGCTCATTCCAGCCTTCTTCAGGAACCTTTGCACTTCCTTGGCTTGCTGGGCTCTTTAGCCCCTCACACCTCCACTCTGAATAAGTAACCATACCTGCGCCAAGCCCCCCACCCCCCACCGACTCAATGCACAGCCCGGCTACTCTGTGTGATCTGCCCTCCCTGCAGAGCCCTGCCTTATCCATACTCATTTTGTTCAAAGGTAACACTGAAAGGTTGTTTGTGACATCCCTCTTGGAATGGTGGTTACTTAGTAAAGTGGGGAACCCAGAGGCCACCTGGTCTTGGAGTTTACCTTTCTGATGTCTTCAAGTTCTGGAAATCACATTCTGGGGCTAGCCTTTCCAGACACCCCTCCTACTAACAAAGGGCCATCCTCGAGTTAAGCCGCCAGGTATAGGATGGTGTATAGACATGCAAAGTGTGGAGGTTGGGGACTCCCACCAGCAGGCATTTGGGAGTTAACATCTCTAAGGAAATAAAGGGTCTCCTTGAAACCAGAGATGGAAAAGAAGTGAATAGAGATCTGGGGGGGAGGGGGGAAGAGGGAGGATTCCCCAAGACTACGTTTCCAAGCTCTGTACACTGAGATCATTAAACCTGCACTTGGCTTTGAACAATAACTTGTAGGGACCTGGGGGCCGAGGCTAGCTGGCTTTTCCACTGACTCTCAGCCTCCCTCCGTTCTCCGTGCTTTATATTATCATTGCCAGACAGCTGGGTTTCTCACTATTGAATGACACTCAGGCTTTTGGATCTGCTGCAGTCAGCCCCGGACTCAGCCAAAGTGTAAGAAACAATGGGTGTGCTCTCTGAACTGAAGTCAGGACATGGAGGTAAAGGCCACAAGAAGAGTCCCCTCCCTGGCCCCCACTAGCCACAGTGACCACTGGGAAAGCCTGCCTGTCTTCTGAGACAGGTGAAGAGGCATTGATGCCCCTAGCCAGCACCAGAAACATAGAATTGGATGGAGGTGCTGGTTGGTCGGTTTGAGAAGAAGCCACAAAAAGGATACATTTCTGGTTTGGGGGCCCGGGGGTTGTTTGTTTTGTTTTTGTTTTTGATTTTCAGTGGTGAGGGTCCAACCCAGGAAGTTGAACCCCTGAGTTAATGTCATCAGCTTCTCCTGTTTGGGCACAAGGTATCCCTATAGATTATGGTGACCTCAAACTCTTGAGTCTTCTGCCTCAGCCTCTCGACCAAACCCAAGAATTTCAACTTTTAATGTTTTCTTCCTGACATCTTATCTATTTAAAAGGCCAAGGCTGCCTACATGGATATGACTGTTAACAGAACACTTGTATATGCATGAAACCCTGGGCTCGTTCCCCCACATCCTATAATCTAAGTACAGCGGCACACACCTATAATCCTGCAGAAGGGACAGGAAGATCAGAAGAGCAAGGCCATCCTTGGCTACACAGGATGCTCGAGGGAAGCCAGCTGAGGTTACGGAGATACTGCCTCTCACCCAAAGCAAACACAAAGACACACACTGCTGGCAAGACCTGTAGTCACAGCAGCTGTGAAGCCCTTGTAGGACTTGGGAAAGTCATGTGATCTCTGTCGGTTAGTGTCCTTACCTGTACACCGGGACTAGAATATGACCTATCCAGTGAAACCAACCGCAGGGAGGATTAAACACTTGTCTCAAGCACCTAAAAGTTCGCATTCCACAAGGTATCCGAGTGCTTTCTATGAGCAGATCAAAACTAAGATTTAGAAGCCAGAGATGAGATGACTCAGCCAGTAAAGCCCTGCCTGCCGATTTGGTTTCAATCCTCAGAACCCAAATGTAAAAGGACCCACATCCACATGTGTGCTCTGGCACGTGCACATGCATGCATGCGCATGCGAACACACACACACACACACACACACACACACACACACACACACATCACTAAAAATAATAAATTAATGCATTTTAAAAACAAAAAAATATGGAGGCCAGCCTGGTCTACAGAGTGAGGTCCAGGACAGCCAGGACTACACAGAGAAACCCTGTCTTGAAAAACAAAACAAAACAAAACAAAACAAACAAAATAATAATAATAATAATAATAATAATAATAATAATAATTCTAAGACAAGAACTGAGAGCTAACCCAGGAGGGGAAGCAGTTCAGCACTGGAGTGCCTGACTGGCACACCCCAGACACTGAACTCATCCCAGCATCTCAAACAAAACAAAACAAAACAACAAAACAAAACAAAACAAAACAAAACAAAACAAAAACAAAGGCCCAGCAAGACAGCTAAGTGGGTAAAGGTATTTGCTAGCAAGCCTGACAACTGAATTTGATCCCTGGGACCTACAAAGTGAAAGGGGAGACTCCACTCCCCTGAGCTGTCCTTGACTTGCACACGTACTATGGTACATGAGTGCCCTCTCCCAACAAACAAATGTTTAAAAATAAAACAAAAGCTGACATTATTATTCTTTTACTTTTTCTCCTCTAGTTCCTATTCCCAGAGAGTAACTGCAGAAAGGCACAAAACCGTTTCTTCCTTCCTTTCTACTTTGAGGCATTAAAAATCCGTGAAAATTTGCCCCTGAATTTATTAGAACTTCCTGACATTTTTTTAGCAACTCCCTGAAAAACAACTGAAACGCTTCCCTGGTTTTGGTCCTGGACCCTCCCTGTACACAAACAGCTCTGATTTTCACTGAATGCTGGATTTGGGTGACCAATGTCCCAAATTCCAACCCTGCGATAGACTCCACTGCCGAATGGGTGTCCCTCCTTGCCACTTTGCCACTTTCCTGTCTCAAGCGTAGTTCAAGGTAACACAATCACTGCACCTATGATTTGTCGTGGGGTCTAGATTCAAGTGTGCGACAGGAGGGGCTGGGGACTATAGACTTTGGATATAACAGAAAATCCTAGCAGTTCAATAAGATAATTCAACTTTGCTCCCTCACAGTGCAAACACCCAGGCTGGTCAGTTCAGGGGCTCCTATGCCCAGGCTTCTCAGTATTTATCCTGGTTAGTTTTTATGAATTTGACACAGACTAGAGTCATCTGGGGAACACAAGTCTTAGCTGGTTTTGTCTGGCTCAGTCTGGCCCATGAGCATATCTTTATGGAGCATTTTCTTGACAAATATGATTGATGTTTGAGAATCAGGCCCATGGTAGGCAGCGCTACCCTTGGACAGGTGTTTCTGGTGTTGTATAAGAAAGCAAGCTGAGCAAATCATGCAGACTAAGCCATGAGAAGCAATCCAGTCAGCAGTGTTCCTCCTTGGTCTCTGCCTCACTGCCTGACTCCAGGTTCCCACCTTGACCTGCTTCAGTGATGGTCTGTGACGTAAAAGTATAAACCAATAAACCCTTTCTGCCCTCCAAGTTGGTTTGGTCAGTGTTTTATCATAGCAACAGAAAGCAAACCAGGACAGTGGCTTTCAACATTTCTCACTTGACACCAGGCCACATTTATGGCTGATTGGTTGTCTGTTGCCTGTTCATGTAGAGATATCACAAGAACCATGACTTACCCACCTTGTGCTAATCAGTCAGTCTTTCCCAGCTATGGGCAGACTTTACACATAAGCCTATACTCTATACTACAGAGTTTAGCCAGAACTCAAACTAGCATGACTTTGTGTGTGCAGAATCTTAGGGGTTGGGTAGAGGGTGTATCCCCACTCCGTTGGCTGGACCCTAATTCACAGTAATCCTCTTGCCTTAGTCTCTTAGATGCTTGGACTATAGGTATGAGCCACCAATTCACAGCCTTGAGTGGGGCTTTCTTTATGGCTCACTATGGCTGTACTTTCTTATAGGTAACCCAACAATAGGAACAGGGAAGAAGGAGTCCCCAGTGAATGAGGTCAGCAAATTTAATAGGCCGAAACCAGTCTAGTGCCACTCCCCCAAGACCAACCCCCCTCCCCAAGCTAGTGGGTAAAGGGAAGACAAGGCAGAGGGCACTTCTGGGTCCTGTGCTATTACCATTGAAGTCTCAGCTTTGGGAGGCTGTGTAAGCATATTCATCTTTGTGCATTCACTTCATTCATAACATGTGACTAGTTACAGGAGGCAACAGCATGGTAAATATTTCACCAATACCCCAGAAAATAATTGCCGGACATTTTGACAACAACAGACTATCTTCTTTTGGGAGTATCAGAGGCCTGCTCTGAGACAGTGGCATTTTATGGCTCAAGGAAGGCAGGTACCAGCTATACTATGTGCGGTGCTCTCTCTAGAGCCCCTAAAACATCCAATGCACTGAGCCGGTCCCAGACCCACGTGACACAGGGTTACAGTATGTGACAAGGGCAATGAGGCCTTTAGCCAAAGCTGAGAACTTCTAGGGAGGTTTCCTGGGTTTTGTTTGTTTGTTTGTTTGTTTGTTTGTTTTAGAGACAGAGCCAAGCTGGCCTTGAACTTGCTATATAGTTTAGGATAGCTTGGGTCTCCTACTTACACCTCCCGAGGCCTGGGGTTATGTGACTGCATTGTCACATCTAATTGTTTCATTTATTTGTTTTTGTTTTTGATTTTGTCTTCTGAGATACGATCTCACAATAAAGAAAGACCAGGCTGGCCTTGAAGACACAGAGATCTCCCTGCCTCCAGTGATGCTATTTGAGGTATGTACCACCATACCCTGCTGTGCCCAATTTTATGGGGTGCCAGGCTGACAACCAGAGCTTCACACATTCTAGGCAAGCACTTATCTACTGAGCCCCATCTTCAGTTGGGGTTCTTTTTTTTAGATTTATTTTATATGAATACACTGTTGCTGTCTTCAGACACACCAGAAGAGGGCATCATATCCCTCTTACAGATGGTTGTGAGCCACCATGTGGTTGCTGGGAATTGAACTCAGGACCTCTGGTAGAGCAGTCAGTGCTCTTAACCACTTTGTTTTATTGGGTTGCAATGAGATCTGGCTGAATTGCTCAAGGGAAATCAGTCTCACTGGGTTTTATTTGCTGGGCAAAAGGCACTTCCTTAATTTAATTATGCCCAAAACAAACTTTTTACCCCATCAGAGCACATCAGCATATTCCTAGAGGACCAAATGCTAAAGACCACAAGTGTTTGGGGACCATGACGTCAGCACCACAGCCTGGTTACAGTTCCATCTCACAGGCCCTGTGGGAGATTTCTTCAGGAAACACAGGAAGGGCAAGAGTTTGAGGCCTTGGATCCCTGAGCTGGCCCTGAGCTGGCAACCCCAGGCCGTTGGTCATGGAGGAGATTCATATCTCTACCCTCCCCATCATTCAGTCAAGAACCAGGGTCAAAAACCAGGGTTTCGAAGCTGTCCTCTTCCTAGAATGTCGCTCTTCTTTGTTTTACATTTCTTAATTTAGTGTGTGAATGTAGGTGGGTGTGTCCCTGTACATGCAGGTCAGAGAACAACTTGCTGAAGTCGGGTCTGTCCTATCATGTGTGTCTTGGGGATCAAACTCAAGTCAGAAGGCTTGGCAGCAATTACCCCCTGAACCATCTCACTGGCCCAATAATTCACTCTTCTATTACAACATCACAACAGTCACCATGGGATCCTTGAAAGCCACAAAAGAAGGAGGGGGGAGGAGGGATAAGAGGAGGAGGGGGAGGGGGAGGGGAGGAGGGGGAAGGGGATGGAGGGGAGGGGAGGGGGAGGAGGGGAGGGGGAGGAGGGGACTGTAGCAATGGTGGTGGTGATAGCAGCAGTGGTGGGGACAAAAAGGGACAGTCATGTTCTATCACTCATAGTCTCTGCCTTCCTGGCAGGAATTCAAATTCCCTAGATTTTCTGTGCATTTGACATTGTAGCCGACCAAAATTGTGCAGTGTCTGCTTCACTCTATTTCCCACTGAACAGAATCTGCTTCTATGACACACTTCTGAGCTCTGGGAAGCCTCAGACTGCATCAGTCTTAACGCTTCCCACCTACTCCATACCTACCACATAGTAGGACTTCAGCAGTTCCACAGTGAGTCCCTGTTGTATGGTGTCATAAGCGATAGCTAATGACTTGGTCTCTTCCTCAAGTGGGTACTTAAGTTAGCTCCAGCTTTCTCCGCTGTCAACACACTCAGATGAATTATCATATTCCCACATACAGAGATCATCATTTCCTTATAATGAATCCTAAAAGAGGAATTGCCAGGCCAGTGAGTCTTCAGAGGTGTGATGGTTAGTATTAGCTGTCGACTTGACAGAATCTAAAATCCCAAGAGTCTCCATGTGGAATTGCCTAGATCACTGAGGGCTCATCTTGATTCATTAAAGGATGTGGGAAGACCATGCTGGAAGTAGACGGCACTATTCCTAGGTTTGGGGCACTGTACAAGAATAGAGAAACCTAAGTGAGCTCAAGCATGCGTGCATTTTTACTTTCCTCTGCCCTTTTTTGTGAGTGTGATGTGAAGGGCAGTAGCATCCTCAGAGTGATGGATACAACCTGGCTTTGCCAACTGAAATGAACCCTTTCTTCCCTATGTTACTTTGTGTCAGAGTACTTCATCACAGCGGCAGAAATGAAACTCAGAAAATAAGTAAGGCCTTGGAAACATGACGTCCAGCGGTTCTTTGAAATGTCACCCTCATCTATATCCCTGCACAAGTGATATACCACGGCGGAAAGCCTAGCGTTCTCTGGGAGTTCATGAGTTATGGGGAAGACGGTAGAATCTTTCAGTGGGCACTGTCGTGATGAACTGAGGCCTGGACTTGAAGTTTGCTCGGATATGGAACAATCCCAGGCATATGAAGTGCCTTCCCCAGCCTCCCTCTGCTCTCTGTTGCACAATACTGGGTGACATCTAATATAGCCACGAGGAGAATTACCAACTCCCACCTTCCAAATGCGCTGCGCTAGGAAACACACCCCACGCCCCAGGAGCCTGCTAGGTTCAGCATGAAAAGCTAGATCTTTCCCTAAAAACAGCAACCCACACCAAATCTGCGTCTCTCTGGCACCCAGTCTGTTTTGTTTGACTTGTCTATAAATATCTGTACTTCAAAGTCAATGTCCATAGTAGATTCTCCACGCCTTTTTTTTTTTAAAAAAAAAAAACACGCATACATTAAGTATACATTGTTAGCCTCAAAACCCACATGTTTTGCATTTGTTTCTTTGAAAGGAATTGTCCTTCCTAGCTCTCTACCAGCAAGTTAAATTCTAAATGAGCACACACATTGGCTTTTCCTTGTAGGTCCTTGCTCCCTGGGGAGCAGCAGAGACATCATCCACACATACACTCTCATCTTGCACCCTACCACACCATACCCCAAAGCACTCATGATATATAATGAGTTTGCGTCTCCTCCTCTCCTTCCCCGGGTCCTCTCCCCTCTCTTCTTGCAAGGCTGAGAGTTGAGCACCCACTAGTCTGTCTCTAAAGCCTTGCCAGACATGGCAAAAGATACAAAATTACTCAAATCCTTTGCAGAAGAAAGCCTGAGCTCAAATCCTATCTCTGTCCCCAAATGACTTTGTCAAGGCTCTGTCCCAGGTGGTCCCTGAGGTGCACCTGCAAGAAACACAAAAGGCTAGGTCTGGTTTTTTGTTTGTTTTTCTCTTTCTTTCTTTCTTTCTTCCTTTTTTTTTGTTGTTGTTGTTGTTGTTGTTGTTGTTTTTGTTTTTTTTTTTTTTTGAGACAGGGTTTCTCTGTCCTGATACTCACTTTGTAGACTAGCCTTGGAACTCAGAGAGCTACCTGCCTTTGTCTCCTGAGTGCCACTTCTGCCCAGCCAGACTCAGTTTTTCCTTCTTTTTTTCTTTCTTTCTTTTTGTTTTGGAGACAGGGTTTCTCTGTATAGCCTTGGCTGTCCTGGAACTCATGCTATAGACCAAGCTGGCCTCGAACTCAGAAATCTGCCTGCCTCTGCCTCCCAAGTGCTGGGATTAAAGGCGTGCGCCACCACCGCCCCGGCCAGACTCAGTTTTTCTAACCAGATCTTCTCCACACCTGTTTCCAATGGCAATATTATCAGAACAGCTCCTAACCTTTGAACCCTACATTTAAAGTAATCCACATTGACTTTTTAAAATTAATCAATATTACTCTTTTTTATTCATATTATATCCCAATTGCAGCCCCCCTTAATTATTCTTAACTTTCTATTTTTTTCCTATATACACACACAACGCAGAGGTCCCAATTCTTTCTTGGACTCAAACCAAACTCTAGGTCTCCAATAGCTCAAAGAATACAAATCTTGAAGCCCTTGATCACAGTCACCCATAAAAGTCCGCAGTGAAATCTGACATCACCAGCAAATCCATAAGAGGACCCAGAAATCACAGGATTAGCACAGAAGTTCCGAAGTCCACACGTCAAGGTTTCTTGTGATACAAGCAAGACAGAATTTGAGAGGAAAATGCCACCACATTCATGGAGACAGACAGCCAATTTCTAGGACATTCTGTATTTTCCTCTGGAGAGGTAGCTGGGGAGCTTGCCAGATCCACACAGTCTACACATGTACTCGAGTTAGCCATCTCACCTCAGGGGGTGGGTGTGGGGGTCCTGACAGCCCTACTGAAGGATTTGCCCCTTGCAGGGCAAGAAAGAAGAGTTCTTCATATCGACCTAACAGAGCTCATACGGAGCACCAAATATTTCACCCAGGTGGGTCTAAAGATCAGATTAACAGGTGGGAGTGGGGTGGGGGCAGGGGAACATGGATGTGGCAGGCAGAGGAAGAAACCTGCGGCTAGCAAAAGAATATGCCTTAAGACCAACACAATGAGCCGGGCGGTGGTGGTGGCGCACACCTTTAATCCCAGCACTTGGGAGGCAGAGGCAGGCGGATTTCTGAGTTCAAGGCCAGCCTGGTCTACAGAGTGAGTTCCAGGACAGCCAGGACTACACAGAGAGAGACAGGAAAAAAAAAAAAACATTAAAAGACCAACACAATGGCATCTCTGTCAGAGAGGCACACACGGCACTCCCGTGGTCCTAGCCTTCACTCTAGGAGCAGAGCCAATGGCTTCTGTCCACTTCTTCAGGGCAATAATACTGGATACAGGCCAGGTGGCAGGGTCACCCCTCAACTCTGACCTCCTCACTTACAGAACTCTGAACCACAGGACTAGTGGCAAGGGGCTTAATGTAGCAGTAGAGTTCCCTCCGTCTCTACCCAACTGCAGAAATTCTAGGACAAAATCACTGTCACCTATACTAAGTCACCCCTGTGTAATCCCCGGAGATAAGATTCTGGATCTCTGTATTTAACAAGGACAGGGGGAGACAGCGTTTCTCTATAGTCTCTTCCAGATCAGAAAATTACAGTCTTCTTCAGCTTCTTAAAACTATGCCCCTTGAGCCTTAGAAATAATGTTCAATGCTCACTGGTTACACTCATCTGGGATGTGGGTCACACCAGGGACATTCCCAGGGGCTGGCCTTTGCTTCCTAGGTATCCATGGAACATAGCCAGCAAGCAGCATTCTCCCAACATCAATTTAAAGAATGGCAGGCTCAGGCTCTCTGCCTGCAATCAGTGAGCCACACTGGGTAAAGACTGTGGGATTCTGCAGTCAGAGACTTCAAACTGACCCAGAAGTGTTAGCACAAGAAAGAGATGACATGTCAGGAGAGATGGCTCAGCCATTAAAAGCTAGGTTTACAACCAAAAATATAAGAAAGAGATGCCAGTGTTCATGGAACTCCAAATACCGGGGGTAGGAGTGGGGGTGGGGGTCGGACCAGATTCTTACATTCATATTGGAGTGTAAATGACAGGTATTGGGTCCATTCCCAGGCTCTTCTTAACAACTGAGGCAAGGATGAAGGGGAAGTCTGTAGACATATGGGGCAAGTCACCCAGTTCTCTCTGCTGAGTCCTACCCTGGGTGGCCTGACAGTACTTAGTCACCACTAATGTGACAGAGGACCTGAGTTTAACTGGTAAGGCTAACCCAGTGTTATAACCTGATGCTTGGATCATCCAGTCTCACTGTCAGAAAAGGTAATTTTCTTTGGTGAAGCCTAGACCTAAACAGGATGGCTGGCCAGGGGTACACCATTCCTCAGTCAAAATCCTGGAGATAGAGTTCACAGACCATGATAAAATTGGACAGGGCTTTTCCTAGGCTGGCCCTGGATTGACATGTTTTCAGTTCTTCATGTTACCTGTCAGTAACTGTCACCTTGAGATGTCAGCCTGAGAACCAGTCAGGATGAATGGGATACTGCCAAGTATCTGTTCATTCTGTAGAATTAGCGTGGCTTGGGGTGACAGTCCCTTGACTGTCCTCATCCTACCTGCCTGGCTTAATACCTTACACTTACTTGTTTAATCTTTGACTTTATTCACTCATTACCAATTTGAAAAATTTAAAAGGTGTCTGTGTGTGTACTCATGGTTTGAGTGAAAAAGGCGTTTTAAAGGCTTAGGCCTGGCTGGGCGTGGTGGCACATTACCTTTAGTCCCAGCACTCAGAAAGCAGAAGCAAGTAGACCTCTGTGAGTTTGATGCCAGCCTGGTCTACAAAGAGAGTTCTAGGACAGCCAGGGCTATTACGCAGAGAAACCCTGTTGGGGGCCAGGAAGGGAGTGGGGGATGGGTCAGTAAGATAGTTTATGGGGTGAAGCATCTTGTTGTCTGTGCCAGAGGACCCGAGTTTGACAGATGAAAGCTTTTGGAAAAAGCAAGGGCAATTCCTTAAAGCTGTTTTCTGACTTCTATATGTGCACTGTGGCACATGTGCTTTATGTGTGCACGCAAACATATTCACACATGTATACACATATACACACATGCATACAAACACATACATATACAAATACACACACACCTCACACACATACATATACACATGCACACACATGTACACACACACCTCACACATACATACACACATACATAGACATAAATATACATACACATACATTAATTAAGATTTAACCTAAAGACGATGCAAATTAAATACTTAAATGTGCAGTCCTTGCTTGCTCTGTGCACTAGAGAGCTCCAGAGGAATTCTAACTCCAGAGCCCCATACGGCCATCATATGGCTATCCTCTCTCCTACCTTGACCAAATGACTCAGGTCAGAGTCCACCACACACTCTGGAGCCGTGATTTTGGAAAGAGGAGCCACAGCTTAAAAGCTTCAACTGCGGACTGGAGAAAGCTCAGTACTCGAGGCAATGGGCTTCATGCCCAGCACCGTAAGAGGCTCAACCTCTATCTCCTATTTTTCCAGTTTAACATCCAGTATTCTGCATTTATAGTACTGTGCAAATGACAGAGTGGGTTCACTCCCCTGACCAGGATGGGAGGAAACTGGGAGCCCTGTACCCCAGGGATGTCAAGGTGTCTTATGATGTGTATCATAAAACAGGAAGGGAAAAAGAACAAGGAGCCCACTGCTACCATCCTCTCTAAAGTCTATCTTGCTACTTCCTAATCTGGTCCTTTAAAAATTCATTCATTCATTCATTCATTCATTCATCTCTGTGTGTGCTTGCATATAGAGTCAGTCAGCAAGTCTGCTAGCTAGAGTCTCTCCTTCCATCATGTGTTGAACTTGGGTTGTCAGGCTTGGCAGCAAGTGGTTTCACCGGTTGAACCAACCTGCTGGCCCCTATTTTGGTCTTGAAGCAAGGGCTGTGTCTCTAGCTGGGCCTTCCAAGGAAAGATAAGTTATCTACCTTCCTTGAGTGGCGCCTTAGCAGAAAGGCTTCCTCACCTCATTCCTGAGGATGCTGCGGGTGGAGGAAAGCCAGAGCCAGCAACCTGAGACAAGAGTCTGCCCTCAGGGATGGATAACAGTGCAGCCTCAGTCTGGGCAGCTCCTACTGTAGCCTAGGTATCCAGGCCAGAGACTATCCAGGTTAGGAACCAGAGCTCTAAGGCCTTCTGGGGATGCCTGTTCAGACAGGAGCTCTACTGCCAGGAGCCAGCAATCTTCTCCCCACCCCTGAGACAGTAGGGCTTAGAAACTAATGACCTGCCCTCGTTCAAAAGCCTGAGGCCAAAGGTCCAGAGAGCAAATTGGCTCCAGGAAGACACTGGAGAAGCCTCAGGAACAGACTGGCCCGCATACTCAGGACTCTAAAAACCTGGAAATAGAAACCAGAAATAAAAATTTCCAAAAAAGTCCTATTTAAAATATATCCACCAGACCTCCAAACACTTTGCACCCACTTGTAAGAGACAGCAAGAATTTTAAATGAATTTGAGTTGTATCAAATGGCAAGTCTGTCTCTTGAAAAATGCTTAGCTGTGTCAGCCTCTGCCTCAAAACAACAACAAAGATGATATACACCCCAATTCTAGCATTTAGAAGGGGCTCAAGGCCAGTTTTAGCTAATGAAGAGTTTTAGGCCAGCCTGGGCTACATGAGAGTCCCATCTCAACCTCCTTTCTCAAAGGAAGAAAGGAGGAAGAAAAGCAGAGCTAGGGAGATGGCTCAGTTGGTACTGTGCTTGCCTCGAAAACCGGAGGCCCTGAGTCTGACCCTCAGCACCCATCTAAAATGCCAGGGATGTTGACTGTGCACACAGCACTGGGAGATGTTGACAGGAGGATCCCTGGGGTCCACTGTCCAGACACTGGCTCACTTAATAAACTCCAGGCAAGTGAAAGACCCTGTCTCAAAGAAGGTGAATACCATTCCTGAGGAGGAATAACAGACTGACCTCTGGTGTGCAGTAGTAAGTACACACATGTGCACTATATGCAGGGGAACATGCTTGTGCACGTGCATGCGCGCGCGCACACACACACACACACACACACACACACACACACACACTTTCTAATGCAAAAATTCAGTGTGAGAAAAATGTAAAGAAATACATACTTAGCCAGGCTTGGTGGTGGACACTTTTGATCCCACCCATCACTGGGGAGACAGAGATAGGCAAACCTCTGTGAGTTCAAGAGCAGCCTGGTCTCCATAGCAAGTTCTAAGCAAACCAGGGCTACACAGTGACACCTTGTCTTAAAAAAATAAGCAAGCAAGCAACTAAAATACACTTGGAGATCATGACGTGCGCACCTGTATCCTGACACTCACAGGTAAGACAGAAGGACTGTCAGGACAGTCATATATGGCAAGATCCTTTCTCAAGCACAAACCAAATAAACTCAGAAATGACAAGAAGAAAAAAAAATAGAGTCTCTCTTCTTCGGTATTGATGCGAATATTTAGTGGATTGCATATTATAGTTGGCAGCACCTACTAGAACATATCACTCCCGCTGACTCTGACTCCTGTAGAAACCCCCTGTATAAAAGCACACTGCTATAGCCTGACTGTTTAGGGTTCCCCCCTCCCCAATTCTTATCCTGAGCCCTAATTCCAGTGTGATGTTATCTGCAGACTCAGCCTTTGGAGGAAACTGTATTTAGGTGGCATGGGTGACGTAGTGAGGACCCTGTGATGGCATTAGTGTCCTTCTCCCTTTTGTCTACTATGTGAGGACATATGTGGCCACTGCAAAGCAGGAAGAAAATCCTCATTTAAAATGCCAACAGGTCAGGACCTTGGTCTTGAACTATGCAGCCTCCAAATGTTTGGTCTATGCTATTCTGATATTACATATAGTTTTGTATTTTGCATGCAGCTGGCTTCTTGTAAACACTAACAAAAATTTAGATGTATTTTATTTTTATGCATACAAGCATCTTGTATGTATGTATGTATTTTATGTATGTTAAAATACAAATACACACTGTAGCCCATGCATGCCTTATAACCCCAAGAACTGAGCCAGGTATGGTAGCTTATACCTATCACATTAATATTTATATCATATTAATATTTGGGAGGCAGGAGAATCACTGCAAGGCAGGGGCCAGCCTGGGCTAGGTAGTGTGTTCTAGAGCAGTGAGGGCTACATAGAAAGATCCTATCTTAAAAAAAAAAAATTACAAAACCAAAACCAAGAGTCAGCTAAAGCTGCACAGCTCAGGCCTACAAGTTGCCCTTACCAGGAAACATCACATGGCCTCCTCATTGAACACAGGGTTTACCCCTTCCCCTCGCCACCCCACCCCTCAGTGTCACTCAGAATATGCCACCACTTCCAGAGTTTCACACTTTACTTGTCAAGGTGTGTGTGGCAGGTAGTATATGAAGACCATCATGGCAAAACAGTGGGTTTGAAATGGTTCTAGTTCAGGCCTGGCCTCAACAGGGTTTCTCTGAGTAGCCCTGGCTGTCCTGGAACTCACTCTGTAGACCAGGCTGGCCTCGAACTCAAAAATCCACCTGCCTCTGCCTCCCAAGTGCTGGAATTAAAGGCATGCGCCACCACCGCCCGGCCTCTGGCCTCAACTCTTGAAGGTTGTGCAGACTCAGTTGCTTGACCCTTAGGCTTGTTTACTCAAGAAAATCCAACATGGAGCAGAGCCTCCAAACACAGAATCTGGATCTCAATGCTCAGCTTCAAGTTCTGGCTCCACTACTGTTACTGCTTTTTTGTTTTAAGAATGTGAGTATTTGCTGGTATGTGTGTGACAGTGCTGGTAAGCAAGCATGTCACGCACATACAATACTCCCAGGGGCCACAAGAGGGCGATGAATACTCTGGAACTGGAACTACAAATAGTCACGGATTGCCATGTGGGCACTGGGAACTGAACCCAGTGCTCTCGACAGCTGAGCCATCTCTCTACCCTCACCGTATGACTTTGGATAAGCAATGGGACACTTTAAATGTCAGTGTGTTTGTCAGAATAGAGAGGGAAGAACAAGCAGTATGTAGCCTGGGAATTGGGGGAAGCAGAGGAAATTGATCCTTCTGTTCTGCAGGCACAAATGGACACAGATCAGCTTATATGCCGGAACTGTACCAAGAAGAACTCCTCAGGAGACTATCTTCCCATTTCATTCCTTACTGGGATAATGTGGGAGAAATAACAAGTGGATGGCAATAACTTGGGATATCTCAGGATATCCATCTTGTCTGAACATCACTCCTTCCCCCCCCACCCCACCCCCACCCCGCTACCCCTGAGCTGAGGACCAAACCCACGGCCTTGTGCTTCCTAGGCAAGTGATCTACCACTGAGCTAAATACCCAACCCCTGAACATCACTCTTGATGTGGGAGTGATGAAGAGGTTTGAGGGAAGGTACTTGTAGAGTGTTCCTGACCTCTTCCCAGCCAAGCCCTCATCGCTTTTTCCCTTCAGGAAAGATCCATTGTTGTCCATGTCACCTGACATCTGAATCCTTCCCTCTACCTTACCTGAGGAGTTCTGGGCCTTGCTAGCTCAGCTTCACTTTGCCTTCTCCTTATGATGAGAAAAATGGGTATGCTTTTGGAGATGACCACAGAGTGGCCCTCACTCTTTCTGACAAAGACACATTTTCCTTCCCCCCAAATGGCACGGGAGTAAGTCATGAACTCCTACCATACCACCTCAGTGCCTTCCCTAAGCCAAGTATTTTTACAATTCATGTCCCCAGAAAATGCCCCGCTCCTTCCGTGTGCAAAGAGAGGCCCGCTTAGCCAGGGATTGGCTGTCATGCTTGGGAAAAATCTAGGTTTCAAACGCAGCCTGGTTGCAATCAGCCCACCAAGTCCAGGCTCTGCCAGCTGCTCAGCCCCAGGTGTGGTGGCTGCTTGGCTCATTTCACGGAAGCGACTGGAACAATCAAAACTGCTGCAGGTTCCAGCAAGGATGATGGCAACAGGTTTTGGCTGACCTGGCTCCTGAGAAGATAAAGCCCTTAAGTAAAGATTAGCCACGCTCCATTCGCAGGCAAAAGTCAAAGTCGAATTTGCCAAGTGGAAAAGAACAAAGGGATACAAATTCATTTGCTAGCTCTCCAAAGAGCCTAGCAAAATAACCAGCTGCCCGAAAAGGGTAAGGAAGCTAGACCATCCTAGCTTTGAAGGAATCTCAGCATGCTGGTCTCCAAATCTCAAATGCTCAGAAGGTTCCCAATAGGGTGTGAATGACTTTGTAATGAATGAAGGTTACAGCATTATGACATCACTGATATTACAGAGCAGAGAAGACTTGAATGCCTCAGATTTTAAGGCCACACCTGGCAGGCCCTTGGCAAGCACACTCATAAGAGCCCTTAGAGTCAATGTGAATTAAATCTTCAGCACAAGAGATCGCCCAGGTTCAACTGAGCATTTGTTACTCTTGCAGAGCACCTGGGCTCAGTTCCCAGCACCCACATGGCAGGCAGCTCACAACCTCCAGCTGTGGAGGACTGGATGCCCTCTTTTGACATCCACACACACATCCACATGTGGTGAACACATAGGTACATGCACATAAAACACTCATACACATAAAATAAAAATAAAGCTAAACAAATCTGCATCTCCAACAGCAATTTGTCATGCGCTACAAAGGCACATGGGAGTCAGGTGGAACCTTGGCTCACCTAGAAACTAGACAGGACCATGGCATCCAGCAGGAACCCCACGCTAGAAAAGCATGGAGCTCAACCGAGATGCTTTCAGCTCAAGGAAGCTGCATGGCACACATGTGCATGAATGGCAGTGACTCATGCCTGCTGGCTCTGTACCAGGAGGGGAAGACTATATACACTGTGCCTGGCAGCTGCTGGGCAACATCCTAGTGTGTCTATTTTTCTTTTTCCTTCTTTGCCTCCCCCCCCCTCTCTGTGCGTGTGTGTGTGTGTGTGTGTGTGTGTGTGTGTGTGTGTGTGTGTGTGTTTTAAACAGAGTCTCACATAACTCACTCAAATTCACTAGGCAGCTGAGGATAACCTCGAACTCCTGATTCTCCTGCCTCTATGTCCCAAGTACTGAGATTGTAAGTGTGAACTACCAAAGCAAGCTACCATTCTTTTACATGGTCTCTCTATTTAGCTCTGTCTGCCCTGGAACTCTCTGCATAGACCAGACTGGCCTTGAATTCATGGAGATCCACCTGCCTCTGCCTCCCAAGTACTGAGATTATAAACTCCCCCTCCTTTTCCCTTCCCTTCCCTTCCCTTCCCTTCCCTTCCCTTCCCTTCCCTTCCCTTCCCTTC
>JANHMN010000022.1:29278908-29296426 GCA_030674055.1 Rhabdomys pumilio | reverse complement strand
CACACACACACACACACACACACACACACCTGGCCACAGGCCACTCTCATATGGTCAAATTCTGAAGACTCCCTCTTCCTACACGACTCTTGGTTGTTATCAAGTTGCCAATTAAAAATAACCAGGATGTCTTGATCTAGAAATGAGACCTAGAATAAGACAGGGCCTGATCCTTGATGGATTGTTCTCAGCAGACAAGTAGGATGTGCAAAAAAGAAAACTTTGTCATTTTATACCACTGAATTTAGGGCACTGCCTATCACCTCAAGACCTAGCCAGGCTTGAGCTGTACATGTGCACCATGTGGCCAATAGGAAGTGACCTTCCTCAAATGGGAAATTCTTTGTGGCATGCTCAACAGCTTTGACAGAGACTGTGTGCTCCTAGGGTTCCAGTGTCAAGACCTCAGCTGTTCATTAAAGGGGTGAGTATAATTTTAATTAGAAATAGCTAAACTCTTTTCAAAAGGCAGATCATAAAATGGGGCTTTAGAAACTCCCAATACCTGCTCTATGAAGCTTTGACTACCGAGCTGAGTGAGCACACGGCCAGATGAGAGACCAGCCATCAAAACCTGTTCAGGACACAATGTCCACTCATGGAAGAGAAGGGTATAATTCTCACAAACCCCAATTCTGAGGGGGAAAGTTGTCTCCATGGTGCCTTTCCTTCCTTCCTTCCTTCCTTCCTTCCTTCCTTCCTTCCTTCCTTCCTTCCTTCCTTCTGCCTCTACTTTCCCTCCCTCCCTCCCTCCCTCCCTCCCTCCCTCCTTCCATCTCTCCCTTCTCCTTCCTTCCCTCTCTCACTCCCTTACCCTCCTGATGCCCCTTTCTTTATGTAGTCCAGGTTGGCCTTAAATTCAGGCTCCTTCCTTCTGCCTCCCAAGTGCTTGGGATACAGTGTATACCATCACCTCTGACCCAAAATGACATTATTAACCAACAGATGCATCCATACTCCCGGAAGTCAGGCTATGCTGACCAAATGACATTCTTCTGTTTGCCTGGTTTTCTCCATTCAACCCACAGTTTGAAAATGCAGTCTTTGACCCACACAGTGGGCTGACACTACCCAAGTCAGGCTGCATTGCCCTCCAACCCTGCCTGCCCTGTTATCTCATTCCTCAAAAGGTGTATTTCAAGTTACTGATTGACTTAATACATAAACATGAGTTTTAAGACAAAGAACGTAGAACTCACCTAGACTAAAAAGGACAATAAACTATGGTTTTCTGTAGCATGGTAATAAAAAAAAATATCGGTGCCTTATACAGTTCTGATGCATCAGGGAGGAGCAGCTGAGGAGTGAATGATAAAATCTTCAATGTGTCTCAAGAGCAGGCCTCATGAATGCATAAGCTATTTACCAACCCACTGGTTCCAGCAGCCTCAGTCAGGTGTATTGTTTTAGCTATTCTTATTATTTTTTTTTCACTTGTAAATCAGTACAAGCCAGCCATTTTAGTCAGCAAACTATCTATACTGTGATCTGTTCTCTCAGGGAGTTAAAACGATCAGGTCAGAGTCACCATTGCTGAACCACTAAAACTCGCAGAAACAAATACAGGGGGTGGGGTGGGGAGGGCGGGAGAGGGATGTGCAGGCAAGTGAATGTCAAGGCCAGCAACCTTCCTACCCACATCCCAGCTCTAAACCTTACAACTCACACCTGCATTCTACCTTCTGAAGATGCTCCAGGCTGACCTCTACGAATCTTGACATATGTCAGAGTTACACTGGCCATAATAGCCAGCTAAATGATTAATGTGAGAACTGTACAAATAGAAGCATCACGTTCCTTTATACAGTAATAATTATTATTGTAGGCAATGCAAATTGAATAATAAGAACCGTCAGGGAAGTTCAGTGATAAGCTAACAATTTTCAGCAATCAGACCACACATCTCTGCTCAAGCTGTTTAATAAAATAAATAGCAGTTCGCTGGCAGCTTTGCTCAGTTAAGCACATAGTCCATATCCCAGGTAGAACTATGAAAGACACGGAGATAGGATGATATAGAAAAAAATGTAGTTATGATGACGATAATTCAGCTATATACAAATCCTGAGAAATCTAGACACAGTAATAAAGTACCTCAGAATTAAAAAATAACATTTATTTATGGATGCACGCATACATGTTTACATAGACATATACAGTCCCACATGTGTATACACTGCATGAACTTTCCTATATATCAGTCAGTTAATATAAAGAGCAATAGTACTTCTGTTAATTCATATTGGGAATAATGTTATAGAATGCGATAATGATATGCCTGAGACTGAGGACAGAACGCTTTCCTATCATGCCTGAAGACCTAGGTTCAATACCCAGCACCTCATGAAATGGCTATGGTGGTGCCAGGAATCCAGAGGATCAGAAAGTCACCCTCATTCCACAGTGAGTACAGGGCTAGCATGGGCTACAAGAGAGCAAGCTACAAGAAGAAAAAATAAAAAGTCTTCAGGGTTTAGAAGTCACTACAAAGCACTGGGCTGCTCCCCATTCTAAATGAGGGGGCAGCAAGTCATTTCCCTATTTACCTGAAATGGGCCCTAACGGGACCCTCCAGAACCATTAGCTCTCCAGCAGAATTGAGTCCTGTCCAGTTCCACCCCAGTTTATCAGATACTGGGAAGGAGACAGCCTGTCCCATTCATCAGGTTCAACCACTGGGGTTGATTTAGACCTTCAGTGACTATTTGGATCAGTTTCCTGCCTCTCTGTTCACCTAGAAAATTACGTGTCACCAGGAGATAGTGATACAGAGGGGGTGGGGGGTGTTACAGTCAAAAGCTTTAAATTCCCTAAGCTTCCAGTACAAATAGAGCCGAGCTGATAAACCAGTTTACTCTAGTTGCTATCAGTGTGCTGATCTCCCAAGCAAACACATTTTGTACTAGGGTCTGACTGTTGAAAGTCCAACTGTTGAGAGGCCATTGGACCTAGGCTCTGGGGAGACAGCCAAGGCCTCCCTCCTCTTTTATGGTCTATGTATCATATTAAGCAGGCCGGTTGATGGTCACTCTCTTGCAACAGCACTCTACTTTTTTTTTTATATGATTTATTTTATTTTATGAATTGGGGTTTTGACTGCATATATATCTGTGTGTAAAGGTAACATGTGGGTGCTGAAAATTCAACCTGGGCCCTCTGGAAGAGCAGCCAGTGTTCTTAACCACTGAGCCATCTCTCCAGAGGAGACCCAAGGAGTCTACTTTAAAATAGCTCTTCAGCCAGGCGGTGGTAGCGCACGCCTTTAACCCTAGCACTTGGGAGGCAGAGGAAGGCGGATTTGTGAGTTCGAGGCCAGCCTGGTCTACAGAGTGAGTTCCAGGACAGCCAGGACTACACAGAGAAACCCTGTTTCGAAAAAACAAAAAAACAAAAGCAATTGTTAAAATAGCTCTTCAGAGTCCCAGGAAGACATCCCTGCTCTGACTTCCAGTTCTATCCCATTAAATCTAGATATATACATATACATATACACATATATACATATACATATTTTTTTCTTTGAGATAGGATCTCATGTAGCTCAGGCCAGTATATGTCTTCCCATGTAGTGGAGGACTTTAAACTCCTGACCTTCCCACTTCTACTTCCCAAGTGCTGGAATTACAGGCAAGCGTCACCACACTTAGTTTACGTGGTACTAGTGACTGAGCACAAGGTACTCTGCATACTAGGCAAGCATTCTACCAGATGAGCTCTAGTCCTGCCTCCAGATGCTCTTACAATCCTGACACTTCATTGGTGGAGCTCCAAGCATTAAACCTAGCCCTGAGATTGGACCCAACAGATGAAATCCCAGATTAACACTCCATTATCCTTGGAGGGCCTTCAAATGCCATTTACCACGGTGACACATTAGGACACACGAGGGTGACAGGTACAGCTCAGATCAGGAGGCTGAGCATCACACTGCTAATGGCAATCAGGGGGATAGCCTCTCTCTATCACTGTAGGGGGTAGGATGGCCAGATGTCACCCTGGAGATAAACATGTGATTTCATAGTCTTAACCCAGAGTGCTATGAACAGATGCCCACTCATCTTTTCAAATGCTGCCTGCTCTCCTGAAGCCAGGAAGAAAGTCTTAATTGCTGCTATGTTTCTAATACCTGCTAATCTTCCTTTTAATAAGGATAAACCCTGGGCTTTGGGCCTCCAGTAAATGGCAATCTGAGACCAATCGGAGGCTAGACGAGGAGACAAAAGCAGTAGCAAGAAGTAGGAGCAAGAGAAGAGCCAAGGGTCCCCAGATACAGATTTCACTCAGCAGCAAGACTTCAAACGCAGTGGTGTGTTGTTTAACCTCAGGAACGAGTTCATTAGGGAGCATTTCCGCACACAGATACAGCAGTAAGACACAAACCCGATGGTACAGCCTGCTACACACCCAGCCTGGGTAGCTGCATAGTTCATCATTCCTACACTGCAGGTCTATTCAGAACCTTGCCAGACTGAACACGGCGAGCCACAGGTATTTTGTATAAGAGACTGCTGGGTGGGTGGGTGGGAGATAAAAATGTGGTCACTGTAAAAGGTGAATTGAAGGTATGCCTGGCACTGCCTGACCCCGTTGCCTCATGGGACTTCACTGTAGCCTCGGTTCTGAACACACAACATAGGCGGGTTGTATCTCACATGCTGTCATATAGGACATACATGCTGTCACAGACATAGCAACAATAAACAGTCTCAGCTCAGATTTGAGCCCACTATGCTATAACTGCAGAAACACAATGACTTAGCTAGGAATCAAAGACCTTTCCTATGTACCTATCATCAGTGCCCTACATGATAAACATCAAATCAGTACACCCCTGGATGAGGTAGGTGTTGGGATGTTTGACTTCCAAAACTGATGCTTGAGTATCTGACTTGAGTTTCAGGAAAAGAAAATATTGAATTTCACCTTGAAATTAGGAGAGAATTTTCAATAATTCTAGGGTTTAATTCATTATAGAAAATTTTTCAATAATTCTAAGATTTGACTTGTTATATAAGATAAAGAAGCACATCCATCTAATTAGTATGCAAACTGCTTTTGCCCTCAATAGATGATAAAATCCCATTAGAAACAGGGACTTATTTTTAAATAAATTTTATGATTTATGGATAGTAACTATTTGATTTTGTGTACCAATTTAATTTACTTTATACACCCAGGGTCCTATAATATTTCTCAGGCGAAACAGAAGACACAAGTAGAAAAACTTTAGCCTGTCCTGCAAAAGACAGGTACAACAGTCCTTATGCACGTGAGGTAGGTGAGCACAGTGAAAATCTGGCAGCAGGAAAACTTAGCTTTACTGTAACCTTACAGGACAGGCAATCCATCATGGCCAAGAGGCCATCAGTAGCATGTGCACACAGTCAAGGGGACTGTGTGCATTCCCACCTTTTTATTATACCAGGTAAGGACACTGAGCTCTACAGTCTTGTGTTTAGTCTCCTCACCATGCCATAAGGCAGGAAGGAGCTCATATTTAAACACCTCTATGCATATATTTTTAAGATTTACTTGTGTGTATGTGCATGCGCACGCGCATGCATGCGTATTTCACCTGCATGTATGTCTGTGCACCATGTCCTCTGTAAGAGCTGCTAGTGCTCTTAACCTCCAGTCCTCTGTGCACATATGCTAATGCCTATTTTCTGTCAGAATGTTAGCTCAGGCAGGGCACATCAAGATTCCCTCTGCTTTCTATCCAGGAGGCTCCTAGTGTCCTGGACAAGATGAGATGTCTGATCTTGGAAGTATCTTTTCTTTGCTTCTCTATTTTGGTAGGACAAGGAGGGTCACCCCAGAGGTCTTCCACATACTCTTCCAGTGTGCTACTGCTGAGCTACACACTCCAGACTCGTTAGATTTATTACTTATTTATTTCTTATTTCTCCTTTCACTTATGATCTTTGCTGGCTGTGGTGGCACATGCCATTTGTCCCAGTCCCTTGGAGGCAGAGGCAGAGGCAGGTGGATCTCTATGAGTTTGAAACCAGCCCGGTTTTTACATCAAGTTCCAGGACTATCGACACTCTATTTTAAAACAGTAAAAAGGAATCTCACACTTCAAATTTCCTCACCTTCTTTCAGAGAATCTTTTGGGAAATGCTTTTTCTCAGGTGTCATAAAGCCATTAGAAACAAAAACAAAAAATGGTTCGGCATGGTAGCATATGCCTTTAAAACAAACACTAGGGAGATAGAGGATGGTGGGTCTCTGAGTTCAAGGCCAGCCTGGTGTACAAAGTGAGTTACAGGACAGTCAGGGCTGTTATACAGAGAAAACCGGTTCTTGAAAAACAAACAAAACAAATGAACAACAAACCAGAAAACCACACATTTTATAAAGGGCTCATTTTCATTCCAACCCTTGATAAGAGCACAGAGTATAAACTTCTACTGGCAATTAATTCAAACTAAACAATGTCTGACTATACTGGCTGAGAACCTATCAGCAAAGGCAGGAGTAGCAGAAACAAGAGCCAGACTTTCCATCCATGCATCTTAATCCACTCCCAGGCTAGCCAGGACCACCAAAGGGAAGCAGCTCACAGGCTCTGGGCCAGAATTCGGACTTGTAGCAACAAAGAAGGCTGTAGGTCAGCTTAATTTCCAAGTTCTTAGAAGACAAAGACCACGTGTATTAATGTGGCCTACACCGGGCCCACTTACCATGTGTAAACAGCCATTTGGTCAAAAATTTTTATGGCAATATTATAGAAAACAATGGGAAGAAAAAGAAATCCTGAGACAGACATAAAAAAAAAAATCAAATTCCCTTATTGATAGAGAACAGGCTAGCTGGTTTCTCCATCCTTGTAAACAGCTTACAAAGGGCTTTAAAGACTAAGAGTTGTTTGTTAAATGAATAAGTAAAATTCTCATATTTAAGTTGCTATCTTTTGATACATAGAAACAACTGACTTTAATATCGTTTAGATTCAGTCATATCACATTTAAATTAAATATATACTTAATCACCCAATTTTCAGTCTGTCCCATATACTCTCAGGTTACATCAACTAGAAGAATTTTAAGAGCTACCATAAACAAAGTATTTAGTATCTTCTGAGCAGCATGCCAAGTACTTAATGAGTTATTTAATTTTTCTATCATCTCCATAAAGTAAACAAGTTTCAGAAATTGTGTCCAAGGTTATTTGACCAGGAAGCAGAAGGGATGAGTCCCAGGATGTATTAGTTACCTGTCTGTTGCTGTGATAAAATACCTGACAAAAGCAACTCCTTCTGGGAAGGAAGGGTTTTTCTGCTTACACTGTTGAGCGCACAGCCTGCGGAAGAAGGGAAGCCATGCTGGTAGGGGTAGAGGCAGACGGCTACATTGTATCCAAGGTCAGGAAACAAGAGGATGCTTGTGCTCAGCTTCTCTCCCCCTATTTAATCAGCCTGGGTCCTCTGCTCTTAAAATGGCCTCCTCTATATTTAGAGTGGGTCTTCCCACGCCAATTAACCTAATGTAGAACCTTCCTGGAAGACATGCCCAGAGGTTTGTTTCTATGGTGATTCTAAATCCCACCCCCAACCCCCAAAGTTGACAATCTAGATTAGTCATCACAGGGAGTAACAGCTAAAGGTTATGTCTGGATCCACTGCTTGAGACTGGGTTCTTGGGACCACTCCCTAAAACCAACCTTAGCACAACCTTTCAGGCCTACATTTGTTTATGTCGATTAAACCTAGCCCCCCTCGCACCCTGCTTCCCCTCTCCCGACCCCCTTTCTTGGTTGTTTTCATTCAGTCTGACAATTCCATTTGGCCTCTAACTCTTGTCCGTGGCTCTAGAACAGCCCAGAAACATTCAGCTCTACCTGACCTCTCCCCAGCAGGAGCATAGTTCCAAAATGCCTTGATATGTATCTTATAAACTCCCACCTCCTCCAAATGATGGGGACCAGCAAGCCAGCTAGTAAAAAGTACTTTCTGAACAAATCAAATCGCTTCTTAGAGTAAAGATGTCAGATGCATTCTTTGAAAAAGTGCAGGGTGTGGTAACTGTAGCTGGTATTCACCAGGCCCAAGCATCCAGACACCCTGGTGTGTATATGGCTTTTATTCCCAGGGAACACCTGGAGTCATTATTGTAGATGCAAACAGGGCAGGCAGCAGGCATATGGCCTGGAGGTCTCAGAATCAGATCTTGGGAGAATTCTGAAGCTTGGGTTTTGTTTTATAATATTTGGGTTTCATGTATGACCGAAGCATAACTTTCTCTGGTAATAAGTAACTTGTGGCTAAGATTAATTGTCTAATTTTAATTACATTTGCCTTGTGCCACATGTTGTAAGCAAGCCACCAGGGCACCAACCAGGGCAAAAGATCTGTGGCTGATCTGAGAGTTTTAGTGTCTGAGTACTTTACTATCCTCGGACCTCTCTTGTCCTTAAAAAAAATGACTCGAATAACCAGTAAATCACAGAGAATCACACAGATACGACTCTTACACCCATAACCTAGCCAGTCATCTCTGCTTCCTCAAGCAGCAGCCTCCATTTTGAACCTGAATTTCTTTTTTGCTTTCTGGACTCTCTCATTTTCTCCACTGTATTCATTCAGGGGGGTGGGAGGGAAAGGACCCATAAATGTCATTTCATATTCTAAGCAATTTGCTATAGGCAACTACACCATTACTTTGTACAAATAAATTTACATAAATCATTATTAGAATGTTCTATCTTGGCAACACTATTTGGTTCCCAGAACACAAATTACATGCATGCTTAAAGTGGAATGTTTTAAAGTTATTTCTATATTGTTTATGAGACAAGATTAGAAATTTCTACCTAGTTTTTCTTTCAGAACAATTTCTCTTGGAGCATTTTCTTCTTGTTTGTTCATCTCCAAAGCACGTGTGTGATATCCCGTGGGGGGGGGGGGGGGGGGGGGGGGGGGGGGGGGGGGGGGTTCCTTGAAGCAAGCAATGCAAGGTGACTGCCCCATGTGGCTCGGTGTTCAGCCACTGGTCCTCTGAGCTCATGTGCTTGGTTCGGAACACTAACTAGGAAGGCTCTAGGGAAATGATCACATGGGTTTGCATTTTGTTGACCAGCCTTTTGTTTAATAGGCTTTTGTTCTGCAGGCTATCTGGTCTGTGCTGACTGTGGTTAAGCCTTTCATTCAGATAGGGTCCCATGTAGCCCGAGCTGGTTTTGAACTTACCATGTAGCCAAGGAGAATTCCCAGTTTATACAGTACTTCAGATTGAGTCTAAGACCTAAATATGCTAGGTGGGCATTCTACCAACCAAGGTCTATCTCCAGTCCCCTGACACTGTTCTATTATATTTATTTAATATTTTTTAAAGGTTTTTTTTTGTATTTGTGTATGTGTGTGAACCTGCATCAATGTCTGTGCATGAGTGTGCAGAAGCCAGGAAGCCAGAACAGGATGTCCAGGCAATGGAACTGGAGTTACGGGCAGTGACGAGCCTCCATGAAGGAGCTGGGAACTGAATGCCAGTCCTCAAGAACAGGAAGTGCTCTTTTTGCTGTTGCTCGTTTGTTTGTTTCAAAACAGGGTCTCACTATGTAGCCCTGGCTGTCCTGGAACTGGACTCGAACTCATAAAGATTCACCTGCCTCTGTCGCCCAAGTGCTGGGATTAAAGGTGTGTACCACTATGTCTGGCACACAGTAAGTGCTCTTACCATGTATCTCTCCAGCACTGACATAAACAACAGTTATTATTTATTATTATTATTATTGTAAGTGTATATATGAGTGTGTGTGTATATAAGAAGGGAAGAGATGGTAAGCCCACTGTATGCATGTATGAAGGTCAGAGAACAGCCTTAAAGAATCAGTGATTTTCTTCCATCTTTACTTAGGTTGGGGGACTAATTTGAATTTCAGTCATATGGCTTGCATTGTTTGGCAGCAAGTGCCTTTACCCACTAAGCCATCTTGCCAGCCCCACAGGATGTACTTTTTTTTTTTTTTTTAAGATTTATTTATTTATATTATGTATATGGGTATTTTGTCTGATTGTCTCTCTGCATACCACAAGAAGGAATTGGATACCATCCAGTTATAGACAGTTGTGAGCAGCCATGTGGTTGCTGGGAATTGAACTCTTGACCTCTGGAAGAGCAGCCAGTGCTCTTAACCACTGAGCCATCTCTCCAGCCCCAGGATGCACTTTTTACTCTCACTATGCTACTACAGCCTCCCTTGGCTCAGCCAGTCAGGCACTCCTATCTCCAGTAACCACAGATTCCACTCCAGTATCATACAATCTTACCAGCTTGGGAAAAAAAAAAAACATTGGCAAAATGAAAATAGCTTACTCATGGTAACTGTGCAGCACTTACTTGATTTAAAACCAAAATATTTATTTGCTTTAAAATAAAAGAGCCCATATCTAGTGCCAAAGAAAAAGAAAAAAGTTCCAAGATGCAACGTTTGTGTTAATTTGGTACCCATCTAGTCCAACATCGAGGTTATTCCAGGAAGCCTGGTGCTTTATGTGAAAACCAGACTAATAGCATACATAGGTTCCCGAAATGAAATCGCTCCAAAGATGCACTTAGATTTAATTGAAACCTACAGAGATACCTGGAAAACCCAGCTAGAGTGTGATTCAGCGTCTCTATCTAGAAAATGCCTCCCACCCTCTCTTTCCTACGTCAGTCTACCATTAGACGACCAGATTTTCCTAATGGGGAACCAGTCCCACATCTCAAATTTTGCAAAAGCATGTGTCACACCACTGTTTAGGCCAGGAGATGGCAAACTTCTGCAAAAGGTCAGATGGTAAATATTTTATGGTACGTGCCTTGCCTATCCAACTTCCTCACTGCAGTGCAAAAGCTGCCTTCACCATGCAGAATGGATGAGCACAGAGCTGTGTCTCTAATGAAACCCTGCTTAAGAGACAGGGATGTGTCGACTCAGCACAGGGTCCTCAGCAACACAAGCTAGCCTCGAACTAACTACGTAGTGGAGAATGACCTTAAATTTCCGCCTTCCTGCATCCATACCAGGCGCTGGGCTCACAGGCATCTGCACCACACTTGGGTTTGTTCAGTGTTAGGGATGAAGACTGTTAAGTCTCAGATCCTGGGATAAATGGCTTAGATGCTTATTTAACATTATCAGTTCAGACCAGGTCTCCAGGTTATCCCAGCATCCCTCAGTCCTCACCTGCTATAGGGTATGGCTGGCATCCCCTATCCTCCTACCCCACCTGCCTGATCCACCTCTCTAGCCCAAGGACTGGGCTACCCCCTCTACCCCCCAGACACTCCTCCTCCCTATATAATCCGGCCATTTTAGTTATCTGTCCTTTTTTTTTTTTAACCTTGAAAATGGCATCTTTGAAGGTCAGGTACTGGCCTTGCACAGTATCTGTTTCATCCAGGGCCTCATCAAGCTGTGGGCAATCCAAAGCACTTGAGGATGAAGGGGTGAGTTTACAAGAGAAGAGTAAATAATAATAAAGACGGGCAGACAAGCAGGAAAACCACCATGCCAAAGCTGTACAACAGTGGTGCTGTCCCCAGGCAAGCTCCCTCTGTCACAGGATGGTGTTTCTCCCAGGTGGCTCTACCATAGGATCTTAAGCAGCCCAGGCCTTGAGGAGAACTCTAGCTTTGGCTGGGACAGAGGATCAGGGATGAGACAGCTGTGTATCTACACTGAGGGCTCAGTTCTGTTTTCCTGCCTAAGTGTCACATCCTTCTCCTACCTCTGCCTGGCAAAGAGATCCTCAGAGAGTAAGACATCTGAGATGCCTCCAGCTTCACACATTCCTCGATAGTTATTTCAATCTCACATCTGGAAGTCTGTGGGTTCCCTGAAGCAGAGTGCTATCCTTAGTGCCTAGCCCCCACCCCAAACTGAGCCCCAGCCCTGCCACTCTCTCATGATGGAGCTGTGAACCCGGCAATCCTGAGAGATTCTGAAAATGGAGAACAGCCCTGTGCTTCCTCACCCCCATCTGTCCCAAGGGCAGAAAACAGACACTCAGTAGCCTCCTTTGAACACAACTGGTACAAAATCAGAAGGATGAAGACAGTTGCGCATGGCATTCTGGGAAAGGTGGTGATGAACATAGGTTCTAGTCTGCCTCCACATAAAAATTCCCAGCGATATTCATGTGGTTTCATGGGTCCAAGACACACAGAATTTTAAATAAAGATGTGACTCAAGGTCTTCCAATTATCTTAATGCCTAAATTGGATTGACCACCCTGTCAGTCTATCAGCTGCGTGAATTGATCATTAAGAAGATTGGGGGAAGGCAGCAATAGAGGGAGAAACAATCAACTTGGTATTTGCATTTAAATATAGCTCTGGTATCTCATTGATTCAATGCAATCTACTGAGGTTTGGTGGCTGGGGAAGGGCCAGGAGAGTGTGATTACCTGAGTCAGAATGGGTCCAGGAAATGGAGGTCAGCATCGCTCCAGAAAGGACAAAGGTGCCTTCATAATCACTAGACGACACTTCTAGAGGCTGCAGGAGTGGAGCAGAAGGGAGACAGGATTAGACTAAAGAAGCAGAGAGTCCTCATAGACACAATGCGTGTCCTCTCTGGCCTGACCCCAGACAAATGACACACTTCAGTGAAAAGCAGGTTGCCAGAGTGCCTCTCAGTTCTTGGATAGTTAGTGAAGGAGTGAGGCCTTCAGAATGGAGTGGTTTTGAAACTGCTTCAGGGGCACAAGAGGGCCCAGAAATTTGAAAATACATGCCAGAGACATTGTAACATTATTTGATTTGCTACAAAAGCCATCCAGACATTCCTGAGACCCATTTCTTTTATCATAGCTACTTCTGAAACACTTGTCTGTCAGAGGGAAAACTGCCAGAGGCCACGTGTTCAAGGTCAACCTCGATCCACTGGGTAGCCTTAGTGTTCAGGCTGTAACGACCAATGACTCACTGTAAAACGCAGTCTCTCTAGTACTAGTAGGGACTAGCTCACTTAACCCACAAGTTAGTGGGTCACAGTTAATAACCCTAAACAATAGAAAAGTTGGCACATGAGATGATGATTTCTGCGCGAAGATCACTTTTGGCGCCTAAGGTCTTAAGAGTGGCAAATGAATGGATTCTCTAAGAGTGGTATTATCCTGTGAGGGGTGGTGTGAGCATGTGAGGAAGTGGTCATTACAGCAGGACCCTCAAACACATCCCTGGAACAGCAGCATCTAAGGCCTTTACTAGAAAGATGAAAAATCTTAGCTTTGATCCAGGTTCTACAGACTTAAGCACATTGGGAGGAGAGGGGCAAAGGCCAGTGTTCTCATGAGTCCTGTGCATGCGTCTGATCTTAGATCATCCATTCATCCATAGGCATTGATCCTGTTATTCAATAAAAATTTACCCTACTCTACTGCACATCTAAAACATAATTAAAGACAGAACACTGAGGAGGACGGATTGAACAGGGAGGAAGAAGAAAAGAGAGGAGGTCCTTCAAAATGCATTACCCACTCAGGAGGAAACAAGCATCAAACGCCAGAGAGTGGTTGCCTCCCCATCTCCTGTTAGAGGGCTCTGGAGAAGACACTTGTCTCTCTCTAGTTGGGGTTAGGATGAAGAGACAGATTGATCGTTAAGACAATGGCAATAATTATGAAGCTTTAGATTAGAACGGGTGGCAGGGAGATGGGTCAGTAGAGTAATGTGATGCTGTCTGTTCAAGTCTGGGGCCCCGAGTTCAAGCTCATGTAAAAAACTGGAATCTGTGTAATAAGCTGGAAGCAGTGGTGGGCATCTGGGCTTCCAGCACACCTACTGAGAGATGGGAGGCAGAGACAGCGGACTTGCCCAAAAGCTCGCAAGCTGACGAGCCCAGAGTGTGTGTCACAGCAGCAGAAAGGAGAGACCCTGTCTCAAATAGATGAAAATCCAGAAAGCTGTTCTCTGACTTCCACTGTGTGTGCACAGACACACACACACACACACACACACACACACACACACACACTGCATATTCTGAACATTCACACACCAAATAAATATTTTTGAAATATCAGACTCTGAGTGCTGGGTTGGCAGCTCAGTTGATAGTGTTTGTCTAGCAATCGGGAATTTCTGGTTTGATCACCAGCACTGTGTAAAAACAGACATGGTGGCCCATGCCTATAATCCCAGCACTTAGGAAGTAGCTACAAGAAAATCAGAATTTTAAGGTCATTTTTAGCTACATATCAAGTTGAAGGCTACCCTGAAATATATGAGACCATCTCAAATAAATAGATTATTTCAATTAAAAAAAACAAAAACCTAGTTGGGACAGGAGAACATAGGCAATGCCCTAACTTGATTCTTTGATACTCAGTAGTCATGTCTGGCTGACAAATGAGGAACTTGAAGACCTAAGTAAATCAAGGTTAATTCCAAACACAGAGAGCTGAGACCAAGGGAGCCGCGGCTTCTAATCCCTGTGTAAAGGCTACTCAACCTGCACCCTTGGCTTATGCTTAGGAACCCTCGTCCTGTGAAGGAGATAAAGATTTCGATGCCCAGTTTGGTTTTTAGATTTTACATTTTATATGAGATACTCTGCATTTTTCCTAAGGGAGATTCTCAGCTGCTTCAAGGATTCTCAGCTCATGGTCCACCCAGAAGGAACACAAAAGACAATAAATGTTAAGGCAGGAACAAGAATCTGGATGGCACTGTAGCCCAGGATGTTTCTGCCAAGGGGCAAAGTCCTGACACCTTCTTGGCTTTAACATTATGAAGCATCCCAGGTTGACTGTGATGTGCCTCCATTCCACTGAAAGCTAAACTAAACATAAATTCAACATCACCAGTTGGAGAAACGGAATGTCTGTGCTCAGTTACTGTTTTTGCTTCCAGAACATGGACATAAGTAGAAGGTGTCATGGCTTCATTTCTTGATATTAGTTACCAATGATGGGACTGGATGCCACGCCAAGGCTTCTACTGAAAATTTTAGAAATCAGAAAGAACTATGAATATCACCTTGTTCATTACAATTCTTCCTTCTAACCATGCAAATCATTATGAGCAAGGTCTGGATCCCCCTACACTTTTTATTTTTATATAAAAGAGGCATTGGAAAGGATGTGGTGGCTTGTCCTTATAATTGTGGGATGCTGAGCTTGAAGGGTTAGGGTTAGTGTAAAGCACTTGGCCCCCAAGTCTGACAACTCAAGTTCAATCTTGAGAACCTACATTAAGGAAAAAAAAAAAAGAGCCAGATGTGGTGGCACACATCTGTAATCCCAGCACTTCTGCAGGGAGAAGTCTACAGTGAATTAGCAGTCAGCAATTAGCAGCAGAAACAAGAGATCTTGCTTCTAAACAGGGTACAAGGAGAGAGCTGACTCCCAGGAAGTTGTCCTCTGGCCTCTACACACATCCTGTGACACCCACACACACCAAACAGATCTTTTTTAAAAAGAAAGAAAAGGGAGACATTGACCTGTCTCACCTTTGTTCAAACTGAGATAAGAAAACAGCTGAAGCTGCTGTGCAGATCACGGCACACAAGCTCACACAGACTCTACTCTTTATTGAGACCTTGGGTATTAATTACTGATGTGGTATTACATTAGCCTTTGAAACTACAAGACTCAAATCTTCTGGATGCCCTCAAGAGTTTCCCTTTCAAATGTTTGCAGATATAGCAGTTTTGAGGAACAAACTTGGTATCAACCAAGCCATTTTCCCTAGAAACATTTCAAGGTAAATTCCTTCCTCAGAATTTTTTTTCCATCAGATGTTATACCTCTGACCACAGCCAAACATCCAGTTATCTTTCAACAGCTCCTGAGAGCACAGCTCAGCCTTCAGCAACACCGACATAGACGACGGTGATAATTTATCGCCTCTGCAGTAGTTTAGTCCCAGATGGACCATTTACTAATTTATTTCCATATGTAACTGACAGAGAGATTAATCAGGCTTCCAACTCAGAAACCTGAATTGTGTGCTATTCCCTAAACAGGCTTACTCTGGGAAAGAGGAAGCCTGCACTTACATAGAAAGCTTCCCTTCAAAGCTACTGATACATGCACGCGCACACACACACACACACACACACACACACACTCTTTCTGAGACACCTCACTCCTGTTCACCTGGAGGCCTGACTCTTTGTTGTGAGCTTTGCACAGCAGTAATGTTTGATATAACTATGGGCAGACGGAGAGACCAGAAACAACCCAAATGCCACCATCAGCCCCAGTGGCAGTCCTGTGTCCCTCCCTGTTTGCAAGGTCGGGGTCTCGAATTTCTGAAACCGAAGACCTCTTTTGGCCACGGCACCCTGCCCAGCTGGCTAGGACAGCAGTACCCAGGCACTGGAAAGTATGAGCTTTCTTTTTTCCACTCTTTTTAAGGGTCTGAACTTGACTAAACTCTGCAGCTGCTATGTCCTCATGGAGGGGACAGCTAACAGACTGTTAGCTGTCCCCTTTGCTCACTTTCCGGTGCACTTTTTTTTTTTTTTTAATTTAACCCAATGATACCAGCCTTCAGTGAAGGGTCAACTAATGTCATTGCTGGATGCTGGTATTTGCAGAGGGAGCCAGTCCAGATGTAGCAATTGACTGGTATGCATAATGAAACCCAAGCCACATCTTTCAAGGCTCTACAGACAGGACCATAGACATCCTCTCAGGTGGGCTCTGATGAATTCCACCACTGGGGAAAAGTACCTTAACTGAGTTTGGCATAGTGATACCTGCCTATAATCCCAGCACTCAGAGGTAGAGGCAGGAAGATCATGAGTTCAAGGTCACTCTGGGGAACACAATGACCCACTATTGTAGCAAACAACAAAACAAAACAAACAAACAAAAAACCCTATTCTCTGCTTTCAATTGAGGAATGTCGCCCTAGGAAGGCTTTTTATCTACAGTTTTAGGATTTTACAAAAAGAAGAAAACCAACCAGCCACTTGTTACTATGTTTAGCTGGTGCCAAGCAGTAGGGAATTTGTAATTATCTGAACTTGAACAAATGAGTCCAGATGCTTGACGCTGTGACTGACACAGCCTCAGCGTTCTCTTTGATCAAAGCCCAAGAGTTTGGAGATGGTCACATGAAGTATAGCTTTAAGTTTTAAGGACTTGGTTAAATACAAAAGTTGGAAACTGATCTAGGAGCTGTCAAATCTGCCAAAGTAGCCTTTAATAGGCTATAACTAGTTGGGCGGTGGTGGCGCATGCCTTTAGTCCTAGCACTCGGAAGGCAGAGGCAGGAGGGTCTCTGAGTTCGAGGTCAGCCTGATCTACAAAGTGAGTTCCAGGCCAGCCAGGCTACACAGAGAAACCCTGTCTCAAACCCCACTCCCCACCACTACCACCAAAAGGCTACAACTGAAGGTCTAATGCTCTTGGGGATTGAATGTACAATGCCCCCACAGTATTTGAACATTTGGTCACCAGCTGGTGGCGCTCTTCAGAGAGGTTACAGAATCCTTAGGAGATGAGGCATAGCTGGAAGTGGGTCATTGGGAAGTGAAGAGGAGGCTTGAGGTCAATAGCCATTTTGGCTTCTAGCCC
>JANHMN010000022.1:29256791-29278508 GCA_030674055.1 Rhabdomys pumilio | reverse complement strand
TTTGAACATTTGGTCACCAGCTGGTGGCGCTCTTCAGAGAGGTTACAGAATCCTTAGGAGATGAGGCATAGCTGGAAGTGGGTCATTGGGAAGTGAAGAGGAGGCTTGAGGTCAATAGCCATTTTGGCTTCTAGCCCAGTCTCTGCTTCCTCTTTGAGGATGATGTTAGCATGGGAGGAGTTCCAGCTTCAGATTTCCACCTCCACGGAGCCTCCAAGTCTTCTCCGTCATGATGAACTGTATGTCCTCAAACCACAAGCCAAAATAAATCCCTCTTCCCTTAAGTTCCTTCTTATTGGATACCCGGCACCCATGAGGAGAAAGGCAATACATCCCAAAAGCTCACTGTGTAACTCGGGATGACCTAGCCCTTCTGATTCTGCTGTGAACCAGTGAGCCGAAAACGGGATTGCACTATGCCTGGCTTGTGTCTCTTTAATCTTATGAAAGAGTTAGAACAAAGCAACATGGATATCTCTCTCTCTCTCTCTCTCTCTCTCTCTCTCTCTCTCTCTCTCTCACACACACACAGGAATGAATATATATATATATATATATATATATATATATATATATGTATATATTTCCAGGTAATTAAAAATATATATAAACATGCCGAATGCTAGATGGGTCCATTCTATTCCCTAGAAAACAAAAGTGGAGCTGGCCATCCTGAGTTGTTCTTTGTTCATTTGCAACTGAGTCCTGGTGAATGAGCCCAAGGTTCCCGGGACCCTTCGTACCTACATGAGGCTGGACCTCATGTGAACTATCAGACCAATGGCATTCAGTCCCTCTAGCGGCAGTACCCTGCACCTATCCCAAGGACCCCTGCCAGGAGAGTCAGCCTCTATGGGCTCCAAAGCCAGGCTGGCATCTAATGCCTCAACTGCAGTGAGAACTGGAGTGAGCAGAAGACTCCTCCAAGAACCAATCTGCCTTTGGTGTGAGCCACCATGGGTAAGTTTCCCCATGAGAGACACAAACGTCCCTTCCCACTTGGGGCTGCTGAGACTGACTGCATGGGCACACATAGCTTTAGAACTCAGTCGGTTCGGGACCATAAGAAGGCAGAGCCTATCTACCCACAGGGGTGTTGCCCCGCAGGCTTCAAATCCCTAGTTTATAATTCAGAACCTGTTCCAGCTCTCCACATGCCCAGGTGTTCGGCAGCTCGAAGTTCCCCAGAGGTGGTCCCTTAACATCTATTCAAATAATTACTATGAGAGATAATATGCGGTAGGAGTGGTAGAGCATCTCCTATGCACATGAAAAAACCAGTCTCATACAGACCCTGAGCATCAATACATCACATTTTGAAAAAGCTCTAAGGTCAGAAAACTAACCTTCAAATGACTAGATTATCTCACATGACTGTTCTGTTTTGCTTTCTCTCCACTGGTGCAAGATTAATAAAACCAGAGTTATAAGGTAAATGTAAGTTTAAGCAGAATAACGAGCACAGAGGAAAATATTTTGACATCAAAAACTCAGTATAAATTAGCTATAACATACTTGAAAGCTCCTGGAGCCGTAACATGCACATTGAAATCCATTAACCTAACACCTGGGCTGCTATTCAAAAGCAGGTTTCCGGCAATGTAAATAAATGGCCATTCCAACACTCCTCCTAAATTACTGTACAATTTGGTCGCAGAGTCGCAAGCTCACACAGTCTGTCGTCTGTGCTTGGCTGCTCTCAAGCCACCACTGAAGTCATCTCAGGCTACAATGTGGTGGCATAATATAAACAGAGACCAGCAAGGAGGACTAAAAAGTAACAGGCAATGTCAAAGATAAACCGGGGTCATCCAGGGAAGAATGGGGATATTTTATATAAGCACTCTGAAAAGACAATGGAGCCCCAGCCCTCCTTTAACTGCACCCCTAATTAGGCTTCATGCTCCCCACCTGATCATTTTTATATAAAAAGCAATTTCCACAACCAGACATTCAAAGACCTCAGTTGCTCTGAACTCAGCAGCTGCTAAAAATTCTGTTGTACATCAGATCCGCTTAAAAGAGTCAGCTCTTTTCAAACAAGCCTTCCATTCTTATCCATTATCATCCCTCCAAAATATTAGCCTCACTGCCCGCATCCCCCTATGCCATCCGCCCAAGCCATTTTCTTACCTCCGTAACTCACATTTGTTTCCTTTGATGATATTTACCCAAGCAAGGGCAATTGTTTGACTGGAAGCTTGCAACTTTCAACTTTGCTGTCATGCGAGAGGGAAAAGCCACAACCCCTGACACACTGCTCAGCTGAGCTCGACATGTCTGAATCCACCCCTAGATTTTAAATTCTTTTACACTTACTTAATATAGTGCGTGCCGCCTGTCCGCTGATGCGATATCAGAAACCTGCAAGCTACTATTTCTGCAACTGTGTCACTGTAGATAGTCTGAAACATGTACGTAGCTGTTGCCATGGAAACAAACACAGCTAGGGTAGAGTGCCACGCTGTGTTAATTCCTTCACCCATGAACCCCAGGGGAATGCTAACATTCATCTTCTTTCTCCTGTCGTCTCACACTGCTTTAATATATTTTTTTAGTATTATCAAATGATGTACTAAACACATATGGCACACCTGGAAATACGGATGGCTGAAATGAGCCGTGGTACCAGCCCAGCCTGCCGGGTGTCTGCTGGAGGTGGTGTGCCTCTCCAACGGATCTTTCCTCTCACTTCTCCTGGGAGGAAAGGAGAACTTTCTCTTCCTTTTATAATGACATGGGGAGAGCCTCTTGTTTCACCTAAAAATGATGACCGAGGAAGTGCCCTAGAATAAAGATATCAGCAGATCTGCCCTCCCGATCAGCTCTGTGACAGGTAGAAGCAGACCTCGAAAACTTTCTGTCCATCTGCCAGCACAAGGGACTAACCCCAGGGCCTTGTGCACGCCTAGCAAGATCTCTCCCACTGAGCTACATCCCCAGCCCGGAGACCTTGCAAACTTTCTGCAGTAGATCCAAACTAAGAGTAATACTCCTGCTCGACCTAGTCTATGCACAGAGGCCCCAAGTCCCATCGTTCTAATTAGGCAAAAGCCGAAACTCTCGGCAACGACTTCATCCCAGTGGGTCTTTGTTCTTAAACCCAGATCAGAAGGTATAAGAATTCGTGACAGAGTGACCAGCTGGAACCTGGTCACCCAACAGACTGGGATGGCCCTGCAATCTGCCCATTCCCTCCTTGTGCTTCAGGTTCAGATCCCTGCCCTTATCAAGGCTCAGACCCATGGAGAAAAATCCAAACACCTTCATTATACCTACAAGTCAAAATGGGCATTGAACCACCTTCCTATTATTCAAATGGGCCAGTTGCTTTAAATATTGGGGTTATTCTCATCACGGTAGACAAAAATAAGCTGTTGAAAATCTTAATTACATCCTATCCCTTGGGCTAGTTAATAATATTCAATCTAGATGAAAATGGCCACATTTTAGATTTGCATGCTGATGCCTCTCACTTGAATACCATTTCCCCACTAAACAATCAATTGGAGGCTTTAAGAGCGCAGCTCTGTGACCCTGAACTGGCATGTTTGAAAGAAACCACTACTTTATCGGCAGGGATTATGGTAAAACGATCCCATAAAAGATGAGCAAATTTTCCCATTACTTTCCTAAATTGAATCATTCTTGGCTGTTTACTCTGATAATAACGATCATCTCATCCCTAAGATAAAAGCAAAACAGAAAATAGATACATACACCTTACCAGTTAAGGGAATATGTCACTTTTAAAAAAAGCCTTCTTAAAATGATGTTAGGAGGAAGGGTCTATGGAGATGGCTTAGTGGGTAAAAACACTTCCCTGCACACACCTGGCAACCTGAGTTTGATCCCCAGAACTCACAGAGAAAGCCAGATGGGGTGGTGCCTATCTGTAAGCCTGGCACTCTTACAGTGAGATGGGAGACAGAGACAAGACAATCACCCAGAAGCTCATGGCCCAGCTGGTCTGGAGGACATGGGAGAAATGGCAGAAACAACAGAGAGATCCTGTCTCGAAACAAAGTAGAAGTCACAAGTGAACTCCTGAGAACTGTCCTCTGACCTCCGTACGAGGCTGCCCCCATCCCTCTAACATCACCAAGCATCTTTACCCAGGATACCATATGTGACCACAAGCAGAGTCTCATGAACTAGGTAGGTCTTCTCTAACCTAACTGAATATTCTCTCCATGGCCATGCAGTCCCCAAGTGCAGCAACCAGGGGGCTGTCTATTTTATAGCCACAGTAACCTTGCTCACGGAAGAAGAGATACCAAGTGTCAGGTTAAATGGTTTGAGGTTACCTGGGACGGGTGGCTGAGGTTCAATTCTTCTTTGCCCTTACTTCACCTAAGGGCTGGGGAATAGAGGTCATCCGTTAGCTGAGTTGGGTACCCCAGACCAAGAAGACCAGCCTGTCTACTCTCAACCTCATTCCCAGGAGTTCTAGTCTCAGGACAGACACCAGTCCTCAGAGAGGGCCTTGTGGACCCCTGGGACTAAGAAGCTGAGTGAAGGTTGACAACAAGCAGCAGCAATGACTAAGTAAAGCTCCCAAAGGGAATCTGACATCCTAGGCTTATATTGTAGACCAGTTCTTCATGGTGTGGTGACCCTCAACTATAAAATTATCTCACTGTTACAGCTGTCATTTTGCTACTGTTATGAATCATAATGTAAATATCTGATATGCAGAATATTTGATTTGCGGCCCCTGAGAAAGGGCCATTCGGCTCCTAAAGGGGTCTCAACCCATAAGCTGAGAACCGTTGTTGTAGGCTATGTCACAGACTTCTTAAGACTGAGTAATATGCCCTCATATGGAGATACTACATTTTTCTTACTAAGTCATCAGTCAGTAGACATTTAGGTCGCTTCCATATTTTCACTATTATGAACCATGCTGCCATGAATATGGATGTGTAAATACCTTACTGATACCTGCTTTCAGGTCTTTGGGATATACACAAAAGTGAAATTGACGTAGGAAATCTAGATTTAATCTTTTCTGAACAATCTCTCTCATGTTATCCATGGCAGCTGTACCATTTATATCCCCACAAACAATGCGCCAGGCCTCCAATTTGCCCATACCCTCACCAGTGTTTGGTATGATCTGTTCCCTGGAGTGTTTTATTTTATTCTGTTGATAGCAGTGATCCTAAAAGGACAGGGTAGTATTCACAGTTCTAATTTACATTTGCCTGTTTGTCCCTTTTCACATGTCTATTGGCTACTTACATATCTTTGAAAAAATGTCAACTCATGTGCTAGGTCCATATTTTTATATGTATGTATTGTATGTGTGCATACCATAGCTCACATGTGCAGGTCAGAGGGAAGCTTATGGGAGTTGTGGGTCTTCGGGGGGGCGGGGGAAGCCATGTGGATCTGGGGAGTTGAACTCAGTTCCTCAGGCTTGCTGGCAGATGCCTTTCCCCGACAAACAATCTCACCACCAACCATTAGTCCCATTTTTGAATCAGATTGTTTATTTTGCCTGCTGAGTTTGGGGAGCTCTCTCTCTATTCTGGGTGTATCCCCTCTTTATATGCTCTGCAGATGTGTCCCCATCCTGGGGTGACATCTAATTTGGTTGTCTTTTCCATACTCATGGCCACCAGATCAGGAAAAGTCCATCTCCTCATGACATGGGTTGTTCGCTTCCTTGTCCCACATTGCTCTGGGCAACAACTACCAACTGGATTTGGCTACGCCATCTTTGGGTGGCAAGGGTTCCTCAGGTCGGTCAGTCAGTCCATGAAGCATCAGAATCATGATTATGGGCAATATTCTGGGAGGAAATCCAAGATGCTGGTGGGGAAACCTGATATCTTCACAAGGATACCCCAAGAAGGTCAATCACTGGATCGTCCATGACAATATCCTAATACAGATTTCAGAAGAAATTCAGGAATCAGGCTCTGCATCAGCCTGTTACAAATACTCAGGACTTGGCTAGGTCACGAACTTTTCCACACTGATGGAGTCAGAGGTGTTCCCAGAATCTATAAAATAGCATGGGGTATGGATGAGTCACCAGGGAAAAGACCCCACAAGGTGACTCCTAAATCCTTCCCCTTTGCACTATCTTTCCCTCAGGTCTTCTCTCTTTCTTTGATGGCCACCAGGATCTCAGATGCCCTTGTCATTATGCAGAGTGGCCTGGCTCCCATGGTTCCCCTGGTTCTGATTCACATGTAATATGCCAGGGGCTGAGGAACCAAATAATGGAGCTGATTAGAATTTTGTCTGAGAGACAGAGACAGAGACAGAGACAGAGACAGAGACAGAGAGAGAGAGAGAGAGAGAGAGAGAGAGAGAGAGAAGAAAATCTGGGCTGGAGAAGTGTCTCTGAGCATAGAGATGGGGACTTTTGGCTGCTGCTAACTCTAGGTCATTATCCTAAAGCCAGCCTCTCTCTTAATGTGAGGCTGAGGTTGGCCCACTCTTCCTCTTAATGTGAGGTTGGCCCACTCTTTTAAGTCTTTTGGATGGTCTCTACCTGCACCTTTGTCTTTGATACTCTTTTCTTCCCTCACCTCTTTGGCATTTGTTTGCGAGCACACCAGGTTGTTATTACATTTCAGTTTACACTTAGTTTTAATTCTTAAGCTAAATTCATTTTTTCCCCTCCCTTAGCTAGTAACAATGAAAGCAAAACCACTCGAAGTGAAAATGCATTTCTGGTGAATTGGCTCATAGGCAAACCCACATTGAGAGCTGCTTTTGAGGGATCTATTACATCTAATTTCTATTTCTGAGGTTGTGAAAACTATCATAAGAAGTAAAACTTAGTCACACTAAAATACACAGACTCTCAAGGCATTTATGTCTCTCCTCTTTCCTCTTGTTTGGTGGTTCACAGAAATTTCAAAGCCAAGGCTCTGGCTGCTGCATGGGAGGTCACATGGGCGGTCACAAGAGAGGTCACAAGAGAGGTCACATGAGAGGTCACCTGGGAGGTGACATTGCTTCCTCTGGCCATTTCTTTTCACTATGAGGCAACTTATGGAAGTGCCAGACAGTGAGCCACTGGCAAGCTCACAGTGCAAACCAACTGTGTTAGAATACTTGAGGGGCTGCTTGCTCTATCTATCTATCTATCTATCTATCTATCTATCTCTATCGTTCTCTCTGTTTTTGAAGCCCTTGTGAATGAGATTTTGTATTGCAGATATGTGTGCTCACATGTGTACAGAGGCACATATGTGTGCAGGTACACATGCACATGGGTATTTGTCCATATTAAGGTCAGCCTCAAGTGTCCTTGTGTTCTTTTGTCGATGTTCTTTGGTTTGTTTGTTTTGTTGTTCTTTTTGTTTACCAAGACAGTGTTTTTCTGTGTAGCCCTGGCTGTCCTTGAACTCGATTTGTAGACCAGGCTGGCCGTGAACTCAGAGATCCACTTGTCTCTGCCTCCCAAGGCTTGGAATTAAAGGTTCCATCTTAGTTGTTTGAGAAAAGGACTCTCACTGGAATCTGGGGGCTCGCTGATTCAGTTAGACTGGATGGCAGCCAGGCTCTAGGGAATTCTCCTGACTTCTTTCTCCAGTGGTGGGACCCTATGTACATGACACTGTATCTGTCATTTACATGGGTGCTAGAGATCAAACTTGGGTCTTCATGCCTGTACTGTCTCCCATAGGTGCTTGGGAGGTGTTTTAATAGAGGACAAATACCACCAGCTTAAATCAAAATGTTTGCTTGATTATTCCTAACACACGAGCCCTGCTGTGTGACAGGCGATCTCAGGCAGCGGGGACACTAGCACAATGAAGGCACTAAGGACTTTCTGCTTTGCTGTTGTGCTTGTGCCAGTCTCCCAGATCTACATGGTTATAGGTAGTTTGTATAGAGCAACCTGGTTTCTATGGTTCCCGCCTGTTCTGATTCACATCTGATTCACATTAAGAGCCGGTCCTCAGTCTCATCAAAAGCAAGACAGAAAGAGAATGTGAACAACCTGCTCCTTCTTCCTTTTCAAGGCATAACCCAGAGGCTGTCCTCATGTCCAATCATCATAACGGAAATTAGTCACCAGTAGTTTGGTCACCTAAAGCTCATGGGTTCTGCTAATGAAAAGAAAAAGTAGGTACCACACAGGGACAACTAGCAGGAAGCGCATTAAGTATGTGTTTCAGAAAGCGAAGGCTGGGGCTGGAGCTCAGTGGGCAGAATGCTCGCCTAGGTGTAAAGTGCCCCGGCTTCATCCTCAGCATTCCATAAGCTAGGCGTGGTGGTGTCCACCTGGAATCCCTGCACTGGAGAGTCGGAGATGGGAGGATCAGAAGTTCAAGCTCATCTTTGACCACACAGTGAGTTCGAGGCCAGTCTGGACTACAGCAGACTCTGTCTTGAAACTAACACGTGAAAGTTCATGAACAGAGACAATAAGCACTAAATTCAGGATGTTCACACGGGGCACAAACAGCAACGAGAATAGGGCAGGCACTGCAAGAATTCTTCATTATGTCTTTCCATGGCTTTGTTTATTTGTTTGCTTGGTTGGTTCACTGTTTGTTTTTTTTCTGTCTTTCTTTCAAGACAGGTTTGACTGTGTAGCCCTGGCTATTCTGGAACTCACTCTGTAGACCAGGCTAGCTTCAAACTCACAGAGATCTGCCTGCTTCTATCTCCCGAATGTATGGATTAAAGGCATATGCTCCCACCACCCAGCCAATGTTTTTAAAAAGTAAAAACTTTTAAAGGCAGAGTCTGGAAAGATGGCTCCGAGGTTAAGAGGTCCTGCTGCTCTCACAGAGGCTCCCAGGCTTGATTCTTGGCATCCATGTGGCAGTTCACAACTGTCTGTAACTCCAGTTTCAGGAGAGCCTAGCCTTTCTAGCCTCTTCCAGCACTAGGCATATGCATGGTTCACAGACATATATGCAGGTTCAACACTCATACACATAAAATTAAAATAAATCTTAAAAAATATCTGCGGTAACTACAGCAACATGTTGAGGTCTGAGGGGGTTGGAGAGCAGCTGTATAGTGCTCTGTGTTAGAAAGGCCACATCTTAAAATATTGCAAAGTTCTGTGTCATTCTCAACTGCCCTAATGCAAACTCAGTGTGTCCTCAAAATGTGTTCAATACATCCTGCTAACAACTCTCAGAAATGAGTGCCCCTGACTTCTTAACTGGCTTCTGTCTTCAGCAGCACCCAAGACCACTGCATCTTACAATAGGCAATGACTTAGATATGAAGACAGTATATCAATAATATAAAAAGGTATGATCTATGGAGTGGGGCCTGAGAAGTACAGTGCCTCAGGAGAGAGCATTCCAAGGTCTAAGAAGCCCTCTGAGCTACCAGTGACCTGATGAGACCCTCACCTGGTCCAGCTTGCTGTCAAGGTTACATTTGCGGTGTCCATACTCACAGAGGTCATTCTAAATAGACACATTCAGGCTCACTTCCTCTGAACCTTAGGAAAACTCATCCAATAAAAGCCTTCTTTTATTCCTCCTAAAATGCTCAGCAATCTACCCAGCATGATGGTTGGTCTTCATTGTCAGTTTGACTGGATTTAGAATCACCATGGAAACACACATCTGGATACACAGCTATGAGGGCACGTCTAGAAAGGTTTAACTGAAAAAGGATCACCTATCCTGAATGAGGGAGGTACCACCCCGTGGGCCAGGGTCCCAGACTCACTAAAACTGGGGTCTCAGACTTAACAGGAAGGAGCGAGCAGGCTGAGCAGAAGCATTCGATGTGACCAGCTGCCTCACACTCCTGCTGTCACGCCTTCCCCAGAGTAATGGACTGTTCCCTCAAATCCTTAAGTTACTTTCCTGAGGCATCTTGTCCAGGAACAAGAAAAGCGATCAATATAGCCAGTAAGAAACAAAAGCAGAAAGAACACCCACAGAAAGAGCACCCACAAATTAAGCTCAACTTCCAGTGGCAAGAAAATGGAGTTGCAGCCAGGTTGTAGTGGTGCACGCCTTTAATCCCAGCACTCGGGAGGTAAAGGCAGGTGGATGTCTGTGAGTTCGAGGCCAGCCTGGCTTACAGAGTGAGTTCCAGGACAGCCAGGACTACACAGAGAAACCCTGTCTCAAATCCTTCCACCAGAAAGAAAGAGAGAAAGAGAGAAAGAAAGACAGATGGGAGGAAGGAAGGAAAGAAGGAAAGAAGGAAAGACAGCAAATGGAGTTGTATTTCTAGACCCAAATTTGAGTAGGCTGAGAGGGCGTGTCAGGTCCAGCCATGGTCTCCCTTACTGAAAATTAGCTAAGAACCACCCAGTAACATTACTTCTTCAACATTATTAAAACATAAACGAACCACTATGCCACAAAAATAAAGACAAAAAGAAAAGAAAGAAATACACACAGCTGGTTTCTATCTGGATGCAGAACACCATTTCTTTTTTTTTTTTTTAAATTATGAACGATTTCTTCATCTCTCACATTCAGTTAGTATACAGTTGGCATTTTCAAAATGCAAACCTGATGTGGTTTTGGAATTCATTGAAGCACACTGGAAGACATCTGAGTGGAGGGGGGCGGGGAGTCTAGCCATATGCTGCTGGTGCATGGATTTGAATATTTGAAAGGTAATCTAGAAAAGAGAATGCTTCCAGCTCGCCTTATCAACAACAGTTGTCCGTAGCAACCACACGTTTTATAGATCGAACCACGTCCCCATGTGTGAGACAATTACACGAGGAAGTCAGGGGCTGGCCTCCAATGGCAGCCTGGCTAGCTCAAGTGTGATTCTTGCTAGGCTACTGGACATAGAACTCAGCAGTTCTCTTCGTCACTGCTAAAGGAGGAATGACAGCTCTGGTCACACTGGGTATATTCACAAAAAAGAGATTTTCTAAAAAAAAAAAAAATTCAAGTTTGGTGAACATGGATGCAAAGCTGCAGGACCATTCACAATGGCTGCCTCCAAACCGACCAGCAACGCTGTGAAATCAATCATCTCTCCTATCACGCCCATCAGATTCGCTGCTTGCTTCTCTCTGTTTATCTGAACAGCCACAAAGGAAATGAGCAAAGCCAAGCCCACAGCAGGGATTCTCCCCCTGGCTCTGACACTTGTGTGCACCCAGAGAGGGATGGGAGGAACCCCTGTAACAGAACGAGGAAGGTTCCCTGTCAGAGCTCATCAGCGCTGCCCATCTGTCCCCGGGCCAGGCCTCTAACTGGGTCATTCCGTCAGACACCACACAAAAAAGTGTGGTCGTGTGCACGGCTAATCCATTTCCGTGCTTGCAGAGGGCACTGACTCACATAAGAACAAGCTCCATCGGATTACGCTGGCTCACTCACCAAGCCACATGTCCGAGGCCCAAACCACCATAAGTACAGGCTGTCGATGTCACCACACAAGAGTCCAAATACTGAGCACTTTGCTTCCCATGCTTGGGAACAAGGAAGTGAATGTGGACTCGTGACAGAACGCAGCAACCTGACCGCCACACTGGCGAGGGGCTTTGGTTTTGGATCTGACCTGGCCACAGTTAGCAGTGGGCAAATACCTCCATTAACGCAGTGAACAAGGTCATGGGCTCCTTCCTGAAGGACACGGAAGAGAATAATTCCAGGACCATGGCTCTACACTAGAAGGCTGGCATGTCTGCTTCAGTCCTGTCTAGCGGCCACTGTTGCTCCACTCCTCCCCTTGACCCCATCCTACATCTGAAACAAACGACAACCTTAGGTCTGGGGGAAGTCTGGGAGCTGACGCTTCACAGAGAGCCTCTTTTGGGTATGGCATTTTCCTAAGATGACACGTGAGAATCTACTCCTCCTACCAAGCACACTTCTAACAGCATCTGTAGCCAGGGACCCATGTGACTTCTCCTCTGACCCCAGAGGAGGTCAACTACTTCAACTACTGACCCAGAGCCCCTCTCTTGGATCATGAACCCAACGTTCTCCAAGAGCTCCTGAGGCAGACAGATGAACCTGTGGTAAAGTACACCACAGGATACAGTAATCTTCACCAGGATAGCAGCATCTGCGATCTAGAATGATCTCCATCTCAGGCAGTGGATTACAACAGAAAGTGTGGGGAGACGTGTGATACATGAATCACCTCCCGATGGGGTTTTGTCCCCTCTGGGTTGTGATAGCCAGATCTTTTTTCTGCAGCCTAACAAAATATGGGCAACACTGTTACTGTTCTGATGACGGTGTCTGCTTGGCTCGAGGCCACCTCACCAACCACTGTCCCCAACCTATCTGCCTTAAGTGGCATAGGCAGCGGCTGATAGAGTAGCCAGTGAGGTGACCCCAGAAAGTCACCCTCAAAGCACAGCGGTGAGGATCTGAAGCACACTAGACCATAGCAGCTCATGTGGAATTCCAGGGTGGTAACATAAAGAGCTCCCGGGCAAGGGAAAGAACTATCAAGTTGCCCCATGGATAGAAAGCGGCAGTGACAAATGAGGACTGCCCTCTGTGACAGTCCTTAGCAAGCCAGGAAACACTGGAGAAATTTGAGAATTTGATCACATCTAGAAACCAAGGCCCAATAATCACTCAAGACTGGAGTGAATGCTTGGCCGAAATGGTCTTTCTATTAGATTATAAACCACACATCACCTTGTCTTAACTTTACTGTAAGGGGAAACTCTAAACACAGTCTGAAAGATACAAACTCTAACTTTATTTAGGTCATGCTGCTGACGTACGCTTATAAAGGGATATGTGTGTGGCCAATTCAGAAACAGCAAGGGAAGACTAATGCCTTGCTGGTGTCTCTGCTTCAAGTAATCCATGCATAGTGTAACAGACACCTAAGGCTGCCCTCTGACTCCCCCGTGAGCACAGTGGCACACACACACACCCACGTTCATTCACACAAACGTTCACATGCAAAAACATTCATACACCCCCACACAAGGCTGTGCCAGTATATAGTGACGTAAGCTCAGAGATCACACATTTAAGAATAGCTTTTAAAAGCATTTAGATAATGAAGCTGCAGCAACCTAACTGTGAAATAAGAAAAATATCATAATCCCATTTTATCAAGTAAGCAGTGTAGTGATTTGTAGACCCAAATCCCTCCGGTGTTAATAGCAGTTGAGTCAGAATTAGAACTGTAAGACTCCATCCAGGCTCTCTACCCAGGCCATGGGGCTGTGCACTTTTATCTGGGGAGGGTAAGGTAAGGAGATGATGCCTGATCCAAGCATGGACCACTTAATTCCACAGAATACCTGTGCTTATTATGATAGCCAACATTTCCACATGTCCTCAACCAGCTGTCCTACTACTGGGTCCATAAAAGATCTAGCAAAAGATAATGAGCATTCATTCAGGTGGATGTCCAGGTATGCAGTTCAAGACATATACCCCGCTGTTGAGGGCTGTAGAGGATGGGTGTACAGAGAAGGCACGACAATCATAGGTCAGACTTGGTGGACCTCCAATTCTCTGCTAGAAGGAAGTGACTCCCTCCTGTCACACTGAAGAACAGCCTGGAAATCCCCCAGAGCCCAGAATATCAGCTTCTCGTACCTTACTGTCCACACAACTCCAGGGACAGTATGCATTGATGGACAGGTAAGGCGGTATTGGAAATCACTCCCTTAGAAAAGCAGAAGGGCCAGGCTGAGCAGAGACTGTGAACATCATCCTAACCCACACACAGGGAAAATGATGAAGCTGCCCTAGATTGTACGTGTGCAAACTTCAGGCAGCCTCCAGGGCTTCTGATACCCAAAGCCCCCGATGACTCTAGACCAGCACTTCTCAGACAGTCATGAGCCCATGGATCATCCACAGGCTCTGGGAGAGGCAGCTTCTACCTAAGCGGGACTCAGGAAGAGTAGACACCATGCATCTCTAACAAGTGGCAGGGGATGTGAATGCCGCTGGTCACTGGACCACACTCTGGAAAGAGCATCCTAACATTATGGCCCCTATGACGCCAGGCGTTTTCTTCCTTCTGCATGATAGGCTTTGCCCATGGCAAAGAACAAAGCTATCTCTGTAGATTGGATGAATCACGAGATAACACATCCTTCAAAAATTCATGCCAGCTTTTTCATCCCCTAGCCTCCTTACCCACTACGTTTACCATTCTGTCTTTTCCTTATCTAGTTCTCTTGATTGCTCTGAACCACCACCCCCCAGCCCGCCTTGCCTTCCCTAGATGGGGATACAGCACAGTTGCTGTCCCCTCTACCAGAAGATCTTCTTCTTCTGAACACCCACCTACTACTACTCTCTACTTCAGTGGGAAGCCACACCTGGCCCTGCCTTCTCTAGTACAGCCCCCCTTACACCTCCTGCATCCCACCTCCACCTCTCTCTGCAGTACCTGAAGATGACATGTTGTTTTATTCAGCATCCTACCTCCCTGCCCCTCACTCCCATCTCACTAAGAGGCCAAGCATCCTGTACCTCATTCACTGCTATATTCAAGCCTGGTTCCTCATTGACACTTAAATGTATGTTGAATCAAGAAAGAATCTGATTTATAATGAATATTTTGAAGAGCTAACCAACGTCCTCAAAGACTCTGAGGAATTGCTTGCGTACACTCAATATGAGTGGTATTTTTTTTTGTTTTGTTTTGTTTTTAAACCACTTCTTCAAGATTTCAAAAGGATCCGGTGTTGCAGATTGCAGGAGATATTTTTATCCTGTCGTGCAAGCCTGGGCTCTCTTCATGAAGAGAGGCTTTCCCATCTTTTCCAGCTCTTCATTCACTATCCGCCTGAAGAGATTCCTCCTCCTCCCTCTCTGGGGACCCACACAGATGAGAGGCAGACTGACAGGCAGGGCTCCCACGAGAAGGTTCCCCACTCCTACACAGAGATGCACAGGAGGCAGGATAGGATTTCCCCGTGGTGCGTGGGACGTACACAGGGTCCCACTGCCCGTGAGAGAAAGGGCCGGCCCCGGTCCGTGTCTACTTTGCACTACATCTCTTCATGTGCCTTCTGCATCAGAAGGAGAATGCCTTCAGCTTCAAGACTCAGGCCAGGGGTCCTGAGTAAGTCTTGTGGCATTTACAGAATCAGAAAAGCTCTAGTCTTCCAGGAGTGTATGCACAGAGAGTGGCTACCTCAAGCCAGGAGGGCACTGTGTCAGGTTCAGTCCAAGATTCAAGTTTCCTACTCCACTGGGCTATGCATCTAGGTGCATAAATGCTCAGTAGCACATAAGAGCAACACAGGGTATGGGGTGTAATGCATTGACTCTCACTGAACTGTTAGTACAAGCAACGGAATTCTGTCCCAGCTCAGGAGAATGAGTTCCATGTCTTTCACCCCCGGCCCTTCTCCCTAAGTACCCTTTTGTGCCCATTCCATCCTAACCAGGCACACATCACCCATGGCCAAGGATTCTGCTTGACCATAAACCCAGACATGGTGACACACATGTTTAATCCCAACACACAGGAGATGAAGGAAGGGGAATGAGAAACTCATCCTTAGCTACACAAGTTTAAGACCAGCCTAGGCACAATATCCTGTCTCCAATAAACAAACAAATAAACAATATAATAAATAAATACAATAAAAAAATTACAAAATCTGTTTAGCTTCTACCTCACATTATAGCTTTCATTCGTGCAAACTGCAGCTCACCCGGGAGCCTAACTAGAGGCAGCCTGAGCTTATGCAGGACACGCAGCATTCTGCTTGGCCATGGCCACCAGCAGGGCACATACATGCAGGACTGCTGTGGCAAGATCTAAGTTAGAATTCAGCTAAAAGCACTAAAGCTAAATTAGGCCAGTCATGGAGAAGCCTTGCTGTCCTGGAATCGACAGTGTAGACTCTCGGGAGTCAAAGGGACAACTGTGGCTTGTTTCTCTGGTTGGCTCGCTGCTACCCTCTGCCAATCCCCTACAACAGAAAACAGACATTGTCTACCTGTCTTCACGGCAGGGCAGAAGCCACAGTGAGGGGCTACTGAGTGGCTGCTTGGGTGTGTAATAGTTTTCTCTAGGTTCTGTGGTCTGTGACCTGAAGATGAAAAACAGGTCAACAGGAGCAAAAGCTCACACTGGATTTGATACTAATGCTTTCACACAGCACAGCCAAGTTCCAGCCCCAGCTCTCTTCTCCATTATTACACAATCTCTCTCTCTCTCTCTCTCTCTCTCTCTCTCTCTCTCTCTCTCTTTCTCTCTCTCTCTCTCCCCCTTTCTCTCTAACACACACATATAGAGACAAAAGAGACACAGAGACAAAGACCAACCATGGAATGACACCAATCTCTGGAGAGGCCACAGTACTAACAAGACACTGTGAGGAGGTGTAAGGGATGTGAGGAAAAGAATGAAGGGGTGCATAAGGAAGGAGAAGAAGAGAAGGGGAGGGGCTGTCCTAACAGTGGGGCCACCAAGCACCAAGCATTTAGTTCCCACTGGAACAATGGGCCCTCTGCTCCTGGTGTCTTCTCCAGCCATTAGATCTCAAAGACAACTAGTCATTATAAATGGGCTCACCCTTGGCCTCTGCATCAATCACACTGAAGACCTTAAAGTCTGCAACTGTACACCCAAGACTGTCCTCACTTGCTCCCTGGGTGAGCCACAGTGTAAATCACATGCCAAGACAGCAGTGTTATCTCAATGAAATGCATGAGACTGCCAGTGAACGTGCCTCGTCACTTCATCTTAGGTCCCCAGTCTTACACCTTAGACACCATGTATCTGCAATTACCAGACTCTGGATATGAGAACGGAGGCCTGAGAGATGGTTGAAGGTCACTGGCATCCATGAAAGCTAAGCTTGCTCCAGTTGTCAGGACGACACTCTCTCCATTACTCGCCTTGGCTCGCACAACTACACTTAATTTTAGTTCATCACACATTCGGCTTTGTGCTTTCTAGGAATTTTAGAGTCCCTCCATCTGTGCACCTGCCATTCCACTCCCTCCTCTTTATTCAGCGTGCCTATCTGTTGCACGGTCCTTACAAGCAGAGGAGAGGTCTGGGTGGGTGGGCAGACTGATCACCATCTGTTTGTTATTTTGACAGCACAGAGATGGCTGGGACCCCCACTGCTGAGTGGGCCCTATCCTCTCCTGATGTTCCAGGTTTAGATCTACAGCCCACTTCCGGCAAAGACAAAGGAAAAGGAAAGGTTTCTTCAAGGTTTGCAAGCCCCTGAGAATGAGGCCACTATTGTCAGTTAAGGCTCGCACCAGCATCAAAAGGAAGGCTTCCTTTTCAGAAGTCTTTTAAATACACTTCAGACTGCTTAGGCGGAAACCAGGCAGTTGGACCACATTCAATTGTGTACAATTGTTAAAATAACACATGTAATGAGGAGTCGAAGGCTGGGCTTTTAGACTGCCGAATAATGGATGCTGAGGTGCCAGGCTGCAGGCTGCACCATTCCTGCAGCTCTGGGAACCTCAGGACTGCTCAAGGGGTCACAACGTGACAGCATGGTTGCCTCTGGGACCTAGGAGCAGGTGTGTTTCTCCTCTCTACCAGAGCCTTGGTCAAAAGCCACACGACTTGAAATGGCTGTATGATTTTCAAAATGCCACCCAATGTTCAAAAAAACCAAACCCAGCAATTAAGTATTCAAATGATTAAGGACTGGTTTGTTAGACCCACAAGTGGTGCATCCTGGGAAAGCAGACCGTGTTTTAAGAAGCCTCAGAAGGACATTTGATTTCGGATACTGTGTGTCCTGAGATGGCTATTTCTGTAGATAAACGCTTCAGAGACTTGGAGCTTTAGGAAAAATGGGACCTGGTTAGAGTTCTCTTCTTCCTGCACTCTTGGCTGCTTTAAATTTTTATATCCACACATAGACCAGACAGGAAAGGAAGCCCCCATTCTTTTAAGATATAGAATTACAAAAAGCAATGAGATTTTGTGGATTAACAGACATTTAGTGCTCTCTGTCCGGTCACTTCTCTTTTTCCCTGTGATATAAGTTCTGGCTTCTGTGATTAAAATGCCCTATAAGACTCAATACAATATTTAGTGACTTCCTAGTGCATGCAAAACCCATCTGGGCACCATGCCTGGCTTCCTTTGGAAAAGATACCCTGGTCAACCATTACTCCTTAACACTGGCTGCAAGTTCCTATCTGTCCAAGGAGCTGGGCTTCTTTCTTGCACACCCTCTCCTTGTTCACTTGCTCTCTCTGGTGCTGTCTCTAGGACTGATAGCATTCAGTTCTATTCCTGGCCACTGACAAGGCTTTTCATCATAGTACTTCTTGACTCTGCACTTTCTGTTCCACCTGAGGGCCATGTTCCTCCATCCAGCATGCTGGCAAGCCAATGGGCCTAGTGTTTACACTTTCCAGACGTGGTGGCAAGACTCAGGAGGGGTGGAATGCTTCTAAAAAGGATGCCATATGCCAAGCCTTCTAGAAGCTAATCACTTTGGTTGGGCTACAACTATTGCTGTGTTAGACAGTAAAACCAAAGGCATGACACAGGGAGAGAGATGGGAACCACCACAGGGAGATACCTTACACAGGCAATGAAGACAAATGCAAGCCTTCCAGAGAGGAGAAACACCTCACATAGACACACGAAAGCCTCCTCTGAAGTTCCTTTAGGCTCTCCCTCCAAAGCAACAGAGACCCTGAGGAAGTTTCTCACCTGAATGTCTAAAAGCCTGTCAGGGTCACCCAACAAAGTCTCTCTGTGCCCCATCCTCTTACCAGTCCTACCCTGTCCTCTTATCAGCCCCAAATGTCCCAAACACCTTCTGTCTGGCTGTTATGTTATAGTCACATGGCTGTTTTCCTTGCAAGGCTGATGGATGGGTGGTCTGATGGAAGGTGGGCCAATCAGATTATTGTTATGGGAAAGTATAGAGTTTAGAGAGAGGGAAACAGTCAAGTTAGAGACCCAAATACCCTATGTCTTCCTCCTGCCTCCCCACTCATGCCAGGAAAACTAAGTTCATTGGAAAAGGATGGGTCTCTGTTGCTTTCAGTAAAAAAATGGCATGTTAACCTGGCAAGAACGAGCCAGGATCCAAAATAATAGGAGGCAAGAGATAATATCAGGGCAGAAAATTTTGAAATGAAGACTAAAAGAAAATAAATACATAGAATCCAACAAGAAATTGGTTCTGATTAATAGATAAAATCAAACAATTGAACCAAGTGGTCATACCATTGTGGTGGTACTGTAATCCCAGCACTTGGAAGCTGGAGGCAAGATGAGGATCTTTCAAGGCCATCCTTGGCTACACAGTGAGGGCAAGGTCAACCTGGGATATATATAAGACAGTGTCTCAAAAAATGGTTCTTGGAAAAGATAAAGATGGGCAAACCCATAGTCAAACTAACCCCCACCTAAAAAAGAGAAAAGAAGCATATTAATAAAATTAGACTTGGAAAAGGGGATGATACAATAAATCCCAACTGAGATTCAGATAATGACTTTGGGACATCTTGAAATGTAAATTTCAAAAAATGAGAAAATACATAATGAATGAACTGTTATGAATATGATCTACCAAAATTTAATAAAGAAGATATAAACAGTTTCAAGAGATCTACAACAAGCAATGCAATGAAAGCGTGTGTGTGTGTGTGTGTGTGTGTGTGTGTGTGTGTGTGTGTGTGTGCAGTCCCCTACAAAAATCATAAAGGACCAGATAAGGTTCATTGTTGAATTTTATCTAACTTTTAAAAAACTGCTAACATCTGTAACAGCAAAACATTCTACAAAATAGAAAAAGAAGACACAATCCCCAATTCATTCTATGAGTGTGGTATTAGACCTATACCAAAACCACAGGACACAAATGCACACATGTGCTTGTGCATATGCACAGACACACACTCATACACACAACTACAGGCCATTTTTCCATCATGAACATAGGTGCGAAAAAGTCTCAGTAGAATCCTTGCAAATTATACTGAAGGAATATTAAGGAGATTGTACACTATGCCATGCCGAGTTGTTTTTATCACAGGGATACAAGATTGGTTCAATATATGCAAATCAATAAATGTAATACAGCAAATAAATAGACTTTAAATTATATGATCATCTCAACAGATGTAAAAAGCCTTAGACAAAGTTAAACATCCTTTCTGATAAAGGCTCCAAAGAATCTATGAGTAGAAGAAACACATTTCAACAGATTAAAGAACGGAGGTGTTGATAAAGCAAACCTACAGCCAATATAATACTAAATGAGGGGAAAACAAGGATTTCTTCCGAAATCAGGAACAAAGCAAAGATGCTCTTTCTCATTGCTCCTGTGCAATAGTCTTCCAACTACACACCAGAAAACGCTTTGATCTGAAAGCCCTTTAAATAAAATTGTACAGGGAGAAATGGAAAAAAAAAATACCACCACAACTGCTTTAAGAAAAATAAAATACGTAGGCATAAAGCACACGAAGAAAGCTAAAGAGCTGTCCAGTGAAAACTTTGAAGAAAGAGATCAAAAATGGAAAGAGTTTCCATGTCGCTACATTGACAGGACCAACAGTGTAACAATGGTTATACCATCAAAAGTGATCTACAGATCTAATGTAATCACCATCAAAATCTTAACTAAGTTCTTCAGAGAACTAGAAAAAGAATCCCAAATCTCATATAGATGTACAAAGAGCTCCAAATAACCTGAGCAATCCCAAGCAGAGTGAGCAATGCTGGAGGCTTCACTACCACTAAACTACACTACAGAGCCATAGTAACAAAAACAGCATGGTGCTGGCACAGAAAGAGACATTATATCACTAATGGCTCCAGTTTCAGGAAGTCCAACACCTTTTTTTTTTTTTTGCCTCCAAAGATACTAGGAACACAAATGGTGAACAGACATACATGTAGGTAAAGCACCCACATGCGTAAAATAAGTATCTTTTAAAAATTAAACACCAAAATCAAACCATCCAGTCAACAAGTGGGCTAATTAACTTAAAAAGTTCCCAAAAGAAGAAACATGCAGCCAATAAATATTTGAAAATGTATTCAACAACCAGGGCCATTAGGGAAATGAAATTTAAAACCACTTTGTGATTCCATCTTATCCAATTCATAATGTTTCCTTAGGAAAGCAAAGAGCAACACGCTGTCCAGGATGTGAGGGGAAAGGTGCCCTGTGATGCTGATGTTGGGAATGGACTGATGTTGTCGCTATGGAAGCCATTGTGGATGTCCCACAAGAACCATCCACATATACCAGCTACCACCAGCTCTGTGTAAGTCCGAGGTGTGTGCCAAAAGAACTCTAAGTCAACATACCAAAATGATACCTCAACAACCATGTTTACTCTTCCAATACTCACAATCACCATGAAACAGACCACCCTAGATGTCCACCAGCTGATGAATGGATTCAGAAAACATGCTACATATACGCAATATATTTTTACATGATTTTATAGCTTAAATGTTTTTTAATTATATTTACTTATTTTTATTTTATGTGAGAGTGTTTTGCCTGCATGTATGTGTGTGCACCATGTATGCCCACAGAGGTGATAGGACAACACTGGAGCCCGGAACTGGAGTTACTATGGGTGTGAACTACCATGTGTGCTGGGAATAGAACCTGGGTCCTCTGCATGAGCAACAAGTTCTCCTAACCACTGAGCCACCTCGCTAGCCCATACAATGGAATTTTAATCACCTGTAAAGAAACAAGTAAATCCTGACATTTCAGGAGAATGAAAGGAACTGGATACTGTTGTGTTAAATGAAACAAGTCAGGCCCTGAAAGACAAATGCTACAATGTCATTCATATGCGGACCTTAGCTCATAAAAGTACAATG
>JANHMN010000022.1:29195020-29256691 GCA_030674055.1 Rhabdomys pumilio | reverse complement strand
GAGGGAGAGGGAGAGGGAGAGGGAGAGGGAGAGGGAGAGGGAGAGGGAGAGGGAGAGGGAGAGGGAGAGGGAGAGGAGGAAGAGACAGTGTAATGAATCAAGAGGCTATGTGGGGGGCTAATGGTAACCAGGATAGTGGAAGTAAGATGGGGCTGGAGAGACAAGAATACTCGCTACTCTTCCAGGACTCAGGTCAATTCCCGGCACCCACATGATAGCTCACAGCTCTCTGTCATTTCAGTTCTAGATCAGACGCCCCCTTCTGGCCACCTCCAGCACCAGGCGTGCATCTGGTGCACAGACATCTATGCAGGTAAAACAACCATGCACGTAAAATCATTTATGTTACAGAAAGAAAAGAAACCTGGAATAGCATCGTTTATGTCAAAGGAGATTTCCAACTGAAGAACGCTGCCATAGTGATGGGGATAACTTCATGAGAACAGAGGCATCACATGATTATAAAAACACAGCAAATCAAGTCTTAGGAGGCAAAAGCAGGAGAATCAAAAGTCAAGGCCAGCATGAACTATGCCAAAAGCTGAGTTCAGCGGTACAGAGCTTGCATAGTGCACAAGCCCTGGCTTCCATCCCTAGCATCATAAATAACAATAAAACAAAATAATCACTGATGCCTAGATAATAACAACACCTGCAAAACACACGAAGAAAAAGAATAGAATTAAGACGAAAAAATAGGCAAGCACACGTTAACAGCCTGAAATTTCAGACAGGAAAAATCAGGAAAGGTGTAGAGGGTTTGAACACTATGAACCAAAATGATCTACTGTCAAAAACATACACTCGACAACAGAAAACTGAATTTAAATACTCACAAGCATCAAACAAGAGAGACGACTTCAGGCCATAAAACAATTATCCCTAAGTGCAAAAGGATTCAGCCTTAAGGCCGGAATTCATACTGGCTCCCCAGGGCAGGGAGCTCGTGAAGGCTCCCCTCATAGTTATTCACTGTGCGGTAGAATGGTACCCTTGCAGCCATCCCATCCCAAGACAACGTCAGCATCCTCAGCTCTACCTTCAGGACCTGCTGCAGGGACTAGATACACAGTGTGCTACAGAAAGACACATTCCTTTTGCTGTGCTCTTAGGCATGTAGTGAAGACATTTCTGAAGGGCATGCAGCTGGCTGCCAGGATTCTCCGCAGCAGGACTCTGCGGTGGTTAGCTTCCGCTGTCAATTTGACACACCCAGAAAGCAGGAACCTCATCTGAGGAGCTTCCTCCCTCAGGTTGGCCAGTGGGCACGTCTGTGGGACTTTTTATTGATTGCTAAGCTACAAAGTCCATCTCACTTGAGGGTAGTACCATCCGCAGAGCGGTGGGCTTCAGAAAGGTGGAGGACCATGAACCTGGGAGCAAGCTAGGAAGCAGCATTCCTCTGAGGTCCCTGCTTCAAGTTCCTGCCTTGAGTTCCTGCCTTGGCTTCCCTTGATGATGGACTATAGGCAGAAAGATAAACTAAGCCTTTCCTTCCCAAGTGCCTACCATAGCCACAGAAACCAAACTAAAGCAGACCCTATGCAGACAACTGATGCAGAGAAAGCCATTGTTCTACCAAAAATCCTCAGCAGGAATTAGTGACCCGGGCACTGATGTGTTGAACTGAAAACTGAAGGACATTTTGGGAAAGCTGTCTCACTTCCTTTGCATTGTGTCAGTGTTTCCGAACTAAAGATTTGAAGCCTGTAGCTAGGAATCTCGTTCCATTTCCCATTTCTCCCAACTTCACGCTCAGAGCCCCAAGGAGTCCGTGTGGAGGACACTGAGGGCATCTCTTCACATCATTTCTGAATTCAAAGTATTCTTTCATAATACTTTGGGTGTTTTTAAAACTAAACTAACATGGCGTGAGCAAACAGCCCTGCTCTTGTGGAAATCGCACACAAGAACACTAGACACCCTTTTACACAGGGCCCAACTGGTGAATTCTTTTTGTTCCTGTTAATTCGTTTATTTATTCGCTTTACATCCTGATCACTGCCCTGCTTCCTGCTGCTCCTCACCTCACACAGTCCCTCTCCCCATCCATTCTCATCTGAGAGAGTGGAGGCCCCCTCTGGGTATCCCCCAACCCTGGCACATCAAGTCTCTGCGGGACTAGGCACATCCTCTCCCACTGAGGCCAGACAATGCAGCCCAGTTAGGGGACTGGGATCCACAGGCACACAACAGTTTTATGGCCAGCCCCACTCCAGTTGTTGGGGGCTCTGCATACAGACCGAGCTGCACATCTGCTACATATGTACAGGAGGCCTAGGTCTGGCCCATGTATGCTATCTATTTGGTTGGTAGATCAGTCTCTGAGAGCTCCAAAGTCAGGTTTAGCTGACTCTGTTGGTCTTCCTGTGAAGTTCCTACTCTCTCTGGGTTCCTCAATCCTTCCCCTAACTCTTCCATAAGACTCCCCGAGCTCCGTCCAGTGTTTGGCTGTGGGTCTCTGCATCTGTTTCAGTCAGCTGCTGGGTGGAGCCTCTCAGAGGACAACTGTGCTAGGCTCCAGTCTGGGCGCCCTGGTGGGAGCAGAGTATCATTAATAGTGTCAGGGATTGCTGCTTGCCCATGGGATGGGTCTCAAGTTGGATTAGTTATTGGTCAGCCATTCCTCCAGTCTCTGTTCCATCTTTGCCTCTGCATTTCTTGTAGACAGGACAAATTTTGGGTCTAAAGTTTTATGGGTGGGTTGGTGTCCTTATCTCTCCACTGGGGGTCCTATCTGGCTACAGGAAATGGCCACTTCAGGATCCATAGCCGCACTGCTAGGACAGTGTACTCTCAATGTTATAGAGGAATATAATGGTTAGTTTTAACTGTCAAGTTGCCACAACTTAGAATCAACTGGAAAAAGAGTCTCAGGAGCCCCCTAGGTCATGCTGATCTGATGGAAGGTCTGTATGGGATTGTCCTGATTACCTGCAGTGATGTGGGAAGACCCCAGCTGAAAAGTGTGGGACACAATTCCTTGGTTTGGGGCTCCGGACTAGTTAGGGAATAGAGAAAGCTAACTAAGGAGCATCTCTCTCTGTTTTTGACCATGAATGTGATGTGACCGGCTGCCACAGTGACCTGTTGGTAGTGATGGACTGTAACCCAGACCTATGAGCTAAAATAAACCCTTCCTCTCCTAGGTTGATTTTTACCAGAGTAGTTCATCACAGCAACAGAAACAGAAGTAGAGGAAGGGAAAACACAGAGCAGCCTGATGCCTCCCTCACAGGGAAGAATGCACACACATCCTCAGTCAACCTACTGTCTGGGCATGCCACTGCTCAACCAGATCACAGAGGACTGGCTAATCTTGGGAAAACCAAGCTTCACCAAGAACTCAACTCATGAGCTGCAGGCCCTGGAGGAGCACCAGGGCAGGGGGTGAATGTTCAGTTGGAAAAAGAACAGAGTAGAACTTTTCACAGAGAGAACTTTTGTATCTGGAAATGTATTTTCCCAAAACAGGGCTATTCTTCAGAATCTCCAATGACTATGGAAACAACTGCATCCAGTAAAACTGAGGGTCCCAATGCTTATTGCCTTCCAGTAGAGTTTGGCACGGGACCCACCCTGTCAGTCATGCCTGCCCAACCCACTGGCTTGATGAAGCCGCCACAGGAGTGGAGTGGGAAAGTGGGCTTTCCCAGGCCACGAGTGGACAGAATGCAACCTTTGTGACTGACTTACTACCAAGTGATGTGGACAGTTAGCAAAGGATTCTTGCTGCCCAGCATCTCAAATGTGTTTGCCCGCTCCCAAAGAACTACTCCAAAGATCACTCAGGAGTCAGTTGTGTCATTAAATCTATTCTTGTGCCGAAAGCTCATCAACAGACAGAGAGTTTAGAAAGACCAAGGGCCAAAATACCTGGCATAATACCTGTATAATTTTAGTACCATATGGAACCCAAATGTCAGACACTAAGAAACTAGATCTTGTGGTTGGTCTCTCCAGTCACCCTGAGCCCTGCAGAACCTGTGGTGGCCACTTGTCTTTGTTTACATTCCCCATACTCTGACTAGTACACATCAGATTTTATTAATCATGACTTGTTTTTAATTTCTACCAAGTTTTAAGAAGATCATTTTGTGTCTTTCTATTCTTCTTTTGTGCCATTATGAGAAACCTCCATTTTGGAAGCCTACAGTTGCAAAACTTGCCCTTGAGAATCCCCCCTCAAAAAAGCCTTATAGTTTATGTAATGTCTACATTTGGAGATGCAATTTGGCAGGGGGCTGGGAGGTTCTGAGTAAAGAATGTGGGGGTGGGCTTGTAAATAGCTCAGGAAAATGTTTTTGTCTTGTGCAGAACACATAAAATATGTTCTTTAATATAGCCAATATGTTTAAAAGCTAGCAATGCTCTTTTAGAGCTAGGCAATTATTAAAGTTTCTGAAACTCCTGTCCTCTCTTTTATAGACCTACCAAAGATTGAATTATGATTATTCATTTTGTGCTCAAAGTGTAAATTTTCCTCTTCTCTTCCCAACCTCTCTTGCAAAAAAGGAAGTGGGTTTCTGCTGAGGCATTGAGTTGATGTCTAATATTTCATAAGCCTTTGAGATGTGTAACTTAATACTTGGATACGTGCTAGTTTGTTTTATAGTGTAATCAATAATATGGTGTTGTGTGTTAATTAGTTCAACCACACATATATGACACACGTATACACACACACACATACACTGTCTGGGAATGTGTGGTTACAGTTCTGGGGGAAAAAATAATTTGCCAGTGATCACTGACTCAAAAAAAAAATTAATGCAAGAGCTCAAACATCTAAATAACAATGAAATACATTTACCATAAAAAGGGACTCAAGTCCTATAAAGCAACTTCTCTGACTATGATAAAACTGAATCCCAGAGCAATAACAGAATAGTTGGAAAATACCCAAATATTTGAAAGTAAAATACAGTCGTCCACCTTACCTATGGGGGATATATTCTGAGACCCCAGTGGATGGCTCAAACAAAACTCTACATATACTATATTTTCTCATATATACATATCCATGGTAGAATATAAATCTGTGGTAATATATATTCCCCATAGATAGACTAGGAACAGTGTGAGCTCTAGGTTCTGGGAGAGACATTGCCTAAAAGAGCAAGGTGGACAGTGTTACCCACTGTCAAACCTCCGTCCTCCACACACCAATACAAGGCAAGTGCATGTACACACGCACACACACACACACACACACACAATTGATCAAACTGCATTTGTATGAGAATATGAAGCAAATGAAACCCTTAACACACTGCAGTCAGAAATGTGAAATTGTAAAAATTCTTTATAAAACATTCTGGCAGTTTCTAAAAAAGTTAAACATACGCCTACTGCATGGCCCAGCCATTCCAATTTTTATGTGTTTATCCAAGAGAAATGAAGCATATGCCTGTGTAGAAATCTGTAAACAAATGTTCCCAAAAAGCTTTATTTGTGATAGCCATAAGCTGAAAACAACTCAAATGTCCATCAACGGGTGAATGGATGAGTTGCCTTATGTCTCTACATTGGAAAACCACTCAGTAGGAGAGGCTGGGAATATTAACTCACGCTAAAACCTGAGCAAATCTTAAAATAATTGTGCTGAGTGAAGGAAACCACTCACACTTCAGTCAGAAAATCACATAGGGCATGATTCTATTTCCACGAAATTCTAGACTCCACAGAGTAATCTGTGTGACCGGGATTGCAGACCCTTGCCTACTTGCAGGACAGGAGATGACAGTAAAGATCACAAGGGGAAGGAGAAGCTTCTGTGTGTGTTAAGGAGGAACGTTCCATAGACTGATTAAACTCAGCACAGTTTATTTGGATGAAGCCAAACAAAACATAATTCAAGAGTGCAGGCTGCTCCCAGAGCAGAAAACTCCAGCCTACTTTGAGATCAAACAGCATTTGAAGAAAAAAAAAAAGCGAGAGATATAAAACAAGTGCTTGGTCCAGTTCATCATCCAGTCAATTGGTAACAGCTTGGCGGATTGGCTACGGAGAATCCTGGAACATACCAAAGCTTCGTTGCTGTGATTAGACCCTACAGTGCTAATGCTGTGCTCAGCTGGCCCGGTGCAACATCAGGGGCCCTTTGCAACCTCCTGTTCATCACGGGTGATGGGCTTTTCTTCACCGTGATAGCTATGAGGACTCACAGGTGTGTGTGCATATGTTCAAAATTACCAAGCGACACGGCAAGCGTGAGTAGTATATTCTATAGCAATTAGAGCCTAGCAGTGGTATTTTTAAGGAAAAAAGAAAAAGAGGCTAAAAATGAGAGGTGGTACTCTACCTACTGCTCGGCCCACGACCCAGGAGATGGAGTGCTTGCCTTGCATGCATAAGATACTGGATTCACTTTCCAGAAGAAAACTTTTAAAACCCTTCTATTTTAAGCATGCACCTTAAAATCGTTTTATAAATCTTTTTTCTTATTCCTGAAGGGGAAAAGAGAGGGGGACATCAGGTCCTGGGAATCTGGCAATAGAACCCATAAACCAGGAACAAGTCCCAAATCCCTGTAAGTTATACGTGGTGTCCTAAAAATACACATTTTTTTCCTATCCATGGAAAAAAAATACACATTTTTTCCTATCCATGGATTATCTGTATTGGTTTAATCCTAATATCAGCTATCACCTGAAACCATGTAATACACATACATATGTATGTACACACACACACACACACACACACACACACACACACACACACACACTCTGACCATACCCACAAATCTTAAGTTAGATGGGTACAACAAGATGTACCCAGTTTTCTTTGTGGCTTTCTTTTCTAAAATTTTGTTACCTTTCTTTATTCATTGGGTGGGTATTACCACATCACACACATGTGGAGGTAAGAGTGCAAGTCTGAGCAGCTGGGTTTCTCCTTTCACCACGTGGGTCCTAGAGACTGAGCTCAAGTCACCAGGCTTGGCAGCAAGTGCCTGGTCCACAGAGCCTTCTTGCCGGCAGCCATCTTGGTGGCTTCCTTGCCCCTGGCATTCTCAGTGGCATAACTTCAGCTTCCACTGTCATACCCCACAGTCCCAGATGGTCTCTTCTCCCTCCTCTTTTGTTCATCATTTGTCCAGAAAGGGTACTTAGTATTTTTGTTGTTCTGATTAATTGAGCCCTGCAGATATTGTAGAATATCTTTTTGGTTGTTTGCCAGTGGATTATATAATGCTTCCGGATTATAATGACAGCATCCAGGCTTCTGGACACAGTCTATAGAGGCTATAGAGAAGGGCTGGGGGGAAAGAGCAGTACAGTCATCCTGTGAACACACACACCCAGGATTTCAGTCACATGTGATGGTTCTTATGATGGTAAAAAACATTGTGAGCAGAATCAACAAAGTGTCTGACCATTTCGCACTCCCTTTTCTTGGATGAGCAGTCTGTACCATTACGATGCTTCCTTCACATGTAAGGGCTTCAAATACACACAAAGCTCATGTTCTCTGGAATTACGGTAATAAGGAAAACACATCTTGTTTTGAACGGTGCAAAGCTAATAGAAACAAGCTCAGTCCGGCTAAAGTGGTCTCCACTTGTCAGGGAAGGCTCCCTTAGGGGTTTCTAATTGCTTTAGGACTCTTTCCCCTTTCCCCAGACCTCATGAAAGCTCAATGCTGCCTACCCTCTTAGCATGTTACACTTAGCGTGTTACACTTAGCATGTTACACTTAGCGTGTTACACTTAGCATGTTACAAAGAGCTTTGCAAACAACAATCCCATAAAAATATGGGTTCTCATTTAGAAGGCCTGGATTGGGATCCAAGAGTCTGCATTATGCTATGCTAACATATCTGACAGCAGACGCTCCAGGTGGTTCCGATGTGAGCGTATTCCAGAACCACTGGCTTAGAGAGGACTACCTGAGCACAGCTGGTGAGAAACAGCTCATTTCAAAGGTCTAAAAGAAAAGCCATGGAAACTCCAGGAGAAAGCTTAGTTACACAGCGCTATTTTAAACCACAATGTGTTTATGTGTTCCAAGAGACTTCATCAGCTCTAATTTTATTTTTTCAAGAAAGAAAATGCCAGCCAAACTACACAAGCATGCGGACATTCTTGTTGACAAGGTACAATGTGTGCTATACCATCATGAGCTCCTTCACATGTTTACAATAAACACATCGCAGCCTTCTATTTTTTAAGCCCCCCTCTGTCAGCAACCCCACGTGTAACTGAGAAGGCACAAAACCTACATCTAAAGCATGACATATCTTAAATCATGCTTGAGACTGTTACAGTGACCAGGGAAATGCAACATGGGGTCCAGGGTTGCAGCCCCTGTGGAAAGGGTCTCTCAGGCTCCACTACTGAATCAGAATCACACCAGTATCTCCAGGAGGCATGCAGGCGTTGTCTAGTATCAGAGAAACTGCCCAAAGCTCTGCCACCATAGTCTTAAGCCCCTCCCTCCCCCTGTGACTTTATGTCTGGCCTCACGATCTACGAGCCTCCTCTGTGGCTGTTTTACCACTTCATGGAAGTTTGCACCGAGGTGGAGACATCCATTCACAATCACCTCGCACTGATACACAGGCTCATGAGATGCTCCTTGTGAATGGCCGAACTTCCTTGACTGCATCCTTAGTTTGCACAGGGAGGTGAATGAGTTATGGGAATCTCTTCTAGTTTATAGATCGAGAGGGAAACAGAAGCTAAATGAACTATTTAAGGGCAAAGCTCACCGTTAGCAAAGGACTTAACCAAAAAGCGTGCTTCTTATTAACGTAACATCACATCACCTGGAAATCCCGAGAGAAAGACTTCCAGGGAAATTAGGGATATGACTGTGACAGTCTGCTCTTTATTTAAAACTTACTTTTTTATACTTTGACTGGGGGTTTTGTTTTGCTTATATGTACCTGTAGTATACATGTGTGTGCATATATATATATATATACATATCTGTGTATGTATATATATATATATACACACATATATATACACACACAGATACATATATATTCACATACGTCATGGGTGTGCACGAATGTATATGAACGCATGTGTATGCGTGCATGTGTGCTCACATGTGCACGTACCCTCAAGTGTGTAGGAGTTTTCCTTAGTCTATCTCCCCATATTCACTGAGGCATAATCAATTGAACCTAGAGTTCACAAACACAGGTTCTTCTAGCTAGCCTGCTTTGGGGACCCCTCTTCATCTTCCCGGCACTGGAATTAGAGGTGGGCCACCATGTCCACCTAGCATTTACATGGGGTTCTGTAGATCTGACGTCTGGTCCTCACGCTTGGACCCCAGGCCTGGTCTTTAGTCTCTATCGGCGTGTATACCCACTGTCCACAGCACATGCTTTATAAGCAGCTTTCTCTGCATGCGCCCCTTCCTTTCCCCTTTGACCTCTCTCCTCCCCGAATCCCTTCACTTCCTTTTACAGCTCAGTTTTCCTTTAATAGTAAATTAGGGTCAAGACTCACATTCCCCAAGACCTACAGGCATCCCCCCCTTTGCCCATGTGTGGATAGTTATTTTCTTTCTCCTCTTTTCTTCCTGTGGAATGAACACAGTAAATAAAGGCAGTGGAGGGAGATGGGCAGGGTGGGTGGGTGGAGAGGAACAGGGCAGGATGAACATCTACAGACCACTGTTGTGCGCTAACCATAACCATTGGCTGTAAAGAAACGAGAAAGGCACGCCCACCCCACCACACCCTGCCGTGCTGCCCTTTGCAGATGGTGCCTTTTCCTAGTAGATTGAAGGTTTATACAACTCTACAAGAAGCAAGCCAATCACCGGCGTCTCACTCCGTGACTCTTACCTTTGATTATTCAAAATTTGCTATCTGTAACTTTTCCACTGCCGTTGCATCCACTATGGTGACAATCAACCATGCCTCTGTGATGTCACTGCTGTGCCTGTCAGGCTGGACGACAGCCGTACTCCATGCTGCGTGTGCTCTCACTGACTCACCCATCAGCTTCCTCTGTCTCTCCTTCTCTCAGGACTCCCTATTCTCTGAGACACAACACTGACATCTGGCCAGCTAATAAGCAGGGAATGTCTGAGAAGTGTTGAAGTGAGCTGTGTGTGTGTGTGTGTGTGTGTGTCTCGCTTTCAATGAAAAGCTAGAAGTGAGTAGGGTTAGGGAGGAAGGAGTGCGGGAAGGCAAGCAGGTCTGAACCTGGGCTTCCTGTGCCAGATGTGAAGGCAAAAAGAAAAGTTCTTGAAGGAAATGAGAAGTCTACTCCAGGGACACACGCACGAGAAGATGGGAAGAGCTGACCAACAGGGCAAACGGGCCATTGCTGTCTTACTTGAAGATACTGCTTCTGACCCCGACCTTCAGTCGGCAGCCATCAGTATGGAGGTCAGATCCTCTCCCAGCAAAAAGATGACAGCTTACCGAAGGCTCAGGTGATTATCAGCATGCTTCTGGGGAGGAGGGAGGAAGAGAGAGGGCGTGAGTGTAAGAGTGGGGACCAGTGATCAACATCAAGTGTCCTCTGTCACACTTCTCCCTGGGTTTTTTTTTTTAAAGTTATTTCTATTTTATGTTTTATATGCATGTATTCTGTGTTTCCCATACCTGTGAGGGTCGGAAGAGAGAATCAGATCCCTAGAACTGGCCTTACAGACAGCTGTGGGTATTGAGAATTGAACCCGGGTCCCTCTGTAAAACAAGTGCTCTTATTGGCTAAGATATCACTCCAGCCCCTCCTCCCTCGCCTTAGTTTTCCCAGACAGGGTGGTCTGCCACCCCACCTCACCCCACCCCCAAAAGCCTCATCTATTGAATGGTTACTCAACAGGGAGTGGCCTTACTGGAGGAAATGTATCACTGCTCCAAGGTTTCAGAATCTCAAACCAGGCCCACTGGCTCTCTTTTTCCTGCTGCCTGTGGATCTGGATGTAAACCTCTCAGCTCCGTCTCCAGCACCACCTCTGCCTATATGGCCCCATGCTCCCTGCTGTTATGTCAATGGACTAAACCTCTGAAATTGTAAGCCAGTCCCAGTTAAATGCTTCCCTTTATAAGAGTTGCCTTGGTCATGGTGTCTCTTCACAGTAATGGATCACTGACTAGGACAAGGTCCCTCTCTGCACCTGGAGCTCCCGTATCAGGTTAGCAAGATCTGACCAGCAAGATCCTCCCCCCACCGCCTGACTCACTTGTCTCTGCTCCTTACCCTGGTATGTCCATACCCATGCCTAGCTTTCCAATGGGTGCTGTAGCCCTGATTCAAGTCTTCATACTTGCACAGCAAGAGGGTTCCCACTGAGCCCCAGAGCAAACCACTAGCATTCTTCAGCAATATGTTTTATTACAATGTTACGTCAACTTCCCATCACTGTGACAAGAAAACCAGGACATGCTTATTTTGGCCCAGGGCTTCAGAGATTTGAGCCTAGGGTCACATGACTCCATTGTTTCTGGGCCTGTGGTAAGGCAAGGAATTGTGGAAGAGAGGGCGTGGGACAGCAAACTGTGCTTCTTATGCGAGCAGAAAGAGAACAATACAGAGAGAAATCACAGACAGACAGACAGACAGACAGACAGACAGACACGGAGACAGAGATAAGGAAGGAAGAGGGAGAGATGATTGATTCTGGGGTCAGGATATAACTCTCAAAGACATGAGCCCAGTGATCCTCATCCTTGAATTCGGCGCCACATCCTAAGAGAACTTTCTGCCATCAAGTCCCCAATAGATCAATAGATATAAATGTTTAGTTTTTTGGTTTGTTTTGTTTTTGCCATAAGACCTGATGCATACTTAATAGACTACAGTTCACCGTAAACACTTTTGTATGCATGCCAAGCCAGGAAAACACTACGTGACTCACTTTACCACAATGCTGTGTTCACTGTGGTGCTCTGAAATGGAACCCACAATATTTCCAAGGTATGCATGTACTTACTGCTTTCTCTGTAATGAAAAACAAAACCAAATAAAACCGAAAACCTCTGCTCATTTGTCAAGGCGCCCCTGGAACTTTATTCCTTAATCCTTAAACAGAGGAAACTATCCACACAACCTTACGAAATAGTTCCCTGAGTCCATCTTTAAAAGGCCTCTGTTGGGTTTCGTGTGATGATACTTGCCTTTAAACCAGCACTTGGGAGGCAGAGGCAGGTGAATCTCTGAGCTCAAGACCAGCCTGCTCTACATGATGAGTTCCAGGCTAGCCTGGGCTACATAGTAAGAACCTGTATCAAGAAATAAAATAATTAATAAAGTAATTAATTAATTAAAGGTTGCTGTTCCATGCAGGACAAATCTTCCAACCTAATCTGCCACCTCAAACTGTCCTAGCTACAAAGAACACATAGAAAGAAAGTCATGACTTATCTTTTAGATAAGTGTTTCTCAAAGTCTGCTAATGTATGAAAATCCCCTGGGGAGCTTTTATAACACCCCCCCCACACACACACACTCTTTGGTCAGACCCTACACCAAGTTACAGAAAGTCCTACCTTTTCAGGGCCTCCAAGTGCCTTTGATACATATCCAAGTTAGAGAAGCACTCACCCTGGCCAGTGATACCATGATGTCCCACCCCTACCCTTGGCTCTATTCACCCAACATTTGCCCATTCTCTCCATAGAGCAGACAGGGGACTCTCAGGGGTTTAGTTTCATCCAGTTCCCAGAATATGCTCATCTAAAACTGCTGTTTTCACCCAAAATGCACTGTTTGCAGTGTTCTATTTAATAATGAAATTCTTTCTCACCTTCTTTCCATTCCTTCCCGTTAAGTAGGGCCTGTAGAGAGGAGGGCTGCACTCCAGCCGGGCTGGAAAGGCCAGCACCTTCCCCTCAGACAGACGCCCTCTGTACGGTTCCACCCTTCACTCCCGCATCACAGCCTAACATGTTAGCCTGGCACAGCTTTTCTTTGTTTCCCATTTTGGTTTTTGTTTTTAATAGTAAAATGACACTGCAGTTGGAAATCCACTCTCAAAAATCTTTCTTAAAGCAGTCCCTGTAAGAACACAGTAGTATTTCTCTTTTATGACCAGCTGAAGCTCATCAGAGCGCTCCTCCCAAGCCACAAAATGCAGAACCCAGGACTACTTCTTGGCAGGCTGAGCAGGGCCCAAGACATGGAAGAACATTTTATTTTAATCCTGGAGCCTCCAGATTCTTCACTCTCCGTGGATAATGCAGCCTTTTCCATTATGTGGGGACAGAGAAAATGCCACAATAAACCTTTGGCCAAAGATGTGCTGTTGTTAACTGATCACTGCTCAAAATCCCTCTGTGTGAATTTCTAGAAGTTTCCAGGCTGTCTCATGACAAACATGGCTTGCCGGGGTTGCCAGGCCCCGGCCCTACCTTTGTTCTTCTGGTCGGCAGCTCCTCTTAGCCAGCCAACCCTGTTCCAGAGCTTTCTCTGTCCTAATCTTTCTTGTGTGTTCTACTTTTATCTATTCATAATATAGTTCTTCGAAAAGAACTGCTCCCCAGCTCCCAAAAGGAATCAGAGTCATGACTGTTAACATTAGAAGATTTATGTCCATGCCCTTAGGAATGTGCATTGTCTATCACAAACTGTTAGTACAAAAGAATTCAAGTCACATCTTCTACCCCATAATTTTGGGTGTTTATGATAAAGGACCACATCATTAAAGACTAAGATTAAAGAGCTGTAAAGAACACCACGCTTGTTTGCACCTGTCCCCAATACACTGACAGTCTTTGCTAAGGTCATCGGAGACAAAGGGCAGCCAAGCCAAAGTACTTCAGGTAAGAAGTGTCCAACAGATCCAAACACCTGCTGTTTTTTACAGCATGGCCTAGGTCCCATCACACAGCCCTCAACTGCCTCCTCAGGTCAGACAGTCTCTGTAATTAGTCAAACGGGCAAATGTAACTAGTAATGATAGCTTTTAATTGGGTTGTGAAGATTAAAGGACTTGGAAAGTACTGAGTAGTCGGGGCTTCTGAGGGGGCTCAGTTGATAAGGTACCTGCCGTTCAAGTGTGAGGACTTAAGCTTGAGTACCCAGCATCCAAGTGAAATGGCAGGTGTGACGACAGTACATGCCTGTAACCCCAAGTGCTAGGGAGGCAGGGACAGAAGGAGCCAAGTGACAAGCTCCAGGCTCAGTGAGAGAGACCCTGTCTCAAAAGCTGAAGCAAAATGAGAACACATACACACACACAGAGAGAGAGAGAGAGAGAGAGAAAGAGAGAGAGAGAGAGAGAGAGAGAGAGAGAGCAAGAAAGGACAAGAGAGAGAGAACAAAGTGAGCAGTGAATACATACATCACTTCAAGTGACTCTGACCATTCATTTACTGATGGGGGTGGGGCGGGGGGGGGGGAGGGTCTTGCTCCATAACCTAGGCTGGTCTTGAACTCCCAGAGTCAAGCTAACCTTCAGCCTCAGCTTCCTGAATTCCTGAGTAGCTGGAAATATATAAGCATGCATGGACATGCCTAGCTCCAAAGGGATTTTAAAGAGACAGTGCAACTCAAACAAATCCGGGAGGAAGAGGAGTCTCACCCATGAGCAGAGGGAGTAAACAAAGTTTTCCTTATTTGAAATGTAAAAATGCCTGCCCTTTTTTGTAGTTTAAAATTCCCCAGGGGCTCCCATCACCAAGAAATCACAAACAAGCATAAAATCAAACTCATTATTATGATATAACCCTTTGTTGATATCTTTGGGCCTCCCTGCCCCTAAATTTAATACCAAGTTGATTTCCCAACAAAGCCTTTCTGAGATGCCATAGGGTGCTTCTTCCTTCTCTAGGGGCCACTCTGCCTAGACACGCTCCTATCAAAGTATGACAAAGTACTTTCCAGAGGGTGTCTGTTCATGTGTCTGCCTCCACACAACAAGGATAAGTCCTTAAAAGGAGGTTATAAAGAGGGACAATGATTCTCTGTTGAATCTTTGTAGAGCCAGTATTCAGCCTAGCATTGAACACATGGTGGACTCTATAAAAAGGTAGATGAGTGAATGGAATGATGAATGGGTGGATGGGTGGGTGGGTAGATGGATGGATGGATGGATGGATGGATGGATGGATGGATGGATAGATGGGTGAGTGGATGGATGAGTGAGCAGATGGATACACAGATAAATAGATGGGCAGATGGATGGATGGATGGATGGATGGATGGATGGATGGATGGACGGATGGTTAGATGGATGCGTGGATGGATGGATGGATGGATGGATGGATGGATGGATGGATGGATGGATGGATGGATGTGCAGATGGATGAACAGACAGATGGACAGATGAACAAATGGATAAATGGATGGACTGGTAGATGGAGAGATAGATAGATGGATAGAGAGATGGACAGATGGGTAGATGGTCCATAGTCATGATACAAGTAGTAACAGAACCAAATCAGATTGCTTTGTCTTTCACCTCCTGGTTTAACCATTGTTCTTTTGATCCCTCCACTGCCTTTGCTGGGCTGTGCGTGACACCTCAGAAAACACTGGTGATGAACTGTCTGCATCCAGGATAGACTGCCAGACTGCCTTCAGCCACATGCTTAAAGGCAAACAACAACCCCAAAACCATGCACATCAATTTGGGCCCATATTTAATACCAGACTCTAAGATACCTGACTAAGAAACAAGAGAAAAATCTATTAGCTAACTCTGTTCCTTTATGAAAGGTGTCTTAATCTAAAACTGTCACAATAGTAAATATAATTAGATAACTATAATAATACCATAGACCACAGTTTATTACCATCCCTTCTTCCGAGGTTTTCAATTGGAACGGAAAATGCAATTACTAATTAAATTAGACAACAGGAGGTATCATTTTCCAAATGGAACCCTAGTGATACAAATGAGTTACTGCAGCTTCTCCAATTTCTCACTGTCGCCCAAAGAGGGAGTCGTTTACTTGGCTAGAGTTAACCCAGGAAAACAGGTCTGAATGATGCTTTTGCTCTGTGACTCGAATACAGTTAATTTATGCAGTGTGTGAGCTGTTAGTGTGGCCACTAAAAGCCCATAGAGACAGCTTGGCCCAGTTTTCCTGCTCAAAGAGCTCTATGGACCCAAGAAGATAGAGAAGCTTGATCCAGTCAGGATCTGTCTGACAGGAACCAGGATTCTTGTCTTGCAGGGATTTGAGTGAAAGAGTTTAAGAGTTTGAAAGTAGAGGCTGGCTGTGGGGTGACTTCCACTTAAATCCCTGTACTGGGGAGGCTGAGGCAGGAGGATTGCCATAAGTTTGAGAGATCAGTTTGGTACATAGTGAGTTCCAGGTTGCCTGGGCTACAGAGTGAGACGACCCTGTCTCAAAATAATCAGAACAACAACAAAAAAAGGAAAGAAAAAGAAAAGAATACGCAAGCAATAAAGATAATACAGGAAGCTACCATCTTTACAGGCCAGAGAACACTCTGTTTTCTTTCCTGTTTTTTTTTTTTTTGTTTGTTTTTAAATCTTTTGCTAGTTGTATAGTAGAATGTACCAAACTTTACTTAAGTTCCCGTTAAAACCTTTTCCAAAAAATACTTTCATAGTATCTTTGTTTTCTATTCTGTAATACGAACCCAGGACCTTAGTACATGCTAGGCAAGTGCTACGCTACAGTCTGCTCCCTCAGCTGCATGTACTTTCAAATGCATGGGCGAGAGACTGGTTTTGGTGCTTGTCTTAGTTAGGGTTTTATTGTTGTGAAGAGACACTGTAACCATGGCAACTCTTATAAAGGAAACTATTTAACTGAAGCTGGCTTACAGTTTCAGAGGTTCAGTCCATTATCATCACGGCAGGGAGCATGGCAGCCTGAAGACAGACATGGTGCTGGAGAAGGAGCTGAGAGTTCTACATCTTGATCCAAAGACAGCAAGGAGAGACTGGGTGCCACACTGGGCATAGCTTGAGCATAGGAGACCTAAAAGCCTACCTCCACAGTGACACACTTCTTCCAACAAGGCCATACCTACTCCAACAAGGCCACACCTTCTAACAGTGCCACTCCCTATGGGCTAAGCATTCAAACACAGGAGTCTATGGGGACCGTTCATATTCAAACCACCAGAGTGGTCAAATGGACATTCAGGAAATTTTTAAATTAAAAATATGATAATAAGGGGCTGGAGAGATGGTCTCAGAGGTTAAGAGCAACAACTGCTCTTCCAGAGGTCCTGTGTTCAATTCCCAGCAGCCACATGGTGACTTATAACCTAATGTAATGGGATCTGATGGCCTCTTCTGGTGCGTCTGAAGACAGCTACAGTACATTCATATATGTAAAATAAATAAATTAATTAAAAAAAAAGAACACCCTCTAGCTGGCATACAAGAACACACACAGATAATACTGGTTTAGTAGAAATAATATACAAATCACCCATTCCCTCATTTTGAAGACTTGGTCACAACTTAAAAGGGGACTCCTACTGTGGAGAATAAAGGGGTTTTTCAGCTCACACTTACAGCAGGGGCCCCTCACAGTCATAGGAGCACAACTTAGGGATGTGCTTAACATTACAGCCTCAGTTTCCACATCTGTCAAGTGGGAATATCAATAATACCCAGCCCTGAAAGTGAGTGTATGTACAGAGAAAAGCAAGGTAAATCACTCCACGTGTTCCAGAACTGTGTCGTGAGACACCAGTGCCTGGGGAGCCCGACACGGTTGTCTACTGAAGGTCCTATTCTTATAATAAAACAAAAATACAAGCAACCTGGCCAAGTGGGAAAAGAAAAAAAAAAAAAAAAGTCATGCCAAAATTGAAGAGAGGTTGGAGGAAAAGTCCCTCCAGCCAAATTTCCAAGGAAATGAGTTTAATGCGAAATTACAAAAACAGGGCCCTGGGCTGTTTGTACTTTTCTATGAAATTTGATATCCAAATAGCACAATGTATCAGCAGAAAAGAGAAAATGCAAAGAACAGCAATGCTTTGAATCCTTTCCCAGCTCCACCCCTTCACAAACTGGACCCTGAGTGCGTGTGTGCGTGTGCAGGGTGTGGTGTGTGTGTGTGTGCATGTGTGCACGCACGTGTGGTATGTACATGTGTGTATGTAATGCTTTTAGGATCTAGGATACCTCTGAGCCAGTATATTCAGATAGACACCAAGGCAGAGGAGAAGAGAAAGTGGGGTACATGGTTAGATCATGACCTGGCAACCAATGCTGCCCCAACCAAGCAAACCAATTTTCACCACTGTCTTCTAGACTATCTGCTCAATTTAGGTCTAAAACTCAGGGTAGACTAGAAGAGTATACACGAAAAAAATATTCTTGCATAGAGAGATGCCTGGGGACCTGAAACAACCAGTTAGCAAGGACGAAAGAGGCCTCTGACTTTGAAAATCAAATTTGGGGAGGCTAATGTGTTCAAAAGGATGGCGCTGCTCACAGGAGCTGGGCAGAATACTGCTGCAAGCAAGTGAACCAGACAGGGTCTGGGCAAGGCACGTCACGCAGAGCGACAGGGTCTGGGCAAGGCACGCCACGCAGAGCTTCGGTAGTAAGAAGGAAGTACCTAGAAAGTGTCTGGAGCATGAAGGAATTCAAGGAGTCATTGAAACAATAACTGAGCAGGCAGAGCGGTCTAGCAAGTGTCCAAGCACTGCAGGAGCTTTGAACTACAGGCTATACCAAGGACCTCTGACCATAATCCCTTTCAGACCTTCTTCCCACCCTCCTGCTCCCCTATCCTCCAGGGCAGGCCAGAAACTATATTCCTTTCCCTCAAAGTAAACAAACAAACATCACCACCATCACCACCAACAAAACAGAAACAGAAGTTAGAATCCTTCTCTCCTGGAGCCAGCCACAAACCTAAAAATATTACTTCCATCTTCTGTGTAGGAGACAGCCATAAAAAATTCTTATGCTGTGGCCTCCCTTGGCTGGCACTTGATCTCAGACCTTCATTCCAAAAGGGTCCTGCCCGCCACCAGGAGTGTGGCAGACACTAAAGAGAACCTGAGGGTTTCCCTTCCCTTGCATCACCTTGAGGTCACGTTGCTTTTTTAATGACATTTCTACCTGTCTGTCCATGCTTTGTGTCTGTCAGCATAGAAACACTCTCCCTGGGCCTTTACACCTTCATTTCTGAAGGTAGCATGTCACACAGAATTTGATTATTAATCTGCCATGCTTTTCCAATCCTGCCTTAAAAAAAAAAAAAAAGAAAAAAGAAAAGAAAAGAAAAAAAGAAAGATTTATTTATATGAGTGTACCGTTGCTGTCTCCAGACATACCAGAAGAGGGCATTGGATTCCACTATAGATGGTTGTGAGCTACCATGTGGTTCCTGGGAATTGAACTCAGGACCTTTGGAAGAGTAAGTAGTCAGGGTTCACTAACCACTGAGCCATATCTCCAGCACCCCTGCCTTTTGTTACCAGGATGTGGACCAACTCTTTTCACACCTCCACCTAGATTTTGGTTGGTTCAGTCATGAAAAGCCTCAGGGAGGTCTCTCTGCTGCAATACAAACCAATGGGTAACAATGGGTCAGACTTCCTGTTCACAGCAAGAATGCAGTCATTCAGAGTTACTGGCCTTCCTTCAGCAGATGGAACTTGTCACCCAATCAATGGCCTCTAATATGTCCTGATCACCTTCTATCTCATCTTTTTTTTTTTTTTTGCTTTGTTGCCAGGCTGTGGGGTCCTCTCAGCTTTAACAATGTCACTTCATGGAAATACAGACCTTGTTTGCTCCTAGTAGAGGTTTGTGTGATCTATTTGTTGGACAGCAGTGGAACTTATTTTGGAGAAACAGGCACTTCCCTTTTCTCGGAGCATGGCAAATCTCCAGTTCTGGTGTGACATGGCAAGACAGTGCAGAGGTTCCTCCATCTTGGATTCTTGTTGGGGCCATTTCAGGTTTAGGTGGAATTCGATCTCCTTAATGGAGAATTCCATGGAAAATTACCAAACTCTGTTCCAGGAACCCAAAGTCACTTACCTTAGCTTCTGGTAAGCTGCCTGAGGTGTAAACCTCCCCCTCCAGGTAACTGCTTGTCTTAGCTTCTGTTAAACTATCTGCTTGCACAAAACATCCCTCAGCAGATAGACAGCAAGACACCAAGATGTGGTTTTTACCTTCAAAAAAACCCTTACTCTAAACACACAGAACTACATTTGGGTCCTGAAAACCAGCTGCCTGGAATAAAGACTTTCAATTGGAGATAAACATATCTGTAACATACAGTTCAGTTAACTGGCTGGAAATGGGGTCCATACTCTGCCCCCAATCTCCGTGACATAACATGTATCCTTGAACAATCTTTTTCTTTCTTTATTTCTTTGTAAAACTGGGACTTTAAACTATAATCTCTAAGATCTTCCACATAAGTAATATTCTAAGACTTGGTGGTAGAATATATGTTCTTACATTTAACAAAGTTCAGAAGGATCAGGACCAGTAAATAGGTACGCTTTGATATTTTCCAAGTCAGTCATGGCTTGGAAACAATTAATTCCTCTACCATATTACAGACCACACTTTTCTTGATGCAAATGGCCAGTATCCATTCACTCTGAAAAGCACAAACCTCCCGCTCTCCTGAGGCTTTCAGGGGGATCTGATCTTTCCTGCCACCCAAGAGTTAATGCCCTGAGATGGCCCTTTGTTTTACAGAGGGGCACAGAGACACACTCAGCTGATGCAGTCCATTATTCAAATTGCATTTCCACAGCGTAGACTAACTCCAGCCACCTGACTGGGATCTTAGGCATCATCTTGCCTCCCGACAACCCAAAGCTATTACATTAAGAGCAGAAAGAAAACAATGGAGCTGACAGCGAGGTGAACTCCCCTGGTAGATGGAAACCATCAATCCAGGCGCTGAAGTATTTAGCTACAAAAGGGGAAAAGACATTCTTTGATTGAAGGATAAGAGGAAGGCATACACAGGCACTTTTCAATCAGAGTTAAAGCGGGTACCTTGGAAGAAATCGAAGATAAGTCTGCCTCAGGAAAACGCAAGCCAGCAACTATACCTGCCGGAGAATGAAAGTTTGGGGGCAAACAGAGGCACTCTGATGTGCTCCCCAGTCAATTTGGGTGCTCAAGGTCATACCCTGTGTGGTAGTTTCTAAGGGAAATGAAGAGTGGGCTTCCTTAGGTGCCAAGGATTCGGGAGACAGATGATTTCTGCTGCAACAGTGTTAAGTGATATTCATATGCCCCAAGTCTTTATGCATAAATCAGTGAAATTAGTAGTAGGGTTTAAAAGCCAGAAACATGGTGCCGGGGTCTCAAAAACGATACAAAACAACAACAACAACAACAACAAAAACCTTCCAACTTTTCTTTTCTGTTAAGCTTGTGCTCTGGTTCTCTGGGGTAGAATAGTAGTGTTAATAGATTCTGCCTCGACTAAAAAGGGAGCCAGTGGCACAAAATCTATTCCTCCAGCAAGGTTGCCGGGCAACGAGCAAGCTTTTGGCATGTGGCTGATGTCTCCAGGCAGCCCGGACTCCACAGAGTAAGCTCCTCCATCACTCACAACTAACTTGATTCTGATGGATTAAAACGGAATCAAAACGTACTGTAACTCACTCACTTCCAAATGCAGAAACCAGGGAGAGACAGAAAATACTGTAATCCCAGCCAAAGATGAACTTATCAGAAATTCTAGGACCCACTGAAGGACGTTTTACAGGATGACAAATCTCCTATCATTTTAAGGTCAGAATATTCAAAAGCAATGGAGACAAATTGCACTAAAAATACATTTTCTTAAGCTAAGCATGGTGGTGCACACTTGCAATCCCAGTACTCAAGAGGCAGAGGAAGAAGAAGAATGGCTGTGAGTTTGCGGCCAGCCTGGTCTACAGTGAGTTCCAGGCTAGCCAGGAATACTTGGCAAGATTCTGTCTCAACAGACCAAACAGTGGGGCTGGAGGGAACAGCTCAATGGTTAAAAGCACTGGCTGCTCTTCCAGAAGACCAAGGTTCAATCCCCAGCAAGCACATGGAGACTCACAACTGTCTCTAGTTTCAGCTCCAGGAGATTCAATGCCTTCTTCTTGCTTCTCTGGGTACCTGACATGCACACGGCACATAGACATACATGCAGGCAAGACATCCATATTCATAAAATAAAGCAATGAATTACTTCAAAAAATGTTGGGAATACAGTTCAGTAGTAGAACTCTTAACACACACACACACAAAAGCAAATAAAGATGAAACTTCTCAATATAATAAGGAGTTCTGGATTCAAGTTCCCCCTGTGCCTGGTGTTGTGTGAGTCACATGTCCCCCTGGTGCTGGCGATGGAACCCAGGAGCTTGCGTATGTGAGGTTAAGAAGAGTTCCACCGCTGACCTCTAGCATGGTCCCTGATCTGCATCCTTCAGCAACAACTACTCTGGCAAACATTTGAGAGCAATAATTCGTAAATAATTAACAAGGCTTTTCAGGTCCCAGGCCCATGTTTTGGGGCTCTGGAGAAGTGATGTAGGACTTTGGGCCAGCTCTGCCTACGATTAAAACACAGAACAAGATGGTTGCTTCTCACCAACCAGTTCTGGTCTGGCATTGCCTGTGTTCACTTAGGAAAAATGCCTCTGAGGTACACAGGCCCACCTGGTGAGTCTCTGAAAACAGTGGGTTGACAGATTAGTGTCACTGTTGTCCTTCTCTGGCCCTCTCACAGAAAGCAGCTGGGGGCTGGATGCCATAAACCATGCTAGCTCTCGCTCTAGGAAAAACCTTTCTCTGTGGACACAATGTAGCAAGCTGCACACACCGGCACTAACAGTTAATGCTTCCTCTCATGCAATCCTGAACCTAGGATCCTTAGTGGGTCCTAGGGCCACCAGATGAGGGAAGGAGGCCAAATATGATCAGACAGAAGAAAATCCGTCCTACCTACATATCTTCCAGGGGGATCAAATGAAACCAGATTGTACCCCAGCTCCTCCTATTACAGAGGATGTTGACACATTCAGGGGAAAATTTGCATGCTCCAGCCACGACATGTCCCCTTCCACGGTCCCTCCCACTTCTCATTCATTGTGTATCTATTATTTGTTCAGTTCGTTTCCATGTTCTTTCGACACATTTAAATGCACCGTGGGAGCCAAAGGCAGCTTCTCTGGACCCATTAGGATGATAAAATGTGACTTGATAGAAACTGATACATTATTATTGCTCCCTAATAAGACATGTACCCCTAAGAAACAAACAGCTGTTAGTAGTAATAAGAAAGAACCCCAGTGGGTATTGCCACAAGCTTGTAAGAGTGACTACGCCACTGCATGGTGCCACCGATCTCAGGACCACCACATGCCCACCCTTTAAGGTCTAGCTCAAAAGCCACCGCAGAAACCCTTTACTGAGACTCCTACTTCCAAACTAATCTCTCTCAGTTACCCGTGGCTTGGCCTTTGTATGGACCATTTTCTATTTTCTACTAATTCCTTGCTTTTAACAACTACCCTTCCTCCACCAGACTAATGTGTAAACACAGGGCCCTGTGCAGAGGGTAGATTCTCAGAGGAAGAGAAAAATGCATAATGATGTAATTCCCCCCCCCCCCCCCCCCAAAAAAAAACCCCTAGAATTCTGATTGCTTGTTTGTTTGTTTTTGGACAAGCTTGGATGTCTAGGTAAATCTATTTGTTCCATAAAATAGAAGTCTTTGGTCCAAATGAGTATTAGGTCAGCCCAACCAGCATCGTCTTTTCCTTTTGTCTTAAAGGACTTTCGCTTTCTCTAACTAATCTTGCAGATGGTGTGTTTTGTATGACTTTTTTCATTTGAGGCATGGTCTCATGTAGCCTAAGCTGGCCTCACATTCACCATGTAGCTAAAGTTGACTTTGAACTCCGGCTCCTCCTATCTCTGCTCCCAAGCATGGGGACTGTGGGTGTGTACCATCCTGCCCATCGATCAATGATGCTTTTGTATAGAGGAGTTAAAGAACTTTCCTAGAGGGTTCCTGTCTTTAAAAACGTTTTATATTGTAAAAAAAAATGCTTATTTTACAACCTTTGGCATTATTATAGATACAAGTATAAATATGTACGCATATCCACACACACATAGATACAAATATCAGTTGTCAGTTGTCGGTTGAATGAATGTTCTCTTTGAGTTTGCAAGATTGCTTCTCTCGGGTTCACTGATGATAGCACCCTTTTGTATCCTATCCACAAATACTCATCAGTATTTGTGATTACCTGTTATTACACGGAGTATCAGTCTCCCTAAAATAGCAGTTCTCAACCGGGATTATGACCCTGTTGGCAAGCCTCTATCTCCAATATTTACATTACGATTCATAACAGTCATAAAATACAGTTAGCAAGGAGTATTTGGTAACAAAGAAAATAATTTCATTTTATGGTTGGGGGAATCATCACAACACGAGGAACTGAGTTTAAGAGTCACAGCATGAAGAAGGTTAAGAACCACTGCTCTGGAGGCCTGTGAACTCCCCAAGGATCAGAACTGTTGTTCCCAACACTATCGCAGCCCACTGCCTAGCTCGAACCTCCGCATGGATGGGACACACAGTCAATATTTATAGAATGATCACTACCTAAGTCCACTGATTAATGACTTAATACCTGATTGAAATTCTCTCATTCTAAGGTTTCAAAACATGGCTGGAGATTTAGAACTAAGCTACTGATCTTCCAGAGATTTTTTTTTCTTTGTGAAACAACTGCCAATCAGAATACAGAAGCAGCCGGGCGGTGGTGGCGCATGCCTTTAATCCCAGCACTTGGGAGGCAGAGGTAGGCGGATCTCTGAGTTCGAGGCCAGCCTGGTCTACAGAGTGAGTTCCAGGATAGCCAGGACTACACAGAGAAACCCTGTCTCGAAAAACAAAACAAAACAAAAACAGAATACAGAAGCATGGCTTCTTTAGGGAAACTTCAAGAGTTAGGAGCTAGCTTTTATCGCTAACAAAGAAAGAGGTGGGGGGAGGAGCTAGAAAAGAGAAAATGTTTTATCTTGTTCGAAGAGAACATTCTAAATGAAATATACATATATGCAAAGAGTCATGATAAAACACTTGAGTTGAAGTCAAACACACATGCATGGACTTTTGTTAGACGGTTGTCGTGTCCCCCTCACCCCCCAAATAGTATCTCATGGATCCCAGGCTGGCCTTGAACTCCTGATCCTTGTACTGCCACCTGCCAAGTGCTAGGATTCCAGGTATGCATCACCATACCTGGCTTATACATGTATGTTTTAAGACGTAAATTTAGATGGGCCAGCAAGATAGCTCAGTAGGTAAAGGCAACTGCCACCAAGACTGCAGACCTGAGTTCGATCCCCAGCATCCTTATGGTGGGAGAGAGAACTAACTCGCACAAGTTGTCCTCTGACCTCTACACACGTGCCATGGCACATACATTCTCGATCCCTCTCATCCTAATTTGTTTTCTGTTACTATGATAAACATCGTAACCAAAATCGATATGTAATTTTTTTAAAAAAGGATTTACTTCATCTTATACTGCCAAATAATAGTTTATCAACAAGGAGGTCAGGACATGAAATCAAGGCAGCAGCCTGAAGGCAGGAACTAAAGCAGAGACCGACCATGGAGAGCACCTAATTGACATGCTTCCTCTGGCTTGCTCAGTCCCACCTACCTAGGGATGGTACTGCCCATAGTGGGCTGGGCCCTCATATATAAAGGAAAAATTGATCTACATAGAAATAGTCCAATCTGATAGAGGCAATTCCTCAACTGAGTTTCCCTCTTTTCAGGTATGTCCACATTTGTGTCAAATTAATGAAAACTAGCCAACACATACATAAATATAATAAAAACATTACAAGTTTAGAACAAGCAGCATCCCTATTCATTGGGAGTAAAATTCTGCCTTCTAGTAGCTTCTTCTCTGGTGCACACATTCTCTACCTTAGTCTCTGCCCTCCACAGTCCTAAGATTTTCTCCTACTATATTTTAAATACCTTCCTTATTATTTCTGTATACTTAATATACATATATTAGTACTTGGCAAAATATATGTTCTGATTTTATATTCAGAAAAAGCATTATAAGTATATATAAGTAGTCGACTCAGCTATATATGTAGCTATTAAGGTATATGTATCTCCATATAGTATATTTATTGACTTGTGCTAATATAGAAAGGTAATCAAGACAAAGAAAACCAGAGTAGTATTTAATTTTTTAAATTATTCATATTTGACTCAAAGACACCAAGAGATTATTTAAACACTAGACTTACTTCCCTTCTGTTCTTAATTCTATTTGGCTTAGGCTAATAAGCCTAATTTATGTTTCAAAGACATGTGCTAACTGATCATATAGGATAATGTATGTAAAAGTATTCCATAATTAAAAGCCTAATGTAAATATAACTACCATAATAATCATTTCCCTTTACATTTATGTATGTATGTGTGTATTATGTATGTATATTATGGAACCTAAATGACCTAACACTATCATTTATAAATGTCTGATCACAGACCAATTCTGATCAGTGACAAAGTTTCCAAAATGAGAAACATCAGAAGAATGGCTACATTTTAATTGGTTGGGCTTTTTCTAAGACAGGGTCCCTTTGATCTCAACAGTCATCCTCCTGCTTCAGCCTCTTTGACGCTGAGACTACAGAAATGAACCACCATGCCCAAATGACATACATAATTTCTTTATTCATTTGTTTAGACAGTGTTTTTCTATGTAGCACTAGCCTGGAACTCACTACATAGCCCAGGAAGGTGTCCAATTCTCCTGCCTTGAGTCCTGAGTGCTACACTTACAGCTGTGCTCAGTGGAACTTGGGATTAAATCCAGGATTTTGTGCAAGACAGGCAAGCATTCTATCAACCGAGCTACATCTTTAGACCTCAGCTCGCTCTCCTGCTCTCCCTCTGTCTGTCTATATCCTCTCTCTAGTGTCTACCATCTATCAGTTATCTATCTAATCTAAGCTAAAAAAACCTTTCATCTGCCATTAGATTCTTACTAGTTCTGAAAGTTTGTATTAAAGGTCTTTTGTTTTATATAATTAGAAGAATAATTGTTTGAGGCCAGCCTGGTCTACATAATGAGTTGTAGAACGGGCAGAGCTACATAGCCAGACCCTGTCTTGAGCCAAAACAATATAAACCAATGAAAACATTTCTGTTGGGCCATTGTGGTGAACACCTTTAATCCCAGCACTCTGAAGGCAGAAGCAGACAGATCTCTGTGAGTTTGAGGCCAGACCAGTCTGAAGAGCGAGTTCCAGGACAGTCACAGCTTTGACAGAGAAACTAAGTTGAAAAGCAAAAAACAAAAAGATAGATAGACAGACAGACAGACAGACAGACAGACAGACAGACGGTAGCTATTTTTCTATTTTGATTTTATGTGTATGAGTGTTTGCCTACATGGGTTTATGTGTGCCACATGAGTGCCTGGTGCCTGCAGAAGCCACAAGAAGGTGTCAGATTCCTGGAACTGAAGCTCCAGATGGTTGTGAGTCAGCACACGGGTTCGGGAACCAGCCACGGGTTAGCTGCTATGCCATCCCTTCAGGCCGTTTTGTATTGAGGTGGAGTTTAATGTAGCCCAGGTGGGCCTGGACTTTCCGTTTTCTTGTTTTGTTTTGTTTTGTTTTTTTGATCCTCTGCTTCTACCTCTCCAGTGCTGATGTTACAGGCTTGGTCATCACTTCCGGTCTAGACAGTACTGAAGATCCAATCCAGGGCTTTGTGCATGCTGAGCAAGCACCTGCCAGCTAAAGCACATTCCCAGCCCTTAAAATGTTCTTTTTTTTTTTTTTTTTTTTTAAGACACAAGCGCATGCGCACACCACACATGCACCAACCCCACTGGCATCAAAACTTCCAACTTGATCCCTCCCTGGTCTCCCAACATTATTATCTTCTAAGAGTCTTCACTTCCATTTCCTCCACCGCCCTATGGGAGCAGCACTGTAGCAGCAGCCACAAGCCTTACAGTAGCACAAGACAGGGGCAGAGGGGAGGATGGAAGCCGATCCATCCGACACAGGCAGAGAGACTTCAAAGCGTCCCTCTGATGGCTCAAACGTCCATAACAGAACTGGTATTTCTTTTTGGAGTCAAGGCATGGTCGAGTCTCTTCCAGGGGCCGGTGTTCATCTCAGAGGTTGCAACCCTGGTAGGCTCAATGCCTTTTGATCTTGGTGGAACCAGAGTGTTACAAATATGCTTGCATTAAGCTATCTCCAGCCTGCCTGAGGGCATCAGTCTGGAATGCAAAGATGGGAGCCTCAGACTGTCAGGTTCCCAGTCTTCATTTGGATACATTTTTCACTGGCAGGCTAGCTAATGCTTCTTGTTTGAAATGCAGCAAGAGGACCCCTAGGAGCCATAACAAGCATACTAGCATCCCAAGGAAAGACCAGTGCCCGTGTCTGGAGTCCGTGGTATCCAGTACATCCAGTAAGATCCCACAGGCATTTCTGGAGCACTGCAGACTACAGAAAGAGCCTGGCTATCAGGAAGGAAGCAAGCATCACAGTCTTGGGCTATCAAAGCATCCATGTTCCTTGTCCATGTGTGAGGTAAAGGAAATCTTTCCAAGGACTCATGCCTGTCTACTTCTTGGTCTTGCCCTCCTAGGTTTGACAGCACAGATCTTCATTTCCAAAATCAAAATGCCCAAGACCAGGATGTAGCCAGGAGGCATTCCGTGTCAGCAGTGAGCGTCTGGGCAGCTCTCTTGCATTTCTCTGTTTTCTAAATGACTTACTGAAAATCCTCTACAGGTGGAGGGCATCTGCTATGCCAAACCCGGGGAAAGGAAGAGAGGGAGAGATGTCTTTAATCAACAGCTGCGATATACGACACCTGTGTGACTCGTCACCCAAAGACAGGAAAGGATAGATGATCAGTCATGGGGAGAAAGCAGTTCATTTCATTTTCTACCAGCTTATACCACACAAGTAATAATCCTAGCGTGTGTGTGCGTGTGCGTGTGCGTGTGCGTGTTGCTGGTAACTGAACCTAGGTCCTCTTGCATGCCAAGCGAGAGCCATTACCACTGAACTACCCCAGCCCCGCTACGTATTAATACCATTACAGGCAACTCATGATCCAAAACACTACACAGTCACTGTGAGGCAGAGACAGAGAAAACACACTCTGAGGGGAGAGGGTGTACAGGGTGCTGCCCCAGTCCTCTGCTGCTCCTTGGGACAATAGAGGGACACACACAAGTGTTTCTGGGGGGTCTTAAAAGGAATTCCTTCAGAGAGCAGAGACCTTAAACATCACATTGGCCTTTGAAGTTATGCACAGTGACACCCTCTGGTTCCTTGCCCAGGGCGGAGGTTTAAGCTTGAAGACTCCATTTACTTACCAAGAACTGTAGAAATGATTTTTTTTCCTATAGCACAAGGCAGATGAGCTGCCTTTTTTTTTTTTTAATGGCAAATGATAGAACGGCCAGGTGAGGGAACACCCTATACACAGGACGCCCTCAGAGCAAGGAGGACAGTCATGTATGTCCAACTTTTTAGGGCTAATTCCTTTTCTTTCAGTGCTCTGTACATTCAGCTCATAGAAGGAGGTTCATGTGTCCCCATCTCCGGAAAACTCTTATCCTTCCTGCCAGCATGTGTCCTTCCTGCCAGCATGTGTCCTTCCTGCTAACATGTGTCCTTCCTGCCGACATGTGTCCTTCCTGCCGACATGTGTCCTTCCTGCCAGCATGTGTCCTTCTTGCTAACATGTGTCCTTCCTGCCGACATGTGTCCTTCCTGCCGACATGTGTCCTTCCTGCCAACATGTGTCTTTCCTGCTAACATGTGTCCTTCCTGCCAACATGTGTCCTTCCTGCCAACATGTGTCCTTCCTGCCAACATGTGTCCTTCCTGCTAATATGTGTCCTTCCTGCCAACATGTGTCCTTCCTGCTAATATGTGTCCTTCCTGCCAATATGTGTCCTTCCTGCTAATGTGTCCTTCCTACTAACATGTGTCCATCCTACTAACATGTGTCCTTCCTGCCAACATGTGTCCTTCATGTCAACATGTGTCCTTCCTGCCAACATGTGTCCTTCATGCTAACATGTGTCCTTCCTCATGAACAGAGATGAAAGCTTTTCAGGAATGTGTGTCTGGTAATTTTGTGAAGGAAATAAGCATTTGTTGGTGTAAATGACGCCATACACAGGAAATCATCTGTGAGAATAATAGTTAAACTCATGTCCCTACCAGCAAACACAAGCCTGAGGTTCCTGTGTGGCACAGTCACATGTATTCTTTCTTACTAACAGGTATGAATAATAAACAAACAAGCTGAGGCTCATTCAAACAAAGGATGTGAGTTCACAACAGAAACACACACACACACACACACACACACACACACACACACACACGACCCTTTCACTCCAAACTCCATATATCCACACTCCATGGCAAGCTCTCTGCTGGGAGCTGGAGGGCATTTCCACAGGAACTGAGGTAAATTCTCTTAATGCAAGGCAATGCTAAATCAACCTGAGGGGTGCTTTCAAATAGCCCATTTGGCATCTGTTCAGCAGCCTCCTGCATGTGGGAATCTCTGGGAAGGCACACTAGTCTCAGAGTGCCAGGGTGGGCTGCATTTACTCGTCATAGCAACAAGACCGACCATACGGATCCCCAAAAGGGACAATTTGGAGAGAACTATCAAGTGGTGCTTGTGAGTTGAGTTAAAAGACAAACATAATTAAAATAGCCCATTGCTTAAATAAGAGGACAGTGCAAACAAAAGTAAAACAAATTTAGAAAGCAAAACTCGGGAGGTGAACGAGCAAACACTAAGCTCTTGTTTCTAGTGGGATAAGAAGGCGGGGCATGAGTCACTGTTCCTGTCCATCACCCGGTTTGCACACCCTGGCTCCTATATGCCTCCCTAACTACCAGGAGATTCACCTCCTGGGCAGCAGGCCGGGAGCACCTTTCCAGTTAGCTCTCCACTCACTGGGAAGTCAGAGGACGTGAACATCTCCTTTTAGTTCCGTGCACACAGCTTTTCAAGGTGCTGATGAGATCTCAGAAATCAAGACTGACAGACCCAGGCAAGGCAGGCAGGACTACTTGGTTCCTTTAGGATGGCAACAAAATAGCTTTTGGCCGTTGTTAAGGAGTCAACTCATCATGTTTCCCAAGCCCAAATGGAAAAGGGAAAACCTGAACAAACAAAAAAGGCCAACAGAGGTCACATGGTCTGGAAAGTGGAGAGAAAGGGGAGATAATGTGGACCTCTTTCAGCGACCTTCGTCCTTTCATTGTTATTCATTTATTGATTTAGCTTAGTGCGCATGCACCGCAGAAACGTGTTGAGGCTGGAGGACAACCTCAGATGTAGTTCTTAGGATACCACACACCTTGTTTTCGGTGTAGCTCGTTATGAGACACGGCTGCCTGGCCAGCAAGCCCCGGAGTCCACCTGCCTCTTACCCCTGGCCTCCACAGCCCCTTTCCTTTGTGGTTTTGTTGTTACTTGTTCCTTGAGACAAAGTCTCGCTACATATGTAGCCATGGCTCGCCTAGAACTGCCATAGACTAGTCTGGCCTCAAACTCACATATCTGTCTCTACAGCACATTTTTTTTTTTTTAAAGACAATGTTTCTCTGTATAGCCCTGGCTATCCTGGAACTCTCTCTGTAGACCAGGCTAGCCTTGAACTCAGAGCTCTGCCTGCCTCTACCTCCCAGCAGTCTTTAGTGTGGCTTCTGGGCTCAAACTCAGGTCCTCATGCTTTTACAGCAAGTACTCTATATGCTGAGTTATCTCCCCAGCCCCTTTCGTTTTTATTGTCTCCTATTTAGTGAGAGGAACGGAGAATTAGAGTTTTGTCAGTATTTTTGTTGTTCACTTTAGTTTTATACATTTTCGTTGTTTCGCTTTAGTGCATAGAGACCCATCTGAAGCGATTAGAAAGATGTCCAAAGTGAGCAGACCTGTTGCTTGTGTTTGCTCCTCGGCACACAGACCAGACAAGAAACAACATGTACCATCAAACAAAGAGGGTAGAAGAGGGAAAACAGAGAGAAGACGGAAGGAGGAGGAGGAAAACCTTCCTAGGATATAATTTAAAACCACTGTATCCATTCAGATGTATCTGTGCAAACACAAGCATTTTTTATTTGCTTAAATAAATGTTCTTGGCTGGGCAGTGGTAGCACGTGCCTCTAGTCTCAGCACTTAGGCAGAGGCAAGTAGATCTGTCTGAGGTAGCCTGGTCTACATAAGTGATTTCCAGGACAGTCAGGGCTACACGGGTGAGATCCTTGTCTCAAAAATAAAATTGCTTTCAAGCAAGGTCTTACTAAGTTGCCCAGGCTGGCCCTAAGCTCACTCTGTAGTCCAGGCTGGTCCTGAAATTGTGACTGTCCTGCCTCAGCGTCCTCAGTAGTTGGGATTACAGGACTCCACACCAGACACAGCTTTTTCCTCGACTTTCATTACTCAAGGACGCATGCTGAAACTAGACTCCCAAGTTGTCACGTGCAAGGAAGGCCCCTCTGTCTCCTCTCACCTATCTGCTCTCCCTACCCAGAAACCTTCTACCCCATAAAACACACACCCATCTGGCCCTTCAAGGGGTTACTACAAGGACACTGCATAAACTTGGAAGCCGACAAAACGGGACTCAAGGAGCCTAAAAGAGGATGCTCCATTTGAAAACATGTCCATGTTTCATCCTGATGAGGAGACATCAAAGTGAAATGAGTTCGGACCACTTTTGAATGACGGCATCTGCACTGCCACAGAGATCTGCTTACCACACTCATTTAGGTGGAGAGTCAAAATCAACGCTGCTGTCAGACAGCTTGTTGCTAGTCAGTTAAGGGATGCCAGGCTTGAGTAATCAGTGGAGGGCTTTGCTGTCTCAGGGAAAAAAGGGGGCAAAGACAGCCAGAAACCAGGTCTCCACTGCAAAGGACTCTCATAATTTTTGTTATGAGTCTACCCTTTTACAGCTGAGCCATCTCTCCAGCCCTCATGGAGGACATTCAAAAGCCTAGCCCCAGTCCTTCAGGGCCTTATGGTCCTATCTGTAAAGACGTTGGTGGTAAGGATATGGCAATCAGAAGGCTAGCCATTACTGATGCTTCACTATAGCCAGTTACTGCCCTATGGGACTTAACTCATCTTAACCAGGTACTATGATTAACAGGTCCATTTTACAGGTAGGTGAATAAAGGCACATGGAGTAATAGACATATGAGCAGTACTTCCATAGATGCCTTTTAAGCAGTTCTGATATTCAGTCCCACCTGACTCTCAGAATCACAACGAGACAGGCAACATCCCACACAAAATGGCCATGGCAGAACCCCGAGTATCGAAGAAGCTCCATCACTTTCAGGAGGCGTGTTTCAAGATGGTGGCTACTACAGAGGTGTTGGTTTCCTGTGTGGTTCATTGGAAAGCCATGAAGGAAGGATGCTAAATGCAAGCCCAGAGCTGGGTGTAAGCAGATGTGAGGCTTCTTGCAGTCATGAAGGGGACATCATTTCTGATGGCGGTAAGAACCAGTGGTGCAAAGGATGATGGAAGATAGGTACTAAATGTGTGGAAGGAATTGGGAAACAGAACTGTGGGAGGCCTGGTCTGGTCACCGTGGGAGATAATAATAGCAAGAATGAGTGGCCTGTGGCTTCTGGGCACAGTGGGGACTTAGTACAAGGAGCGAGTGAAAGAGAAAAAAACCAGTCTGAAAGAAAGGTAAGATTTGATTAATTGTTGAATCAGTTATTATAGAATGAGTCATATAGAATACATTATTCTATAGCCTAAATTATGATGTCTCAACAATTATAGAATAAATATAAAAAAATGAAGATAACGAACTCTCCAAATTGAAAGGCTGTAGTGCTTCTCGAAGGACCCAGGGAGTCTCTACCGATAAACGCTCACAATGTAAATCTGGTCTCTGAGTTGTGTCTAGCTTTCTCTCACTTAATAACTAATTCCAGACTGATTCAAACATCCTCCATCAGTGCTAAAAGGGAGTGCTACCTACCACCGTCATTAATAATACATGGAAGGACTCGGGTTCCTCAGCCGACAGGAAAAGCATAAAGAGAACGCACTCCAAAGAACGATTGAAGGTGATAATGATTCATTTCGGTTCAATGTCTCCAAAATCCCCACCCCGCCCCCATGGAAAGGCTCACCCCATCTCAGCCATTACTCAGTGAATCCTCTCTCTCCAAAGAGCGTCTGTTGAAGCCTTAGCAAGAAAGCTTTGGAAACAGGCTCTTACAGCTGTGCTTGAAGTGAGAGCATACACAGCATGGTATGCCCTGAGTGTTGCACACTTAGCATCTGTCTAAGAAAAGAAGCCACACGTGGAGAGGGGCACAGGGTGATTATGGGAGGGAAAGGATGGATGGAGAGATTAGCCATCAGATGCCAAGGTGTTACAGTTTGGATATGATATGCTCTCCACAGGATCCTGTGCTTAAATAGTTGGTCCACAGGGGGCAGATGTGGAAATTTTAGGTGGGACATGGCTGAAGAAAGTAGGCAAGCAGGCAAGTGTGGAAGCTTAGTTAGCCTGAGCTCCTCCTGTCTTGCTCTCTGCTTCATCCACCAGTAAGGGAAGAACAGCCTCTGCCTCTCCCTCTTACTACCACAATGCTCTGCGCCCAAGCAAACAGGCACATGAGACCATGGAACAGACTCTCCGAAACTGTGAGTCAAAATAAGCCTCCCATTCTCTTTACTATTTGAGTCCCAGTAAACTAGGGTTGCGGACAAAAACAGAAGTCAAGAGGCATGGAACATTCTCCACAGGTCCCTGCGGTCACCTGGGCAACCCTGTCAGTACCTTGGCTTTGGAATCCTGGGCTCCAGAATGGTTCACACCTGTCAGTCTGAGTGCTTTGTCCTGGAGGCACTATCACTGCAAGGGTCAACACTGAAGGACAGAGCTGGGCTCACCAGATGCTCAGGGGAGCTAAGCTTTGACCCGCATCTCGAAAGTCTCTTCCAAAACAATGTCCATGCCCTGATGTCCTCCGGATCTTTGAAATGAAGGATTTGGGTTGCATGAGCCCTGAAATTGAAACTCTCATTCCAGTATCCACAAGACGAGACTAACCCGAGGCCAAAAAAGGTAGAACACAGGGTCCAAACTCTAGAAACCCACGGTCAAGTAGAATCGGAGGAGAAGGCGCAGAGGAAGCATAATTATCGATGCAGGCTTCGTTTACCATATGCCTCACAACAACTCCATCTTCACGTCAGATCTGGCCTGCAGCCCTCATGCCACAGCGAGTTAATACAAAGAGACGCAGGGAGCCACCAGATGCAGACAGCGACCAACCACTGAGGGCTGCAGAGGAGTTCCGAGCAAGGACACTTCCCTTTCCTAAACCTGCTCCAGTCAAGGTCACTTAACCCCAGCAAACAGGCTGCACAGAGAAAGGGGAGAGAAAGGAAAAAGAAAAGAAAAAGAAAAAAAGAGAAAGAAAAAGAAAAAGAAAGAAAAGAAAAGGTTGGCCTTGAGAAGCAGCTCCCAGCCTCAGCCCAGAACACTGGCACTAAAAGCTCAGGACTGGCAAACAATCCTCACCAGCAAAGAGCAAGAAGTCCCTATACAAACCTCACGCGGACACACACTACCATTTACCTCCCCCTCCCCCAAGTAAATTCCGGCTGCCAAATTACACCCTTTCATTTCTGACGCTGGTTCATTGAAGAGTGGCTAATCAGGAAAGCCTACGAAAGTATTTCATCGGATTTCTTTTTCTTCAAATGACCTAATGTTGTGGTAGGAAACTGCTGCCAGCTCATGCTGAGGAGAAACTTAGCCCTGTCAGCATTTAATTATTATTTTAGCACGATTTCTTTACTTTCCTACGGGGAAGAAATAACTTAAATTAAAAAAAAAAAAAAGTCAACAAATGGTTAGCTTTTAGCCCCAGGAGACAAGGTCTTTTGTATCCTGCTTTGTCAAAAATGGCTGGCTCAGGACCTGTGCATGTCACAGGGGCTATGAGCTCCAATCTTACAACACTGAGACCATGACATGAAGATTCTGTTCAGCATGCTAGTATGGGGGAGATGATGGCATTATTTGAGATCCATCCATGTTAACATGATCCAGTCATGACAACCACCTTTCTCAAAGTCCTGCCCCCCCCCCCCCCCCCCCCCAGGACTTTTGAACGAACCCAGTGGCTCTCCTCTCCTCTTCCCCTCACCTTTACTTCCCACAAGCATACCAAGTTCCCTCCACCAGGAAAAAGAGCAGGGATGGAAAGAGACAGCAGGTGTGGTATATGTGACTGCCAATCAATCATGACCCAGGTAGGAGTACAGTATAGCAATATGGCAGCCAAATGGCCAGGTATCTGGCTATGTTCTCCAAAACTTGTTTATCTTTAACATCAAAGATCTGGTGCTAACCCGTCTGATGTGGATCCTGGGAACTGAACTCAGGCCCTCTGCCAGTGCAATGTGCCTTTTAATGGCTGAACCGTCTCTCTGGGGCCTCTCTCATCTTTAATCCCTTTCTTATAATTGAACTTTTTTCTTCTCTTTTACCACTTCATTGACGTTACAAGAGATGAGAACCTCAACTCTCTTTTTCTGCTCTGTGTTTTGTTTTGTTGTGACAGGACTTCATGTAGCCCAGGCTAGCCTTGAACTCCTGATCCTCCTGCATCTCTCTCCAAATTTTAGGATTACAAATGTGCACTGACCCCTTGGTTAGAAATCCTCAGGACTCCATCCGCCCCCCTTCCCTGATGTAGAGTTCTGTTCCTTGCTAAGCTGTGGACACTGGATACAGGCACGTGGTAGCTGTTGAACTTTCAGCAGCTAATGTAAGCAAGCTACAGTGTTGGCTGCTGACGGTCCTGTTCCATACAAACCTGGACACAAAGTGGTACCCAAGAGATGATGTGTACGAGGGCAGAAAGTCAATCACTTATCAGGACACAGAGTGATTCTAGTTAGCAGGACATGATGAAAGTGGTCCCTGACTGCTAGTCCAAAGGATGTTTTGTGCCATCAATATGTCTGACTTCAAAGAGAACTTGAGATTTCCCCCTAAATCACATTGCTTCCTGTCTTCATCTCTTCCACCTCAGTAAACACCTACCTTCTAAATATCCAGGCCTCTGTTTCCCATTTCAACCTACTAGAAAGCTCTCTTTATCTTCCCTATTTCAAACATTCACCTAACACTAGATTAGAAACATTATTCCCCTGGCCTCCGTGACCACAGACAGTCTAGCCTCCTTCTGAACCATTCTGCACCAAGGAGCCTGGCCATGCCATTCCCATGCCTAGAACTGGCCAATGGCTTCCATGGGAGCCAGAACAAATCCAAACTCCACTAAAGCCAATCTACCTGATCACTGCTGGGTCCCCATTCCATTCTCAGATTCACCCATTCAGTGTACGCTCATGTCCATAAACAAACTAAGTCCCTCCCTATGCCCCAGCTATGGCCTTTAAACTTGCTGCGATCTTAGCACAGAAGTTTCTCTTTCTACTCCGGCAAAGGGTAATTAATGAATGTGTAAGGCTGCAAAGGTGTCCTCAGAGGTGGCCACTAGGGTTTGGATCCCTCAGCACTTCCTACGACAATCCACATCCGTTCTTATTTATTTACTAATGACACAGAATCTCCTTACTGACAAGGGCCTTTCACTCCTTTTAACCCCAACAACTAGCACAGTATCTGGCACCAACTGAGAAAATTCTATTTTTAAAAAAATGAATGAATGGTTTGTTATCGTTGCCCAAAGAAGCACATGTAGCAGAAAAGGGGGGAAGGCTACTATATGCATTTACACATAATGAAATCGTGGGTTTTTAAGTCTGTTTTGTATTGTGTTGCTATAACAAAACACCCGATCTAAGTTATCTCTTAAAGAGGTTGGTTGGCTCATGATTTTGGTAGCTTAGAAGTCAAACCATCATGGCACCACATCTAATGTGGCTCCTAGTCACATGGGCCTTCCAGGGCAAGAGGCTGAAGGCCTTTCACTTGGACTCTCTTCTTAAAGACTTACAACCTCTGGACTCTGTTGTGTTGAAGATCGAGCTTCTAAGACATGAATACCTGGGGACAAGCCAGATCAACAAGCGGACCAGGCTGTTTCCTAGACGACCTCTGAAATGAGCAGCATAGCATCTGAAAGACACCACCTCTTGTTTTGACACACACACACACACACACACACACACACACACACACACGCGCGCGCACATTAACCTGAATTACTTACGGACGGCAGAGGGATAAGAGGGCCGGATGTGAGGGTTGGGGTCTGTGCTCAGATCAGGAGAGGATGGAGGTGACAGAAGTCAGGACAGTGGTGTTCTTCAGTGCAGAGGAGCTATGGCAAGTCTCCCTCTGTAATGTCAGCCCTGCTCAGCCAAGCAACGGTTAGCAGTGACCCTCTGCTCTCATCTCCCTGGGAAGCTTGGCTTCCTCTGTGGCTTGTGTCTCTATTCTGAGTACAAGTAACTGAAGTGCTTAACCCAGACACCCAGTTAACACGGACACTCGACCTCAAAGGAACCCTGATGTCACCGGAAAACCTTAGTCACGACAAATTAATTCAGCACATGTCTATTGAACCCAGGTATTGGTACAGTCATCGGAGAGTTATAGTTAAATTTAAAAGCTGTTCCTGTTTAGAAGGCACGTAGAGACTATCTCTGCAGATGCCTTTAATCCACACCTGCTCCATGGCACTACCGTCCACAACTGACCTGTCAATGCCGCAATGGCGGATAGTGCGGCTCCAAAAAGGGCCCATGAACACTTGCATCTTCCCATCCCCCACCACCCTGACTGCCCCTTGGCACTCAGAGACTGGAACAGAAGGGACTGAAAAGAAACCAAACTTGGACTTTATCATAAACAGTCAAAGGCTGGCGCTGGAACTCAGGGGGTTGAGCACATGCCTTATATTCGTGAAGCCCTGGGTTCCATCTCCAGCCCTGTACAAACAGGGGGGAGTGGTGTCACAAATCCACAAGCCCAGCAGTTGGCAGGTAGAGTAGAAAGACCAGAAGTTCGAAGTCAGCTTCAGCTTTGTAGCAATGAGTCTGAGGTCACCCAAGGCTGCATGAGACCCAACTTCAAAACCAGACAAAGGCCAAGCTCAGACAAGGCTTCCTCACCTTGCCAGGGTGAAGGAAGGAGGCACGTGAGTCAGCTGGTAGCTTTGAAGGTGCTGCCTTTTGCCCACCACTGCCTGTCTGGCACTCTCCCAGTTCCATGGTGGAAGGAGCAATTTCCAGGTGAAGCCAAAGAACCTGCAACTCTAAGAGCAAACCAAGCACATCCCACGTTATAAGTGACCAGTCTCGGGAAGATAAAGGTGGTGAGGTCACCTGGACCTCTAAAGGCTGACCCAAGGTCTGCTGACGCCCTTTAGTTCATCAGCACAGAGAAACCAGTGTTAGGCGGGGTATCACAGCACACTCCCAAACCTCCTGCTCAGACAAATCAAGCGGTTACTTCTAGAAACTTCGAGACACGGTGTGATTTCAACAATGCAGAGATTCAAACAAGGAAGACCTGGAGATGTCTAAGAGCTCACTCATACTAAGCCCCAAACCCCAAGATCATCTCCTCCGCAATTCTAAGTGCTCTCCACACACGTACATCAGGCAAGGAAAGCAGATTTTGGTGGGAGGGCAACTGCACTTAAAAGTGATAAAACTCAGAAGTACAGGTCACCAACTCTTTTTCTAAAGATAGCTGGTAAATAATTTTGTCCTTTTTTTTCCTCCAGTTTTTAAATTGTGTGTGTGTGTGTGTGTGTGTGTGTGTGTGTGTGCGTGTGTGTATGCGCGCGCATGCACACAGGTGCACACATTTTGCACAATCAAGTACAGGTTCCTCGGAGACCAGAAAAGACATCAGATCCTGAGGAGCTTAAGTTACATGTGACTGTGAGATACAGGTGTCTAGGAACTGAACCAGGGTCCCCTGCAAAAGCAGCCAGTGCCCTTAACTATAGTCCCAGCCCTATTTTGACTTATTTCTTTTAAAGAACTTTAGAGTCATAAGCAGAAACAGTGACCTTACAGACTGTCTTCATCCTCATGGATAACTGGCATCCTCGTCTTCATGGGTGAGAAGAACAACTCCCAGGGAGCTTTGGGAGCGCTGCTGAAGATCACACCACTAACGACTAACCCACTAGAACAAGGGTCCTGACTCTGCCCGTGTCTGCTATTTTAGCCCTCTCTGTAACAGGAGAGAAGAGCACACTTAATTACAGTGCTACACCCTTGAGATTGCTACGGGTGTAGTATAAAGATGATTTCTGAATTATCAAGACAAAGGTTACATTCGTTCTAATTTACTCAGAGTATAATTTAAAAAATTAATATATATGGAACTTTAAAAAAAATTTTTTGCACGTGTTTGTTTTGCACAGGAGTGGGACACACGTGTTCCAGAACATGTATGGAGGTCAGGAGACAACTTGTAAATGACGGTTCTCTCCTTCCACCTGACAGACTCCAAGGATCAAACTCAGGTCATCAGGCTTGGCAGCAAGCAGAGATGTCACCAATCCATGAATATTCACATTCTCTATCATGGATGGAGAAATGAGGTGACGCTCATTTTAGGATAGAAATAAAAGCTTGTCACAATTGGTGGTCAGCTTAGGCATATTCATAAATTAGGACCAGCTTCAAGCTAGCTAAGAAGCTGACATGGTGGCACATACTTGTTATCCCAGCACAGGAGAGGCTGAAACAGGAGGCTATTTGCAAGTTCTGGGCTAGCCTGAGCTACATAGTGGGTTCCATGCCAGCCTCAGCTGCAGGGTGAGTCACTGTTACACACAGGGTGTACACACATACATACAGCCTACCGTTCATACGCATGTGACTTTTAAAAACCCATAAAACAGAAGTCCCCCAACCACTGGAGGGCGTCAGGTCACTCCTCAATTCCAGGCATTTCCTGTCTTCCCAACTGCCTAAAAACACAAATGTGTCCTCCACCCTACCTCTCCCCATCCTTTCCTTTCATTAGTGTCTCCTGCTCCTTTTCTGAATTAATTGGGAAAATAAAAATAGAAACGCTGACATGTTTATAAAGATTCAGAGTGCTACTTAAACACGGAGGAACGGAGGTTAGGGAGCACAGAGGTGATGGTTTTTATTTCTGTAATGACAAGTCAGAGTCCTCCTGCCAGCTGGCCCTTGCAGAAGCCAGAAGCAGAAATCTGTCTGCAGAAAAGCCATGGAGGAAGGGGGAGCTGCTAAGATTCCCAGGCTCAGCTCAGAGCCCATTCAAATGGGTTCTAATTGCTGAGGGGTCACTGCGCAGGGGTCAAGGGTTGAGAGGTCCAAATGACCCCTGGCAGCGGAAGGGAAGACAGACAGAGAGTACTTCCTGTTCTGCTTCTGGGATGCTCCTGTTTCTGCTTACTCACCCTCAAGAAGGGGCTCTGGTTAGGGGAGTCACCTCTCCCCACCTCCCGCCATGTAAGGAGGGGGAGGAAGAAGTCCCATGTGCTTCTGAGTGTCCCTGAGATGCACCTGGAGTTTGACAGTTCTGCCAAAGGAAATGAGCATCGAAACGTGATCAGGGGCTGATTGTATCAGGGGCCTTGAGAAAGGTGCTGAGCCCGAGATATTTCAGAGAAATAAGGAGAAACCTGGGAATAGGGTTCTGGCAAGCAATCTCAGAGTAGATAGGGTCGGAATTGGAAATGGATTTCATGGGTAGATAGAGTCTAATAAATGGCAGGCCACTCAAAAATCATATGTCATCAAGTCTCATACAGTGTCTGTGGAGTTTGTTATCAATAATTTAACACGAGAAGAGCCTGGCCCTTAGCAAATATTTAATTTCAAAACATACTTACTGATTTATACAGATACAGCATGCATGGTATATTAAAAACATATTGCAAGAGGCCAGACGCCAATAAAGCTTCTTCAGGAGGCCCGCTGTGCTTGTGGCTATCCCAGAGGTCCCCTAAGGCAGGGACTGGACCCTCAGCTCCCGAAGCTAGTTCACTGGCAATTGCTAACTCGCCCTAGAAAAGAAAGTATTTTGCAGACGGCACCCTGGTGCCCAGTCTTGGGCTTGGAAACATGCCAGATGCCACAGGTGAACGGACTGAGACAAGAATTAGCAATCCCAGGAGCTGGAGCCATGACTCGTTGGGTAAGAGTGCTCTGTGGGCAAACATGAGAACCTCAGTTTGAATCTCCAGCATCCACATAAAAAGCTGAGCATGGCTGCATGGCCTTTAGCTCCAGCACTATTGGGGGGCACACACAGGCACATCACTGGGGCTTGCCTGTGCCCCAGAAAACCTCCAGGTTTAGTAAAGGACTCTGCCTTACAGGAGGAAGGCACAGAGGGAGAGCAGGGTAGCCATGATTTCTTGTTTCTTCCAGAATGCACACCCACATGCATGCATGTGCACACACCACATATGCATGAAGAAAGAATTGGGAGCCCCATCTGCCCGTGTATGCTGGGCCAGAAGGCTGCAAGAGAAGTGGGGGGGGGGACACTGAATTGATCAAGGTCTCTGGTGGTAAAGAAGTCATTTTATAAAGTAATAGAAAGTGATGGCATGGGGGTCCCTGGTCACTGTAAATACTATTGATCTTGGCCACTCTTGGAGACATCCATCTACTCTCTAAAAGCAGACCCTCACCACTTCCTGGCTGAAACATGTGACTATCCTCCTCTCCCCCATGCCCTGACACCCAGCATTAGTGGCTGTATGTTTTCAAGAGAATGGCCATCACTGAGCAGACTTCATAGCAGAAGAACACTCCACATGGCTACAGCAGTAACACAGTTAACATTTTGCCTTAAAGTTTTGGGGTTGCCCTTGAGATAACAACTATCTGATAGGAAGAGAATATCTGGTGGGGGAAAAGGGAGAGAGAGAACACACTTGGGGTGCCTCCAATCACCTCTGACCTGAAAATATGCGGGGACATGTGAACTAGGGGCTAGAGAGAGGCTGTTGCCAATTCCAGCTCTGCCAACCCAAGCCCCACCCCCAGGATTGGACCCCACTGTCTCCAGTGGTCCTCCTGTTCAGCAGGGCTTGCCCACACCTACCTTCAGCTCTCAGGAGAGACTTCCTATCTCCATCTTTTCACTCACATCTCTACAGGAAGCTCCTCCGGTCAGGAGGTCTGATTATTACCCTCCTGGATCATCTACATATGCCAGGTAGGCCTAGCTATCCTCTCCCGGCTCCAAAGTCCTTCCCCAGAAAAACCAATGTTGCCTTTTTAGTGCGGGAAGGGTATCCGAGAACAAAACACACTCACCCCAGCAGCAGCTATACACAACGTGACAAACAGGCATAGCCAGAAGCTTGGGCAGCCAGAGCAGATGAAACATACAGCCCCGAGAAGCCGAAGCAGCTGAGACAAGGTAAAGAGAAAGGAGCCTCAAAGACCAAAGGGGTGTTGCCATGGGTGTTAAAGCCATCTTGGAAAATGGCTAAGTTAGACTTGGTTTCTTCTTCATGAAGCATATTTCCCTCCCCCTCTGTCATCTCAGATAAAACCTTCCCCTACCCCACTAGCCCACAGAGGGGTCCCAAGAGATACTGACTCCAGAAGGCCATCATTAAAAATCACTCCAGTGAAGACGCAGAGGGACCTCACCATCTGCAGGGCCTCCATAGGTCAGCTGGTGACCAACCATGTGACCTTTCAGGCTCTCAATAAAGGAAGCATAAGGAAGGTTTGTCTGGCCTAAGCTAGAGGTGGGGGCTGGAGCAGAGGAGGCGGAGTCTTAGGGAGCAGATATAAAAATAGTGGAATAAAGCCAAGATAGAAAATGTGACTAGGTTCTCATTGCCATGTTTGTCAAAGGCAGGTCCTTGCTGGCACTGGCGAATTCTCTACAGGGCAAAAGCCTAGCCTGCAAATCATGGTTGCCAAACAACACACACAGCTCTGGAGATAGGAACCACAAGCTATGGGACAGCAGAGCCAAGAGCTAACCATGGCTCTGGGCTGGCACCTTCTGACTTAAGACTGTCACAGAGAATACCAATGTTAACTAGTGATAATTTCTTACTCCAGGTTAATAAGCTTACCCAGCTCCTGCTCTGTCTACCTGTGGATGGCCTAGGCAAGGTTGTGAACCTAGGACCAAATAGAAAAAACAGCATCATGTTGGATATTTGGGTGGGGCTAGAAACTGCCTCGCCCTCTTCTGCAAAGTGTGGAAAAATTCTTCATTCTATATGCCTGATGCCTGGACCTCTTCCCAGTTACCATACCAAACCGGACTCTGAAGTCTGGCAAACGGGGGAATCAAAGCTTTGATATCTATCTGTACCAGGTCTCACTGAAGCCAATTCAACTCCAGATATCCTAAGACTCTTATTTTCAGTTCACTTCTCACGCCTCGGATGGCTTCCAAGCTAATTTCCCAGACACTCACTCTAGTCAACTCTGGGAGCCTAGATCAGGGCGGGGGACATCTCAGAAATATCAAAACAGCCATGTGCTCCGGCATTTAGCACTTTGTAGAACAATTTAACTTGAGTGCATTTAGAATGTGTTCTATTGACTAATTTAGAACAGTTTGCTCCAGCAGACCGAACTGCTGCCTTTCACTGCCAAACTAAATAGTCTACTTTAAAGCACACCCCTGCGTACTCATGTGATTTCTCTTTTTAGGCTAGGAATGTAATGTTGACATAAATGTCAAATAAAATTAATGAGAGAATGGGCCCTCAAATGGTGCTCCTGCGAAGGGGATTTGTTAGGCTGGGACCTTTGAGCCCAAGTGTGTATATAATTATATAACAGGCACACAAGGAGGAGGAGATCTGAATGTTAAGCTCCAGCCATTTTATCACCTTTGCCGGGAATGCTGTAACAAGAAGAGGAAAACCAGGTTGCAAGTAAATGAAAATGAAGACACCATCAGATTAGAAGTCTGTTGCGGGGAGAGACTGCAGAATTAGAAGAGAGGTCCTTCTGCTGGATACTGAGCTCGCCTACCCCTTATCACACAGAAGCCAACTCAGGAATCAGCTGAGCCTGAAGCCTTCGGCTCTCAATTTTGCAAATAGGCCTCTTCCTAACTAGCCCACCCTCTTCCGTTTCTCCCCTCATCAGCCTCCAGCCATTTAGGAAGACTAAAAATGGATAGGCGATCAATAGCAGGTATTTCCACTCAATAGTCAAGGCACTGAACCCTAATGAATCGGCTACTTTCATTCGCATACTGATGTGAAGAACCTCGTCTTTTATTTCGAGTCTCGGAAACCTTCCCTAAGGATAGCAGAATGTTAGAAAATCACATTCCTCTTGACCCAGTGCTGGGGGGGGGGGGGGGCAGTGGACAAAGTAGCAAGTCTCTTGTCAGAGTGAAAAACTCAGTAAACTTCCTGTAATGCAGAGTATGGCTACTCTACCCCCAGCCCCAAAGAAAGGGCACAGCAGGCTTCCACCATTTTATGCAGAGAACCCTGTGGCTGTCTGAGGGGTCCGTGCATGGCTGCTGTGGAGGAGCTACCAGCAAAGAAGTGTCTTTGATCGTCACACATTGGACGGACTCTTAAGGACACACGCACCACATTTCATGCTCTGTCCTGGACTCCGATCTATAACAATCAACAAATAATTCAGTTAGTCTATAACATTTCCTTTCCAGAGATGTTTATGGGTACATTTCTATTTCTTTTCAGGTGTTGGGTCTTCAACTTCAAAAGATCAACACTTTTATCTAGGAGGTCACCCTAGGAACGCTGTCACCAATGGTGGGAATCATGGTGTGTGTGTGTGTGTATGTGGGGGGGGAATCACACAGAATGACACACCCACATCCCCTCAGAAGGTCGTCCACTGTAAGTGGTTCCCTTCATTCAGAGGTTCAGAGCATGGATACTTTCTAGTTAAACTATCGGGAGTCAAAGAAAAACACTTCACTATTAACATCAAATATCCACACGAGTGGAAATTAGGAAGAGAAGTCCACTCAGGAGCATCTTGAAATGGCTTCCCAAGACCCAAGAACAGCTTCCATTTCCTTCTTCTCTGGGCTCTCAGCTCACGAGGAACAAAGATGAGGGGGAAATCCAACTACCAAAATAACTCCTTCATAATTCATATGTGCGATCACAATGGCGATGGATAGAGACCTGAAACAGTTCCTAAAAGCCTAAAGCGTTCATTACTCAGTTAGATGTCAGGATGCTAAAAAAAAAAAAAAAAAAAAAAAACCCAACTGCAGGTTACTCAGGCAAATTAAATCACATGACCTTACAAAGGAAAACAAGAAATCTTTCCATGGTGGACGTGCAAGCTGGTGACAGTAACCTTCAAAGAAGGGGACCCCCCCCCACACACACACACATACACTCTTCAAGGTCTCTCTATTTCAATCTTGAAAGACATAATAGGAAGGGGTGTCAGTACACACTGAATTTACACAGGGATGAAAAGTTCAAAAGCCCTACAAGGAACGAATGATGTTATTTCCGTTAAAGGAGAGGCTAATTAATACTTACTGAGTGTCTACTGTGCACACAGCTCTGGCCGGTCACCATGAATCTTCTCATCGGCTGGATCATACTCCGTGCCCGAATCTCCTTGGACTTCAGTGAGAATTCCTTTGTATGTGCCAGTTTGTGCTTGGTCCACTCTTGTAAATATTAGTGTTCTGGGCACTGGAGGCCCTTCTCTTTCCCCCTACCCCATTTTTAAATGACCTCACCCAATTTTATAACTGAAGACTCCACTTATGAGTGAAGACTTTCAGGTTCCATGATTCTCCATTCAAGCCCTGGGAGGAAGTAACAAAGCCTCCCTCCTGCCATGAGCAAAGGGTGTCTCAAGCATAGGCTGTCCCACACAGAACCCTTGCCTTCGCCAGCCCAGCACTTTGCATAGCACATGTTCTCCAGCTGAGCCCTTAGATCCAGAAGACCCTTTTTGGATTTTAGTCAATGTGGTCTTACCACTCTCTTTCACTGCCATTTAATGATGCCTGGCTGCCGCATCCTTGGTTGTCATGGTTAAAATGGACAAACCTTGCATATTTGCCTATTGAAGCTCTTCACTGTTTCCTTATCTCTTCAACCAAATGGCAGTAGGAACCTTGACTACAGGTTTTACTGCTACAGTGTACACACCCAACAATATTTAACTCAGTAGGAACACAGAAATAAGCATGTTTTCTTTCAGTTTTTTCCCCTAACCTAAGATATGCTATTCCTATTTTTGAGGAAGAAGAAGCGAGGATTCAGGGGGTGAGGGATGCTTTTCTGAAAGCAAAGCCAGATTTTGAACCTGAAATCACGTGACTCAGACACCCATCTTACACCAAATGGGTGTTTTTCCAAAGGAGTCTAGAACAGTCAGTAAGAGACGGAAATCTACTCTTAAGATTTTTTTTTTTCCCAGAAACAAGTTGCCCAGGACTTCTATTAGGCTCAGAATTTCTTCTTTAACCACAACATCCTCGCCTGAATTATGGGTAAAAAAAAAAAAAAAAAAAAAAAAAAAAAGAGTTTCTAACAGAGAAGGAAGCCAAAGAAAAATGACTTTGGTATAATGCCTGGTATACTGTATGTTAAGTGTCTCTGAACCAAACCACTTCTGTGCCTGAGGGAAACCACAATGTAGGAATCTTGATCAAAGTAAGTAGGCCCACAAAATAGCTCAAGACCTAAGGATCTAAGGATCTCACAATACTCCTGAATATGGATTCAGCTTTCTTAACCTCCACCGCACCCCCAAGAGACATGTCAATCACAATTCAGGCAAGAGAAAGGAGAAGCTAACAGGTGCTTTCTAGACTGTTGTCCATTACCCCAGCTGTATGATTCTATGTCAACATCTGGACCACTCCCCAGAACAAACCTAGTTTTCCCCTAAGTATGTATTTCCTGTAGATCTTGCTGTGACTTATTTCTACTGGAAACTCGGTTGTTCCAGAACCTGTCAAAGTTGAGAGCAAAGGATCCAGCTTTATTCTTTTAAATCAAATTCAGTCTAGGTTTCCAGGCCTCACATAACAGAAATTTCACGTAAGCTATCGTATAGGGGCCTCCCATCTTTGCAGGGCCACAGGAATATATTTAAGCTTTCATGGTTCTCAGAGAACAAGAAACTCCTTCCAGCCTTTCACAAACTTGTTCTAAACAGGGCAACTGGAGTCCTTGGGTGTAGCTTCCAGGGCCATGACACTTGAGGCTAAGTCCTTCTAGGATCTCCACCAAGGAGTATGGGCATATATTTGTAAGATAAAGTCCTCTAAATTCCTGTTTTCCCCTCTCAGACACAAAGAAGCTCAATAGTGCCTCTACATTAGTTACTCTTCTCTCGGGGTGATAAAGACTATGACCAAATACAACCTGGGGAGGAAAAAGTGTATTCACCTTACATGTCCATTGTCAAGGCAGGCACTGAAGCAGAGGCCATGAAGGGGTGCTGCTTACTAGCTTGAATTCCATAGCTTGCTCAGACTCCTTTTTCTTCCTGTGCAGGACCAATGTAACTTTAATTTTTTAAAAAACTCATTTTTAATGATGGTTCTTAAACACTTTAACCTCCCTTCTAGCCCATCAAGCAGCAGAGGTTGTGGGAAAGAAAGAATGGGAGGGCAGGGTGGACCTGTTTAGAAAGATTCTTTGGAGCAATTCCTGTCTGTGTTGTCTGGAAATTGGCAGTTTAGTTCACAGGTTAGCAGCAGCAGCTCAGTCCACTTGTAAACACTACACGGATTTACCAACAGTCTATTTTGGCAGACTTGGAATAGCAAACTGGAATCAGCAGTGGTGGCACTACCTAGCAGAGACAGTTAGGTCTCATCCTGGACTCGAGTCAGCAGGAGGGACCCAGAGGGACACCAGGAGAAGTTCTTGGCTATGCCTCAATCAAGGAAGCAAAGATCAGTAAAGACTCAAGACCTACAAGCGTTGCATAGCCAGCAAGCCAAGCTCCACCTATCATTGTCCATCAAGTCCTATTTATACCCTCCAAGCATCACGTGTCCTCCACGTGTCTTGCCTCCACTCGTGCATCTGTCTCAGCTGACATCACTCTGTCAATCAGCCCGAGTCCAAGGAAGTGGCAAGAAACTGCAGCACACCACCAGAGCCTTTTTGGTGTGTTTCTCTCTATGGAGTCCCAACAAAAGTAGCTCAACTACAAGATGTAAGGCAGAGCGATACATGCGCGTTGCTAGCAAAGACCCCTTCATCATGTGTCCTTTCATCCAACCGACTTTCCAAAGAATCCTTCAGTTTCCTTTTCACACTGCCTGCCCAGAGGTGGCGCCATCCTGTGGCACAAGCTGCATGACTTTGGGACTGAACTGACTGAAGTGACAGGGAATAAAGAAATGACAGACATGTGTACAGAAAAGCTGGGAGTGGGTAGGATGTGTGCTTCGATGGAGACACATTAGCAGCCCAGAAACTCAGCTTAGGTAGGTCTGCCACATACTACTGAAGGAGGAGGTAAGTCACAGCTCATCTGAGTAGGAGTGTCTATAGGGCAGCAGCCTCAGGCTGTCATGATCCAGGAGGGAGAGCCTGTGGTTGACACTTCCTGCACACTCACGACATCAGTCCTCAGATCAGAAGAAGGCCCTACCATTCCCATGGGTCTGAGGCATTGAGGTCCTTGGCCTGGCTGTGCTCAAGCCAAAGTCCACATCCACTCAGGGCTCTGTACACTCTCCACAGGACTGAGGCCTTCTCTTACCAATTAACAATCTAGTAAATGCCCCACCAACTTGCTACAGACAATCTAAAAGAAGTATTTTCTTAATGGAGGTTCTTCTTTCCAGATAATTCTAACTAGTGTCAAATCAACCAATAAAAACAAAACAAAGCCAGGAGAGTTTCTGCCTCCTGTCATCATCATCAATACTAATCCATTTTGTCTCTTCAATTCCCAACCTCTCACACCCCGGACCATCAGTTCCCTAACACAGTCTGATGGGGTGAACTTCTAGATATGCAAAGCTGACTGACATTTAGCTCCAGGTCACAAGAAAAACCACAAAAATACTCTGAGGCAAGAATGCAAACATCCTGCCTTTGTCTTGGGACAAGAGAAAGAAAACACACTCTTCTGGGCGTTTTGGGCAACTGAGCCTAAAGACACTGACATGCCCATCACCCGTCACACCACATATTCTCCATGCTCTGAGGGTTCACAACTCTCACAGTTCCAAATGTTGTCTTCATGTGAGAGGTCTCTAAATCATTACTTCCAATTACTTCCTGCTATACATCCTTTCCAGCCACCACACGGGCCACTTCAGACACAGCATGCCCAGATGACCGACCTGGTGTTATATATGGAAAGACACCATCTAGTGGTTAGAATGAGAGATGTCTCCCACAGACTCATTTATTTGAACACTTGTGTGAGGTCATGGAACCTTTAAGAGGTGGAGCCTTGTCAAAAGAAGCGTGTCACTGGGGGCCGGGCTTGAAGGCTTGTAGTCTTCTTAGCTCCCACATCCTGGTCTCACTTTCTGTTTCCTGTGTGTGGGTAAAATGTGATCAGCCAGTTTCCTGCTTGTGCTGACACACATTTTTCCCATCATGATGGACTCTGTTCCCTGGAACCGTAAACCGTAAGCCAAAATAAACTCCTTTCTTCCTTAAGCTGCTTTTGGTCATAGTACTTTATCACAGTAACAGAGAAGCAAGTAATAGAGATTAAAGATCTCTTCAGAGATTAAGTTCTTGGAAACTTTAGCTCCTATGATTAAGATCTTGGTCTGTTTCATGCTAAAATATAGCAAAACAACTTGAGGCTGCATACTGTATAAAGAGATACATTTGGCTCATGATTTTAGCAGTTGAAGAGGGCCAAACAACATGGCACTGGCCATATAGTAAGAGCAGTCTGGCTCCAGTACAGCATGGAAGAGAAACAGAAGGGAACAGGCCAGGTGCAGAAGAAACCAAGTATGGAAGTGGCCTTGCTTTATAACAGCCTGATCTTGTGAGACCTAATCCACTCCCTGGGCATTGACATTAACTGACATTATGGCAATATCCCATAATGTAGTCATGTCCTGCTAGGCCTGTTAAAAGTTTGCTCACCTCAATTGCTGTTCATACTGGGGACCAACCTTCTAGCCCATGAACCTCAGTGGGGCAAACCATTTCCAAACCTGAGCTCTTAGGAAACTAATAGCAGACGTGTACCGCCAAAAGCAGCAAGCCAAAAGAAAACAGAGAACAAAATGGGGTCCAGTAAACAGCAGAAACATAAGAGAGCGGTGAGAAATTAAATCTCTACACAAAAGCTTTGCTAAAACAGAATGAGAGAGAAACCAGGCCAAATCAAAGCCGGAGAAAGCGGCAGTCATGCATGATAGCTGGACAAAAGCAAAGCGGGACTGAGAGTCAACCTGAAGGCACCAGAAATCAGGAAGAAGGGGAAACAGGGTGAAGGAGGGAGAGGGGGACAGGCGAGAACAAGAGGAGGGTGAGGGAGGAGCGACAGCCCCAGGAAAAGGGTTTATACATACACAACCCAAAAGTATAATGTTAGTTAAAAAAAAAAAAACAAAAAAAAAAACCCCCATAATATCATATTAACAATCAGTGAAAAATGTCTCATACTGTGAACAGAGTGTGAATTCAAAAGAAGGGGGAAAGGTGCACATTCTCAAAATAGAAAAATCAATGGACAATTTTAGATTGATTAAAACTCATAAAAAATGGTCTTATTTTTTTTTTATTTTTAAAATGTTTCCTTTGTGTACTATTTATTACACACAGAAAAACACCCAAGAGAGAAAAGCTCAGCTTAATGACCATTTGCAAAACCAACACCCATGTGATCATGCAAGACAAGTCAGAGAGCTCCGCTAGCACTCTGAGGTCCCAGACATTCTCCCCCCAATTAGCACCCTGTTCTCCCAAACGTTACCTTACTTTTTACAGCTGACCCTGTCCTCAGTCTACGCAAGCGTGCAGCCTACAGGCTGTAGTTTCACTCTGTGTGTGTTTCAAGGATTATATAGGTGATGTATTTATGGGAGAGGGCTTCCTTCACACACGGAGCCCGTATGGGTTACATAAATAAGAGTCTGTTTTTATTGGCACATCATTTTCATTTACATAACTATACTAAAAAAATTGTGCACACATGCATGCATGCACAGGTTCACACTTTATTACACTCAGATGGACACTGGATACTTTTCTGTTTAGGATATTCTGACCATGGCTATCTATAATTTGGGGCAGATTTCTTTTTTTTTTTCATTGAATCTGTACCAGGAAAGAATTGCTCACACATAGCAATTAATTTCTAAAGTGGTGGCACCAATGCCCATGTTCACCCCGAGTGTGTAAAGATTCTTGCTTCCTAAAGTCCTCACCAACTCTGCTTGAAGTCACTGAGGGCAACGTGGAAGCACACTGCATGTGAGTTCTTAATTACATTTCCCTGAAGATTTATACACACAAGTTTTTCCTGTGTTGAACTTTTCCAGCCTTGTGTGTATGTGTGCGAAGCCCCTGTGAAATTCACTTGCCCATTTTAAAGAAAGACTTACTTATTTTTACTTTCTGTGTAACTATTTTGCCTTCCTGTATGCGTGCCATGTGAGTGCTGTGTCCATAGAGGCCAGAAGGGGGCATCATATCCTCCTAGAACTAGGGTTACACATGGCTGTGAGCTGCCCTGTAGGTGCTAGGAACCCAACCTGGTCCTCTGTGAGAGCAGCAAGTGCCCTTAACCACCACACCATCTCTCCAGCCCCTAACTCCCATCTTTCTACTGGGTATTTAGTCTTTCTTTTATATACACTACAGCTATCTCTAATTTTCCTTTTACTTTCTTAACTGCGTTTTTATGGACTAAAATTTTCAGTTTTATCAATTTAATTTTATCTTATTTTTCCTTTTATTGGGCTTTACTGGATCCTGTAAATTCTTTCCAAACCAAAATTATGAGTCCTCTGTCCTAGATTACCTTCTGGAAGTTTTCTCACTTCATTCTTGGATATAGAATTTTGGCTTTGGATGGGTTTGCATCTGGCTAAGATTTATTATTTTTCTACACTAATAACCATTTTTCATAGGGTTGTCTCTTCAGAAGAAACTGGGCTGGAGATGGCTCAGCAGTTACTGGTCTTGTAGAGGTCCCATACCCAGCACCCCCACGGTAGCCTACAACCAACTATAAGTCCAGTTCCTAAGGACCTGATGCCCTCTTGGCCTCTGGGGACATGTCCACACCCAAGATGGACACATCTCACACAGGCATATAAGTAAAAATCAGGAAATCTTTAAAAAGAGATAAAAGCCTGCCTTATCCCTCTCTCTTACGGGGCTATGTCATCCCACTGTGTCCTATATGCCCAAGTGGTCCTAGGTCTTCATTCTGATTGGTCTATTGTCTAGCTTTGCATGGATCCCATCTTCCCTCAGTCACTCAGCATAATGACAGATCTGGATGTCTGTGAAATAACCCCCCCTTTTTAAATTCTACTTCAAGAATATCTGATCTATTCTTAGGGTTTGTATTTCCATATAAACTTCAGGATTATCATATATTTTCACTGACACCAAATTCTTTTTAAAATTTGATGGGATTACAGGATCTGTACATCAGATAAGATCAACTGACATCTTTTAGAACTCGTGTGCCTTCCATTTCATGAGCATGCTCTGCCCTGTCATTTCTTTGGACCTTTAATTAATTTTAATAATAGTGAAGAGCCTTGAATAGACAGGTCTTTGCGCCTTAGCTTTATCCTTAGGTATTTGATCATTCTTTCTCCAATGTAAACGCATTGTCTATTAATTAATCAGAAGGAAAACTGCCACTCATGTGTGCCTGTTTACAATGAAACTAGAAGTCTGCTAACTCACTCTCAGTCCCAACAACTTAACTAAGATTCTTCTGCACTTTCTTTATTTAATTAATTTAATCTCAGAGCCACTCCCATTTTATACATTCATTTCTGATCCCAAAGCCTTTGTATCTCTCCCTTGTCTCAGTTCACTACTATTCAGTCACGACTAGAGGTGATGAGAGACCTTATCTGTTGCTTCTCTGACTCCGAGTTTTAACACGTCACCAACTAAGGATGATGTGTCCAGCCTTTTAACAACACAAGATATTTCTGTAGATTGTTTTCTTACTGTAGAAAGCTTATTAGTAGCTGTAAGAGGTTTTCCTTTTTTAATGAATAAGAATAATGTTGGACTATGTCATCCATAGTTTCTGTAACTATTGAGATGACCACATGGGTTTCTTCGTTCTAGTAATGTTTTTAGTCAAACAATTGCACTTAGCTTGCATTTCCAATAGACAGTCAACTGGTCTTAGTGTATCATACGATTGCTGCTTCTACAAGGATAGTAGTCTACTTGGGGGTAGGTGTTGTTTTTAATTTAGTTCTTTTAATAAAAAAATTTTTTTAGTCAGAGTCTATATAGAGCTGGTTACCCTGAAACTCTCTCTGTAGACTAGGCTGGCCTCAAACTCAAACTGCCTGCCTCTGCCTCCTAAGTGCTGGGATTAAAAATGTGTGCCACCACTGCCCAGCTAAAATTGATTTTTTAATATGAGTGTGTGTATGCCTCGTAAAGGCCAAGAGGGGGCGTCAGATCGCCTGGAACTGGAATGCCAGGTGCTTGTAACCTGCCTGATGCGGGTGCTGGGAACCAGTCCTCTGCAAGAGCAGTAAGTGCTCTTAACTGCCAAGACATTCTCTAGCACCTCCTAATTCAGATTTTTAAATTGATATACAGAAGCAAAGCTGACCTGGAATTTTCCTGTCGTACAATGTTTTTGTCGGGTTTTAGAATCAAAATTTGGTTGGCTTCTTAAAACAAGTTGGGAGTATTCATGCTTTTTCTATTCTCTGGAAGAGTTGGTGGAAAATATGTGTTATTTCTTCCTTAAATATTTGGTGAATTCAACAGTAAAACCATCTGGCTCTGAAGTTTTCCTTATGGGAAAGTTTTTAATTACATATTCATATGAGTAGATAGGGAACCACTCAGACTGTTATTTTTCTTATACAAGTTTGGAAAAAGTAGTATTTAAAAAATTTGTCAATTACTTCTGAAATTTTAAATATATTACTATGGGTTATTCATGATGCTCCCTTCCTGTCTTTCCAATCTAGTTACACATCAGCTCCTAGTGCTTTGGCTTCACTGGTATCAGCAGCAGGATTTACTGGGTTTTATTGGCTCTTTAATTCTGGTGCCTGCTTTCTCTCACTACATTTCTTGTCTTTATTTCCTCCCTTTCTTTTTAAATGTATTTTTAAAAATTCAATTAATATTCTTTTATGGTACTTTTAAATCATTGGTTGCAAATAACCAGGCAAGTGTCGTGTCTCTGAGACGTGTTCCCAGACTCCATCTAATTTTTTAATTTTGAGACAAGGTCTTACAAAGCTTAAACTACAAAAACACAGGAGGGCCTCTGACTTAAAATCCCCCTGCCTCAGCCTCAGGAGTTGCTGGGGTAACAGGCATGTGCCACCAGGAGCAGTTGGTGGTGTTTGTTTGTTTTTGTTTTATAACTTACTGAAAGCAATGTCAGAATGTTGCCTTTTCTCTTTCTCCCTTTCTAACATATGCAGTTGACGCCATAAACTGTTTTAAAGCTATATTCCACAGATTTTGATCTGTCATGTTCTCCAGTGTGTCAAGCTTCTAAGCATCTTCCAATCACTGTCATTTCTTCTTTGACCCCTTAAATTTGTTTCTGCAGAAACATTTATTTATGCTTACATGTGTGTGCCTGTCTGAGTTTATGTATACCACATGTATAAAGGTGCCTACAGTGTGGGCATCGAGATCTCTGGAAGTGGAGTTCCAGACCTTTGTTAGCTCCCTGATGTGGGTGCTGGGAACGGAACATAAGGCCCTCTGCAAGAGCAGCACTTGCTCTGAGCCTCTGAGCCATCACTCCGGCCTCCCCTGCATTTAACAGACAGGGATATGTTCCACCATCAACTGTTACAGACTGCTAGCTGTTGCAGTGGTCAGGAAACAGTCTATCATTTCAACCCTGTGAAATGTAAGAACTGCTTTATGACTCAGCGTATGAAAGACACTAGTAAATATCCCATGTGCGCTCGAAACAAATGTGTACATTTATTCACCGCGAGATACTATAATTAGACAATATTTGCTAATTAGCTTTGATCAAGCTGTGTCTATCCTTTACTGCTTTTTATTGTCGATTACATCAGTCAACGAGAGATATGTTAAAACTTCTAACTCTATGGATACCTCTAATTATCCCTGTAGGTCTTGGAGCTCAATGTGTGCGCACATTTAAGAAGTGAATTTGATCCCTTTATTATAGACATCTTCATCTTTACAGGTGCCGTAACCAGGGACCCATTTTATTTTATATCATACAGCTGGATAGCCTTTCTTCTGGCTTATTTTGTGTGATGCATGCTACCATATACTTTATACCCGACCCTCTCTCTCTCCTTAAGTCACAGGATTCAGAGTACCAATTTAAGTCCAATTCAACAATGTCCTGGCTTTCAATTTGGTTTACTTATGCCTGATATAATCTCTGGCACGTCTGGTTTTAGATATATCCTTTATAAGATTTTTATCACCTACTCCATTCCCACTGCTTTTGAATTATATAACTATTCGTCATTATTCTATTTATCTCCCTCAGCTTGTTGTTCATACATTTGTTCATCATTCTTTTAAGGATTACCTAGAGTTTCAAACGTGTACCCTTAGCTTAGCAATGGCTAATACAACTTAGTCCTTCATCACAAGGAACTCGGGACAACTTCACTTCATTAACTTCTTTGCTCACACTCTTCCTTGGCCATTTGTCTTATTCTCTGTCTATTTTAAGCTCCACGGGGCTCAATTACCATTATTTATGTAGTCAATATTTTCTTACATTTAACTAACTGTTGTTTCCCCAGCTCTTCCCTGCTTCCCGTATATCTGGGCATTCATCAGGGACAACATTCCTTCTATCCAACAGGTACCCTCCAATGAGTGTGTCTTTAGTGCAGGTTAGACCACAGTCACCCTTTGAAGCCACTGATTGTTCATTCTTGAGGAATCATAGACGCAGGACATGACAAACGGTTGTTTTCTTTCAGCAATGACAGACAGAAGTTCCACTTCCACCTGATTCCCATTGTTTCCACTGCAGCAGTCAGCTGTCAGTCTCACAGTGGCAAATGGCTGCCCGTCTTCCTAACTCTAACTGATGTTTGTTTGCAGAATTGTACTATGCTGGTGTGTGTGTGTGTGTGTGTGTGTGTGTGTGTGTGTGTGTATTAACACCATTCTGTATCTTGGGGCTTCTCAAACAACCTCTGGGCCTGGGAGATGGCTCAGCAGATAAAGTTGCATGTTTCGAAGCCTGACAACTAAAGTTCAATCCCAAGGGCCCACATGGTCGAAGGAGAGAGCCAACTGAGGCTGTCCTCAGACCTCCACACACAAGTCATGGCATGTGCCCCTCCCTACGCACACATACACCCACAGTAAATGAATAAGGGTCACGAAAACTTGAAGGTGTGCATGGGGGCACGTGCACTTAATCCCAGCATTTGGGAGGCAGAGACAGGTAGACCCTTGTGAATTCAGTCCAGCATGTTGTACACAGAGATTTCTAGGCCAGCCATGGCTACAATGGAAGACCCTGCCACAAAACAAAACAGAACAGAAACAACAAAACCTGAACCTCCACCCCTTACCTCTCTGTCTCCTTTTCTCTCTCTTGTTGAATATACAGTTACATATCTGTGGGGCATTCCTACCACATTTTATGTCTTCATGATCTTGTTTCTCTTCAGTGCTCCCACCTCCATGTTCCATTGTTTTGATTGCTATCTCATGACTGCTTTGGCACCTAGGGGTGAATCCAGGGCCCTACGGAAGCACACTCCAGCATTGGGTGTTATTTCCTTCTGCTCTAGCGTCTAAGTCACCAACTCTCTCTTTCCTAGCATCGCCTTTATTGAATCCATCCATTTAGCCCTCGAAACCACTTCCTTGGGGTACAAGAAGCCATTTACACACCATTAATGTCACCAACTGCAAGTATTCATTTAATGGTTTTAATGAATCCAATCACACAACCATAGCCTTCACCGAATCCAATCTTAGGCTGTTTATATCACCCCAAAAAGCACACTCTCCTGGGATTTAACCACAGCAAGTATTCCAAAAGGTCAATTGTTCATCTTACATTTTAACCCTCTGGATATATAAATTATAAATATTAACAAAGTCATGCCAATGACAGGAAACAGGCCCAGAGGCTAAGCTCCATTCTGTGGGTTTGCACCTTCAGCCTTGTTCCTCAATGCCTTGCTGGACCTCCAGGACTCCAAAGTGAGTTTTGTTTTTCCTTTTTAATGTTAAGCAACTTTTCTCGCAGAAGAGGAGACCTGAACAGACTAGATCTGCTAAGGTTAGACACACACACTGACAGCCAATGTGAGCTAGGCGAACAAAAGTTTATCATGCAAATGAGGATACTGATGGAGATAAAACCAGGCTTCAATGGGGATCTCACTGCATCTGTGGGCACAGACCAAATTCACCACCAACTAATCAGAACGTCTGGCCAACCTAATTGTAATGAAGGAAGCGCTCTGCTAAAAATACATAAAGCAAGGTGGCCATATGAAAAATATGAGTTCTTGACTCTTCCCTTTGTGCTATTTGATATTAAAGAGAGAAAAGAGCAAACGCTCACTGGGGCAGGGACACTCAGCACCTCCCTGCAACAGCAGATGGAACTCACTAGGACACCAGTCTGTCAGGCCCTGAGTCCTGGATGTCATTAATGCCTAAGATTTAGTAAATGAGACAGAGTGTGTGTGTATTTGTGTGTGTGTGTGTGTGTGTCTATGTGTGTGTGTACGTGTGTGTGTGTGTGTCTATGTGTGTGTATGTGTGTGTATGTGTGTCTGTGTGTCTGTGTGTGTCTGTGTGTGTGTGTGTATGCGTGTCTGTGTGTCTATGTGTGTGTGTCTATGTGTGTGTGTCTATGTGTCTGTATGTGTGTGTGTGTGTGTGTCTATGTGTGTCTGTGTCTGTGTCTGTGTGTGTGTGTGTATGTGTGTGTGTGTGTGTGTACACCAATACACATCTGGGAAGTTTGGGAGTGGAAAATAAACTACCAAGCTCTATATGACAAAGTTTATTTTAAAATGCTATATTCTGCTCTTTTGTAGAAAATTCTATCCCCTATTCTATACAGAAAAGCCACAGTAGTGAAGGGCCTGGTGTGCTAGCCTTTGAAAAGGCTAGCCCTGCCTCTCAGATCATCTTTTACAGAGACTCTTCGTGGTTAGACTGGAACAGAGTCTAAGGAGAAGTGGTTTTCTCAGTCAGCCCAGTGGTGTGGTTGCTGTCTCATTAGAATGTCGCCACATCTTGTATTTTGCAGTCCGTCCTTTCCTGGAATTTTAATGATGCTATTCAGGATATCACTTCCTATTCTTAATCTGCCTGTTTTAGAGGACTTGATTCCAAACAATGTTTTGGATACAAACAGTCCCAACATTTTTCCAAAACACAGGCTTTATTGGCATATAAAGCGATTTGCCACATGCGTGTTGTTTACATCCTAGCAGGTGGATAATAGATCAGAGTCACAGCAATGTCAGGGGACTTTCCCATCCGTAGTACATGGCACCGGAGAAAGAAAACCACTCAGTGAAAAGAAAACAGAATAGGATTCCAACAATTTAACTTTGGTCCATATGTCACTGTCGTTTTCTAAGCAACAGAACATAAGAATGAAGCACCAGCAACAGGGAGCCTAACAACAAAGGAATTAATGCGTTAACTCAGGGGAACACTGAGGCAGCAGCCAGGGTCCAGTCCAGCGGAGATGTCCTGCAGCCCTGGGGAATCCTTCAGAGCCAGGCTCCTTGGTTGTGGATTTGCTAAACTCTGGCCTGGAGGTATGTCTGTCCACTTAAGCAGAGTTTAAAGTCAAAAAGGGAAAGGGAGTACTGGGTTCCTAAAAGATCAAAACGCTACTTAGCTCTTTTCTTTTTATTTGTATGTGTGTGTATGTGTGTCAGTACACAGGTACGTGCATGGAGGCCAGAGAACAGCCCTCAGAGGCAGATCCTCTGCTTCCAGGCCTTCTCAGGGCGTCTTCTGTTGAGCCACATAGTCCAGGGTTGCCAGCTTGTGAGGTTAAGGCAGATATTTCTTCCCTCTGCTCCCAACTCACAACAGGAGTGCTGGGATTGCAGACACACAGGACCATATCCAGCTCTTACATGTGTTCCAGCCTTGCCCAGTTACTGCTTCTCTCTGCTATGCTGTCTGTGTAGCCTACTTTTTTTTTTTTTTTTTTAAATCTCCTACAGATACCCCAGGGTCTGACCAACACTACATCAACGGTCTTCCCACACTTGAAGTAGCTTGTCTACACCTCTACTCCCTCAGTCAATGCTCACCATGGTGGGTGGGACCAGCACTGCTGCCTTTCAACAGTGCCAGCATACTGAGACCTCAACAAATGCTGGCAGCTGAGTGACCTATCCATGGGACAGAGGGGCTTGTTTCAACACAGCACTGTTGTGCCTCTGTGGTCTGTAGAGTTCTCTCTAGACTTCATGGAGTTAGCCTTCTCCCCAGGTTCTTATCCTGAGCCATTTTAAGCCAAAAAAGCAAACAAACAGAAAAACAAAACAAAACAAAAAAAAAAACCTAAAAACAAAACAAAAAAACTTGAAGGAATAAAGTAGTAAGTTGTGGACCATAATTCCAACTGTTTAAATATGTTAGCAATCATCTCCTGAGAACAAGATTCTTCTCTATCATGGAGAAGTTTTGCAGTGTTCAAAACCTAGTGGTGTGGGACACAGTTCCATTGGTAGAGAATATATGAATCTCTAGGTCTATGCCCCAGCATCACATAAACCAGGCATAGTGGTATACACCTATAAGCCCTATACTGAGGGAAAGGGGGGGAGGAGGCAGGCAAGAGAGTCAGTAAATAGTTCAAGGTCATCCTTAGCTTCACAGTGAGTTCAGGGTCGGCCTGGGCTACATGAAACTAGAGCACAGAAGTCATACCTTCAAGGAATATATCACACAGTTTGTGCTTTAGACTGTGCAAACATTAACTGACTCAGAACAAACTATATTATAAACTTAATGGTGCTAATTACAAGCAGAATACAGGTTCAAAGAACTGAGAAATCAAGTAGCGCTGAAGTCTGGGGAAGGAATAAGATACAGCATCTCTTTCTCTTCTTCATGGGTAACAAATGAACTACATTTCCCAGAAACCCACTTGGCAGCTGATAGTGGCCATCTTATTAAACATGGCTAACAGAATGGGAGGAAATGGGTTTTACTGCCATGTAGGCCTGGCTGATAAAAGTTAGTTGTCATTCAGGAGTCACTATGTTCTTTTCCCTTTCTGTTGATATGATCCAACTGGCATGGCGACCTTGGGAGCCAGGGCTGAAAGTGGTAATACCTTACAAACCAAAGTGCTTTAAAAACCATCGATAAAAGAGAGGCATCTACTAGTCAGGTCTCCTTTTCAGATTTGTAAGAAGTGAACTCCTATTGTTTTGATTCACTGTACTGCTTTGCATTTGCTGAAGCAGCAAATTTTACCAGAATAAATATAAGTTCAGGCTGAAAATACCACTAAATATATGCAAGAAAGTGAGGCTCTGAAAATACTTGCTGTGTTCTTTCTATCTATCTATCTATCTATCTATCTATCTATCTATCTATCTATCTATCTATCTATCT
>JANHMN010000022.1:29160114-29191902 GCA_030674055.1 Rhabdomys pumilio | reverse complement strand
ACACACACACACACACACACACACACACACACACACACACACACACGAGCATACCACGGTCTAACAAGTTATTCTATCTGCCAACTAAAAGGTCTCGATGGTCATGAATTGCTAAAACGGAATCTAGAAGAAAAAGAGTGGAGAAATAATCTTAATACGGAGTCAAGTCCCTCTTAGGAAGTGGATCCTCCAGAGATACTGGAGGAGTAAAACCTTTCAAGCTTATGCAAGCAAGTCCCAACAACAGAAGAGAGCACTCTATCTTTTTTTTTTTTTTTTTTTGGTTTTTCCAGACAGGGTTTCTCTGTGTAGCCCTGGCTATCCTGGCACTCACTCTGTAGACCAGGCTGGCCTCAAACTCAGAAATCCGCCTACCTCTGCCTCCCAAGTGCTGGGATTAAAGGCGTGCGCCACCACCGCCCGGCGAGAGCACTCTATCTTATTCTAGACGGTTTAAATAAGACAAAGCAGCGACGTCAAGACTTGGTGAGAAAGAAGAGCTAGGTCCTGGAGAGAAGGCTCATGAGTTAAGAGGTCTGGCTGCTCTTCAGAGGATGCAGGTTCGATTCCTAGGACTCAAGTGTCAGCTCACAACCACATGTAACTCCAGCTCCAGGGAATCCAATGCCTTCCTCTGGCCTCTAAAAGCACTAGGCATGCACAAGGCACACAGACTTATATGCAGGCAAAACACTCTCAACACAAAATAAAAAGCGTTTCAGAAAAGAGAACTATAGGACTGAACAACTACACTCCTGAACATAGACATAAAGCTCTAAGGATTCTCATCAAATCAATCTCATCAATGTACACAGATTTACAAAAGTGATCTTATTCCAGAAAAATAAAGCTAATTTAATACTTTACAAATCAACTAACGAAAATCATCACATTAAAGGGAAATATGTCTAAGTAACACAATGAATATAGAAAAATAATTTGACATCTATGCAAGAATTAGGAAATAAAAAAAATGAGAGAGTAAAAATAACTTTTGCAATGGACAAAGGAGTCTACAACACACCCTGTCAATACTATACTTCTGATTGTGACAGTATGTTTTGGGTAAGGTCGCCAACATAACATTGGGCCTTACAGAGACTTCTCATTCTCAGTTCACTGTGATGAAATCTAGCTAGCACAGCAAGGAAAAGAAGCCACAGCTACAAGGATTGGAAAGCAACCCAGATGTTATTTACATGTGATATCATATAATTACCTATAAAATTTCAAAAGAATGTGTAACACATGATAGAATTAAGAAACCTAAATTATTTCTGGATAACATATAATACACAAAATCAATTTCATTTTTTCGACCATATGGATAACCTTGGATACAGCAAGTAGCCTACAAACATAAACATAGCACGTGCTCACTAAAAATCACATGTAAAAGTTGATGCCGGCACTAAAACCACACACATCAGACAGCAACAAAAGAGCACACTATCACTACCTGTAACAATCAGCCCCGCATGAATCCTCAGAAACAAAAGTAGGGAAAACAAACACAAAAGAGAGTACACTGTATAGTTTTAAGTTACATTACATTTTATGTGTTCACTTTGTGTGTGTTTGTATGTACCTGCATGTGTGTATAGATCACAGACCTGTTGTAGGAGTTGATTCTCTCACTCCACCATATGGGCCCTGGGATTTGAACTTGGGGTGTGAGGTTTAGTGGCAAGCACCCTTACCCACAGTGATGGTCTGAATGAAAATGGCCCCTATAGGCTCACAGGAGTGACATTGGGAGCTGTGGCTTTGTAGAATAGTTGTAGCCTTGTTAGAGGAAGTGTGTCACTGGGGGTGGGCTTTGGTGTTTCAGAAGCTCAAGTCATTCCCAGTGTCACTCTCTCTTCCTGCTGCCTGAAGATATGGATATAGAACTCCCCAGCACCTGTCTGCCTGCATGCCACCATGCTTCCTGCCATGATGATAATGGACTAAGCCTCAGAACTGTAAGCCAGCCCCAGTTACATGTTTTCCTTTATAAGAGTTGCCATGGTCATGGTGTCTCTTCATAGCAATAAAGTCCTAACCAAGATACCACGTAAACTATCTCATTGACCAGATTATTTTTATATAAAATTCACATACAGACAAAACTAGCCAATGGTGCTTAAAACTTGGGAAGTGATCATCTTCAGGGCAGAGTGATTTAAGGCACAAAGGAACTTCTTAGATGTAGATAAATGTTCAGTTTATTGGTCTAGATGTTGTTATGTGGATACGCTCACTTGAGAGATGACTCAGCAGTTAAAAACCCTTACTGCTCTTCCAGAGGACCTGAGTTCAATTCCCAGCACCCAAATGGTATCTCACAACTGCCTAACTACAGTTCCAGGGCATCTGACGCTCTCAAACAGGCATATATGCAGTCAAAACACCCCATGCACATAAAACAAAAATAAATCTTTTACAAAAAAATCAAGCTAGAGGTTATTGTTCTTCACATGTATAATTCAATTAAAAGTTTAATAACTCAACTAAGTATATATAACATGCTGGTCCACAAACCAAAACGCAGAAGGAAATGTAGCTGTAGATCTGGGATACAGCTCACCTAGAAACAGATGTAACTGTGGATACAGATATAAGTAGACACACAATGTTTACATGTACGTGTAAGGGATGCAGATACAATATTTAGATATCTATTCTAATGTATACTATAGTTGCATGCGTACGTGGATGTTGCATTAAAAAAATGAACCTGTATTCGAACACCACACAAGTTTTGGATGGACTCAGGCTGAGATTCAAGGTCACTCAGCCTCAGGACCCTGAGCTGCCTCTGCGCCTCTGCCTTTGAGAGAAATAAAAGAACGAGTTCCACATTAATTCTCATACCTGCCATCACAGGTGAAAACATAGAGCCCGGGGCTAGGGGAGAGAGCATGGTGGAGTGAGCATTGGTCTTAAAGGGACACTGAGAATGGGGACACCGTTGGAATTATCAGGTACAGCTAAGCTGTAAGACGGGTACTACCTCTTGATGCTCAGGTGTGTGCCGGGAGGAAGGTCACCCAGACACGAGACAGGAGCTGCTTTGTTCTACACACTGGGGGTTTTAAGTGGACCAAAATAACAATCTACAACACAGACAATGAAAAAAGGCCGTGGCCAGGGCACGACCACACAATGATAGGGGAACCAGAGAAACCACGACAAGTGTGGGGACACTTGCTGTATAAACCAGTGTATATAAGCCAGATCCAAGGCCCTTCCCCAAGCAGCAAGGACAAGGATTACAGAAGGAATTAAAAGTGTAGCAGAGCACAGGTTTGATAAGGTGGGTATCAGGGAGTCTCGGAGGCTTCTCAGAAGACAAGGGAGACAGCAGTAATATTAACAAAACAGCAATAATAGCTCAGTAATTTTGATTACATGCCAGGCTCCATGACACGTCCTTTTTCAAGGACTCTAGGATTTAGCTTCTCCAATAATCCTTTTAGGATTCCCATGTTACTTGAGGAAACAGTAGCCAAGACTGGAGTCTAAGGTTAAGCAACTCCCTCGACGCACCCAGTTGGGTTGGCAGAAATAAGTTGGAAAAAGGAGGCCGAGCATCAAAACTCAGGCCTGGTGAGTGGTTTGCGGGGGAGAAGGCTCTGAGAGTATGGGAAGAGAAAAGGCTATCAGGACACAGCCTCTCTGAGGTCACACGTGGGATTCGTGGAGCGGGGCACCAGACAGAACTCATTTAAGACAAGAGGAAGTGAACAACAGCAACAGAAGCCTCGGGGATAAAACAGATGCTTGGAGTGGAGACGGAGTCCAAGTTTCCTAACCTGGAAAATGAGGAGCATGTGAGAGACAGAAAGCAGAAAGGAACAGAAAAGAGATACTTCCTTCCTAGAGATTTCTACCCAAATGACTCTGAGCTGTCCACCCCATCCCTTGGTCCCATTCTGCAGCACTAAAATTGTACTCTCTAGGGACGTTTACTCATTCGCAAGCTCACAAGGTAGCTGAAAGGACACCTGTCCAGGCTACGATGACGGCTTGCTGCATAAAACGTGAGGCCCTGATTTTTTTCCATCTTCATAAACAGCTGGTCCACCTGTAATGTGAGCACTGGGAGGCAGAGACAGGAGGATTCCTGGGGTTCGCTGGCTAGCCAGTCTAGCCAAAAGCAAGAGCTCTAGGTCCATGTTTCAAAAACTAAGGTGGAAAGCAACTGAGGAAGACACTCACACGCACATATACATGTATGTGCACATGCGCACACACATACATATGCAAATACGTGCATGCACACTTATGCACACACACACATACACACAACTATACCTCTAAGACTGGAGAAGGAGCTGGTGGATACAAGGTAACAGTGAAAACTGCTAAGACGGCCCTGGCCTCGTCCCCTTTGTGCCAGTACATGACAGGTCCTTCTCCCAAAGGTATGCAGTTCCAAACACCTACTCAGGACAAAGCTTGCTCTGTCAGCTCACATGGGGACCTCAGATGTTAAACTGTGAGTCCCCTGAGAGTGGTCCTGAGTCAGGGGCTGAGAGTTCCATCTTCGTTCCATACAGTTTCAGTTTGCCCATCACTCTAGAGAGGGACAGCTCACTCACTGTTGGATGACTTCCTGTCCCTTCATGGAATATATAACCTTCAACTGTCCTTGACAAGATGGCATCAGAATACAAAGTTTAAGAGAACCACATTTTTAAAGAAGGTTCACTTAAAAGGTTGGTATGAGTTGCAGAGCAGGTAGCACAACCGTCTGCAAGGGATTGAGCACAGTCGGTGGTATACAGTAGGTGTCTAATTAATGTTCTCTGAATTCGTGGATGACCCATTTCCCTACATGTATACACACATCTTTAGCACCTTCCTCAACCAATCCCTCGAAGTGATTTCATACATGTGAAACACACAAACTCACACATGTGAAGCAGGAATGCACTCCATCCGGTGTGGGTGATTTATCGGACTCCTTCACGAGAACCTGAGAGCCAGGAACACACATTCCTGAATCTCTCCGATTGCTGGTTCCAACCATCCAGCCACAAGTATCTGAAGCACAGTAGGAGACCCAGAAAATGATTAAATAAAAAAGCAATTACAAAGCTGCTGTTGTATTTGCACACGTGAGCTCGTTGTGCTGTTCCTACTTCCAAAGCTGGATATCGTCAGGGAATCTGTTGAAGGGTTAGAAATGCCGCCAGCAGCCAGACTGGGTAGACACTCATGGAATTCAGGAAAAGCCTATGTAGTGGGCAGGATCATTTGTTTACCGAGTAAGCGAATGTGCTCGGAGATGGCTGAAGACAATCAAAGAGATGAAGTAAAACTCACCAACAAGGGGCCTGAGGGGCCCCGCCCATCACTTATGGTCACATATGTGAACACGAAAGTCAACAGGCAAAATCCGTTTCTTCCCAGAATCACCAAGAACCTTCGACATCCTCTGCTCCCCCTTTTCTAGGGGGAAGACTTCATTTCATCTGTGGAAGGGGGTGTTATCACTCCCAGGCCAAGAAACTATCAAGACTACTCGTGTGTGGTCAGTGGGTGGCAAAGGCTGTAATTTGGGTTCAGGAACTGGAGGTGAGGACGAGCTGGTTCTTAGAGAATTTGTGCCTCGAGGAATGTTCTTGCCTCAGTTCCCTTGTGTGTGGCATACATGCCACAGTCATTGTTATTAGTCACTGACATCAACACTAGGTTATTATGAGATTCAAATGAAGTAAGGCAGCAAGTGGGATCTAGTGAAACAAGCCCCTTCTCAGGACAATGTGATTCTTCTGTCATCCAATATGGCCAATGTGGCCCAGAGAAAGTTGTTGATTCTCGAGAGATCGTTCTACATGCTAATATAGTTCCAAGAGATGACGCAATGGTTTTTAATTCAGAGACGGTTACTAACTCGTCAGTAGTGTCTAGCAGATTTCATTTTAAAGTCTATACAACTATTTATTTATTTTATTTTGAGTTTCTCTATGTAGCCCCAGCTGTCCTAGAACTAGCTCTATAGACCAGGCTGGCCTTGAACTCAAGAGATCCACCTGCCTCTGCCTCCCGAGTTCTGAGGTTAAAGGTGTGTGCTGCTGCTACCACCACCTGGCTCACCTATACAACTACTAAGTTTCTTAAATCAGAACTTTTCAAGGCACAAAGAGATCCTTCTGGCTTTCCAAAATCAACCTTGAATGACATGCTAAAATCCTCCTCCCAGGCAGAACTCGCTCGCTCTAGATCTTTGCTTCTGTACTGGGCATACACTGGCCCACACTTAGAAACAAACACCCTTCAGGGACAACCACAGCAGCACCCTGGTAACTGGTGGGCATCCTCCCATTAAAAAAGCAAGCCCTTAGGTTGCGTATGTAGTTTATTTGATAAAGTGCTTGCCTGCTATGCACAAAAACCCGGGTTCAATCCCCTTACCACACAAAGTGAGCATGAGGGTGCACACCTGTAACCAGGCAGGAAGATCAGGAGTTCAAGGCCATCCTAGGATATATGAGACCCTGACTTAACCAAAGCAACAAAACAATCAAAACCAAAACCAAGTCCCAAGAATATTGAGCAGTAGTGCCCTGCTCCAAAGTGGAATAGCTCTACCATGCTCAATAGTCTTGGAAGGTTCCGCTGGTTTTCCAGGGCTCTATACACTCCTTCCTTCAAATGCAGGTGGGAGGAGGCAGGAGGAGGCCTTAAACAGCCTACCCATGAAAAGCTTTATTCAGTGCAATTCAATAACTGAAAGTTACCCACAATCATTTCCATCCACTACTGCGACTGACAATTCTGTGCTCTCTACTAGTTTCATCTTTTAGAGGAAATGCTTTCTTTAAAAAATGGTTGGAAGCTCTGTGGCTTCCTCCAACACTGATTAATTTAATCATGATCTCCAGCCCCATGCAGACAGTGGGAGCGGGGGCAAGCACAATGCGAGTAAAGGGAGAAGGGAGAGTAGGAGCTACGTGCCCTTTTCTTCTAGACTCCCAAGCTGTGCGACCTCCGAGGACCAATTCAGCTGTGCCCCTCAGAACAACCCAACCCCCTACAGCTTGTGGGGTCTCTGCTGCCGGCTCATACCTCTGGCTCAGCTTACACGGACTTGTGGGAATCAAGGGTAAGGCTGGCAAGATGGTTCAGTGGGTACCAAAGCTGGCATGCGATCCTACTTGGTGCTAAATATAAAACAGAAACCAATCCTAGAGCCCACTCTCAAAACCTGTGTTCTGACCTCCCATGCACAGCTGCACTTACATCATACACACAGATAATGACATAATAATAAAGAAGAAAGGAAAAAAATGTAAATGCAAGCTAGAAGAGCATTCTCCTGTCCAGCACACCTAAAAGTCCCTACTACCAGTGACATCTGGAACACAAAGGGGACCTGAGCGCAGTCTATATACAATCTACACTGTTTCCGGACATTCTCATAGTAAAGAGATAATTGAGTCTACTTGATGACATTCAAATATCATCTCTGTGTTATCACCTTACGACACCCGTGAGTCTGCCAAGCCAATGGAGCTTCCCTTCCCGGATGACACTATGTGAGCTATCTCTACCCCTGACAGAACCACACTGACAGAGACTGAATCCAAGCCTCCCAGCAAGTTGACAGTGGACCACCTTGGTCACGCCCACATGCTGTTCCTATAACTTATAAAGGAGGCCTGCATTTTTACACCCCTAAAAAAGACTTGCCCCTCTCTCACTATAATGGGTCTGGGACTTTTTCATGTAGCGACTGGTCAGACCATTCTCTGGGTTCCCAGTAGTTTCTCAGGATGTGTTGGGAGACATAACTGATTGTCACCTTTCCCCTCCTCCTCTCTCTGAGAACAAGGGACCTCTGAAATTGCCCAGGCAAAAGTTCTTTTTAGCTGAGCTGGCACAGGGCCCTGAAGGCAGTTCCCTCCGGCTTCCTTAGGAGAATATTTGGGGCATTTTAAAAGCAGTGGGTTTGCAACTCTGTTGGCAGAGCTCTGAGTTCTAGGGCTAGCCCCAGGTTCCTCTACAGTAGCTAATTCTTCTTTGATTCAATTCAGATATCAGGATCTTGCTTAAGATTCTACTTGGTGCTAACTACAAAACAGAAACGACGGCTGAGAAAACGTGTGTGGTCCACTCCAATAGCTGGTTCTATGTACGGGGGTCTATGTACTTACAACCTATAAAGAGGCTTACCCTTCCTCCCACCCCTCCACAGTATGGAACAGTCATGAACTGAGGCAATTAAACACGTGCTTATCCAACGTTTAAAAAAAAATGAAATAATTATTTTAAATAGTAAATGATTTCAAAGTTGTGATGGTTCTCTCTCAAGTGCCTTCATACAAATACGCGCCTACTTTGTGCCTCCTGCTACCAGCGAGGCTGGCACATACCTGAAATATGGTCTTTGTGAATTTTTTCCTTCAGAAGCAAGGAGGGAAGGACAGTGCTCCCACTCTCTCTCCCTCTCCCCGTGCCCTTTTCCCTCCCTCTTTTGGCATTTGGTATTCTAGAACTACTGTTAAAAATTTGGCACAGCCATCAAAACAATGGCAGCTTCAATGACTCTGTCCGTGACTTCCTGACAACTGGGGATGAGTTAGGACTTCACTGAGTACCTTGCTCATTTGTATTGGCGAACAAAGCGGTACTTGACAGCGTAAGGATTAATTCTTCTAATTCTGAAGTCAAAATAGAAATTCACAGGAGCGCCAATGATTTGAAGCGAGCTCATTGTTCGTACAACTCATAGTCACCTTCTTTGAACCGAGCAAACTCTGGGGCAGGCTGGAGCAAGCGAGTCGGGGTAGATTCTGGAAACTAACAAGTCTCATTTACTTCCTTCAGTTTGTAAAAACAAGCAACTGACAGGTTTCCTGCCAATGGCAGTTTGCCGTACTTGCAGATAAGTCCTCAACAGGAAATCCTTTGCTGAGAGGGCCCAGTTATGCCATCAAGTCTCGGAGCACCAAATATTTGATAATGTGGGATCGTGAACTACACCTGTAATCGGATCACGGACACTCCATGGCTCTAAGCTGTTTCCTGTGCCCTCGATATAGGATATTAAATAAGCATTAAAATACATTTAGTAGCTTTGTCATCTCTCCCCACCTCCTTGAGGCAATCAGTTGAGGAAAACAAGGGAGATGTAATGTTCTTTTAGAAGGACCAAATACTGCAATTTAAATAAGTTTTAAAGCCGTTTTAAGGGGGGAAAAAACAGTGCAGTGCTAAATACACCATGTATGGAGAGAAGTTATTTCTACACAAATATAAAGAACTTGAAATTTACAAGTCTGGCAAGATGGGGGGGGGGTGGTACAAGCACACCTTTAATCCCAGCACTTGGGAGACAGAGGCAGCCTCATCTCTGTGAGTTCGAGGCCAAGCTGCTCTACAGAGTGAGTTTTAGGGCAGTCAGGGCTACACAGAAGAATCCTGTCTTGAATGAATGAATGAATGAATGAATGAATGAATGAATGAATGAATGAATATTTTAAAAGGGGGTCTGGAGAGATGGCTCAGTAGTTAAAAGATCTCTTCCAGAGTACCCGAGTTCAGATCTCAGTGTCTCCATGAGACAGCTCACAACAGGCTGTAACTTCAGCTCCAAGGACCTCTCTGACATGTGTCCATACCCACATGCAGACATATACACCTACGCAAAATTAACAATAATAATAATAAATATTAAAAACCCTTACAATTTAAAGTTTGGCACTGACACAATGGGTCAAATTCTATCAAATGTGTTGTGATCGACAACTTTTATTGAAGGGCTTCAAAGTCAAGACTGGTTATTTTCCAATTAGCAAAATGAATGAAAAGAGGACAGTGGGGGGGGAGGTGGTTAAACTTCTCTCCTTGATATTCCTCACCATGAATAAGATAGAGCTGATATGGGTGCTAGTGGCTTGGGGCATCCCCTCCTCCCCCGCCCAATAGCCTCAAAATGAAAGCATTGCTCTCCATTCACGGAAGAGAAGCTTCTAAATCAGCTGGGCAGCCTTATTTGCAGTCTGGAAGTGGTCTTCATCCCACTTAGGAGCACTTCCTCTCCCTGCTCAGCCACCAAGAACTGCCCTTTGCTCCCCTGAGCACCAGGCAGCCTGAGAGAACCTGTCCAAAATCCCAGAGTCCTTCAGGATCAAACACCTCAGCTCCACCTGGAACCGGCTTGAAAGCACGTTAACACTTCATTCCACCTTTGCCAAATGACTCTTCCTCCATAGGCAGCACTCTGGTCTCTCAGTCTGTAAAAAAGGACTTTTGTTCTAACAGTGGACACACACCTCTAGCAGCAGACACACAGTTCTACAACTAACGGCTCAAATGTATTCTTTGCAGCCCTTCCCCTTGCTCAACTCAGAGGATACAAAATGCTAAGTAAGCAAGAACGCTCACCCTGGCTTTCAGGCTCTTCCCTGAACTACTTTCAATAAAAATACAGTTATGAAATCCAGAGGGCTGCGTTTTTGGTTGTTGTTGTAAAATGACCTTGGTTTGACAGGCGTGGTCTCAGGTTTCAACAGATGTTGTAGGAAAGCTAACAAGCCAGCAACTTCTCCAGGCATCTGTGATGACATGCAGGACAGGGCTTTTTTTTTTTTTTTTTTTTTTTTTTTTAAGTGGTGGTCATGGTAGTGAATGCATGTGTGGTGGGGGTGGGGTGGGGTGACACTTCTCAGTTTCTATGACAACCATGTCTCCATTCCTGGGTTACTAGATACCATCTACTTCCTGTGTCTAAATATTTAAACCAATCAGAAAAGTGTTTATACGGTTAACAACTTCTGGGACCCAGCTTCTTTAATGAGGCACTTTAAGGCTCAAATGAAGATGTCCAGGGGCGGCAGGCTGTCTTATAGGGATTGGCTTCACCCCTATCTCTAATTCAGTCTTCTGTGGTAAAAGAACCCTCCCCCCTTTTCTTGGATGTGAATGTATTCTGCTCAAAGCAGACGCCACAATTCCTTGCAACAGTCTGCAAGCCGATCATGACTGCTTGCCCCTCATTGTCTGTTTTCTCATTCACTGTCTAAAGACTTAGATTTAGCAGGAGAAGCATGCTAATTCACAAGGCACTTAAATTATCAAAGTAATGATACAGTTAAGCTCCCATCTGTTGGCGTAGCTATTTAAATGTTCAGATGAAAAAAAAAATTAGGAAAAAAATTAATTCCAAGTTGAGCAACTTTGCATTCTACAACTTACGAACAGAAATCACTGAGATGGTATTGTGAAGCCCCACATCTATCAATGCAAGCTAGAAGCTGACATCTGCAAAGAAATTTGTCACCAAAATGGCCTACTTTATCTGGATAGAAAGAACAACAAAAAATTAAAGATAAAGACACCCAGATCCAGCCAGATGCACCCGGATCAAAAAAAAGCAACCTCGAAGGAACCCATGTACAAGAAGGCAGGTCTGAAATTAAGACAAGGTTTTAAAAGAAGGTTTCGGGTGACTGTTTTCCTAAGTCCCCATCTGACTGACCAATCAGTGTGAGAGTTAGAGCGGGCTCCAGACATTCGTGCCGGTCTTCAGGGTTCTCTGCACCCTCCGAGCTGCTCCCCCTGGCTAAGGCAGAGCTGGAGATCAATGAAAAAACAGGGAACAAAAGGGAAATACTGATGTCTTCCTCAGCTCGGAAAGCCATTCCCATTTTCCTCAATGAGCCAGTAGCACCCAGCCTACAACAGCGCCACGGGGGAGCTTCCACCAGCCCGGTCCAGTCCTTTCCGAGCTAGCAGTTTCGCCTTCGCAATCATGTGTCCCAACGCTAGCACAACCTGGTGACGGAAGGCTCCCGGAGCCCAACCAATTGAAACTAATAAATTAAATAAATTAATAACCCCCACGATTAAAAGCTCCCAAGAAAGACCGCGTTCCCCTTTCCCAAATGTCATTCCCAGACTATAAACAAAGCATGAAAAATAGTCTCCCGGGCTAGGAATCTGGGTTTTTCTCCTCAAAGCAACGTTTTTCTCCAAAACCAGAAACACTCCTGCTTCCTTCAACGGACACTCCGGTTTGTCCATGTCACGCCGGGATATGCAGCTCCGGTATTTGAAAAAGAGGTTTAAACTGCCCATAGACACTCTGTTTATAATTGATAGCAAAACAGTTACGACAGCGATGCTGTAACTCTGCCCCAGCCAAACTCCACATTTAACACGTTGGTTCCTTGAAAATACAAGTCATGCCTGGGGACCCTCCAAAGCCGCCTCCCTCCGAAGTCATTAACAGAATTACATCAATTATTCGGTAATTTTTATAAATATCCATTGTCTGCGATTTTTTAAAATAAAAATGTAAAACCAGCTATCTACAAATTCCAGAAAAAAACTTTTCTTTCTTTTCTTTCTTTCTTTTTTTTTTTTAAATGAACTTACTTTTGAGACAAAAACTAATGAAAATAAGCAACTCGCCATCCCTGGATCTTTCCCATTCTGGGCTGCATGCTATAAATCAATCCGAAACTAGGTGCACAGATGGGGGCGGACACCTTAAGATTAAAATAACCAAGGGTGCCCCCCAAAATGGGCAGCCTGGGCAGCGAGGCTCGGGGTGACAATGCTAACCCGGGCAGAGGCTCGCTAGGCAGCCAGCGAACCGCATTTTCCTTACCTTCGATCGCCTGCCCCCCAGCTGCTTCTCGTGGCCGCATTGGGGGGCTGCGGCGGCGCTGGACTCGCGGGGGGCCCCGCCGCCGGCTCGCGCCGTCTCCCAGCCGAGCTGCACCGACCGCGGCCGGAACACCCGGCTCCAGCGCCCGGCGCCTGCTCGGGGTCGGCGGCTCCGCTCCCACCCGGGCCCGGAGTCCTGCTGGGTCCTAGCGCTCGCCGCCCGGGCCTCGGCCCGCTCTGCAGCCTACACGTACTGCGGGGCGGCCGGGGAGGGGGAGCCCCGGGAAAGCACAAGCGGGAAAGCCGAGCCGCCGTGGGTGCGGAGAAAGCGGAGCTCAGTGCCAAAGCCTGGGTGTGCAAAGAAAGGCGCTGGCTCCAGCCGAATTCCCAGAAGGCAGATGCTAGAATCTGCAGCCCGGGCAGAAAGCACGAGCGTGGCCGGGAGGTTTGCTCTGCTCCGTGCACCTGTGGTATAGAGTGCGCGCTCAGAAGGTGAGAGGCATCGCGGGATCCTCAGAGATTTCAGAATATCAGGGAGGAAAAAAAAGTGGACAATTTGTGCGCTTGAAACCAGTTTCCTCCCCAATTTGCCCCCGTTGGCAGTTTTTTCCCCATTTTGCTTTCTCTAGCTTTATAATTTGTGTTTTAAATAACAAAGCCCCATATGGCTCACCACGTAGTCATCTGATTTTCAAAAGACCTCCAAAATTACATCAAAATATGCACCCATGTATCTCCTAAGAAATCAACTAGAGAGAATTAATGGTGGCATATGGTGTGCCTCCTAGAGAAAACTTAATTACAAATTAAAACAAATGCGAAAATTCACAAATCCCATAAACCAAAAGTAAATTATGATCCTGGATTGATTCACAGATCAGCTCGTGTGCCATTAGGAGGACTGTGAAAATTCTACGTTTCTTTCTGAACAAGAGTGTTACCTTGCAAGAGTTCACTAAACCAACGGCTCCCAGCCCCACCCCCCACCTCCACCCCACCCCCACCTCCACCCCAACTTCCACCCTCAGGCTCTCGGCGAGTTTTTGGTTCTGTATTACTGTGGCCCACCTGGAAGGTCACTTAAATCTTGCAGGTTCCTTCTTTAAGAAGACAATTCCATTAACCCCTAATTCATGATAGCAGTGCTTTAGTTGGGGAAACCTGTTTGAAGGACTTGGCAACCGAAAGTATTCATTCCTTCAAGGATTCTTTCAGCCGTCAGATACCACCAAGTTAGAAAGAAGGTCACGATTCAGTCAGACTTCTAATAGCAGCAACGGTCGGTCGGTGATGTGGTTTACACCAAAAAGAAAACTAAAACCGTGGCTTCTGACTTCTATTTTGAGAGCAGAAAATGTCCCTTTGAAAAGTGTTGTCACCCTCTCCTTCCCAGTGATGGCTAACTAAATGTAATGGAAGATTTTTAAACATTATTAACTGAACATCACAGGGGACTCTTTTCATGCCTAGTGCTGTAAGGCAGTATGTTTGCCCACCTTCAGAGTACTTCTGCGATCTTTACCACGCCTCCAAGAGAAAACAAACGTCATTCCGGGCTTTCAAAGGAGACAATGGAAATTCAGGAAAGGACTGGTCCAAAGCCACCCAGCTGCTGACCAGAGCTGATGGAATCTTAGCCTCAGGTCTCTCCACTCCCCCCACCACCACCCTTGCAGCAAGACCGGGGCTTCAGAGCATACCATCTGCCCCTTCCTACCTCTCTGCCAGTACTGTGGGGATGCAGGTAGGTTTCTGGCACCCCTCCCTTTCTTACCTGTAGCAAAGCCCCAGTCTATAGCATGGCCACGGAAAGCTACTTGAGAATATTTTAGTCTCTGCTGAGGAATTTTGCTAGCAGGACCTGGACTGTTCAGATTTCTCTCCTGGGGCTTCCAGCTCCAGGCTAAGTAAGTGCCTCAGTTACCCACGTACACTGTTTTGTTGTTGTTTGCTTGTTTGTTTGTTTGTTTGTTTGTTTGTTTTCTGTGTCAGAGACACTACTGACTCCACTTTATACACAGGGAGTATGTATCTGCAAGTAGAAACTGATCACTTTCTAGTGTCCCCTCTGAAAGGCTTTGTAAGCCCCAAAGTCAAGTATCTTAAATATAAGGTGAGCCATTAGTGAGTGAGGCCCAGAATGTCCCTGAGCTGACCCTAGCAGCACCTGACATCTGATGGCCTTTTGGGGAGCCACTTCTCAGCTCTCCTGCACCCGTGGGAAAGTCAGCAGCCAGAGCTGTTTGTGGCCTTCCACTTCCTCCTCCTCTCTGCCAAAACCAAGTGTCACATCTCATGATGTGTTCCAACCTGTTGCTAGCCAGGTGAAGAAGGACTGAATGACATTGAACGTCGAAGACAAAAACTTTGAACAGTGAGAACAGCTTCGGAAGAAGGGGCCAGTCAGGGAAGGGTATCGGGAGGCGTGCGCGCCTTCCTGGTGACCTGCTTGGAAGGACTTGTGTAAAATTCACCTGGTGGGTTTGTCTGATCTCTTTTTGGAAACACTAATGACTTTATAGTCATACCATCTGTGTATCCTTAAAATGGTGTGAACGGTAAGATTCAAGTAACCTTAGCACTGACAGGGAAAGTGAGATGCCATTACTAAGTGGGCTCGAGACCGTAGTCATTCATTCATTCATTCATTCATTCTCAAATTCACCCATTCCTCCAATTGTGACTCCATCCAGCATTGCGCAAGATATTACTCTAGGCTGTGGGAATGGAAATGAAATCATCCAAGTTTGCCTCTCTGTTGCTGTGATAAAACACCGGCCAGAGGCAGCCTGCGGGAGAGTTTATTTCATCTTACAATTCCCAGGTCATAATCCATCACTGAGAGAAGCTGAGTAGGAACCTGGAGGCAGGAACTGAAGCCGAAACCCAGAGGAACACTACTTACTGGCTTGCTTTTCCTCTGGCTTGCTCAGTTATGTTTTTATATGCATACAGCCAGACCTACCTGCCCAGGGATGGCACTGCCCACTCAATGGGTATTATGGACCCTCCCACATCAATCAGCTAAAAAGAAAAATGCCCCACAGATATGGGACAGGCCATTCTAATGGAGCCAATTCTTCAACTGAGGGCCCCCTGTTCCCTGGTGACTCTGGTTTGTGTGGAGTTGACAAAAATTAACTGGCACAAATGTCCTTAGAGCAAATAACTGTAGTGGCCACACCACTGTATTTGAATTATGTCCTTGTTGCCCCATCCTGAGTGCCAACTGTCCCTGCCTTGGCAACAGTCATCTTCTGAGCCATTCTTAAGCACATTCTCCTCTGAGGTTACTGAGGCTGCCTTTGCCCATTCAGGTATCAAAGAATCCACAATTGGTTGGCTGCTGGCTAAGTATGGTCCAGAAAGGAAAATGAAGGACAGCAGGAAGAGGCGGGCCAGAGGCTCCTTCTGCCCGATGGCATCAAATGCTGGGCTGCCCCTCCCTGAATCTTCTACACGGTGACCTCAGACCTGGGCCCAGTAAACAGCCACTTTCCATGAACTGTTCACCCTGGGGATGATGTTAGGTTTCTGCTGGGATTAATCCCTGAGTAACTTCACCATGGTGCACAGAAGAATGGAGAAAGAGAAGTCCACTGGAGGGAACACCTCAAGCATAGCCAAGCCATGGAGGGTCAGAAAAGGGAGGCCGGTGTAAGTAAGACACTGTCACTTGAGGAACTGATGTAAATCCTGTGCCTGGGTTCCTTGATCTTTGAAGGTGACTGCAGTCTCCACATGACCAACTCCTTTATGTCCCATAAGCCCTTGCTCAGTGTCCCTTCTCCAGTGTCTCTTGCTTCTTCCCCTGCTCGTCCCTCTGTCTTTGAACTGGCCACTTTCTAACACTTTTGATCTATGATCTTTACAATCCACTGTCTCCTCCACACACAGCAGCAGAAGTTCCAAGTGCCAGGAAGCTTTGCTATTCCCCCCACCACCACCACCACCACACACACACCTCTAACTGAGATTTGTCAAGAACATAAAAATGTCTGAGCAGGCTATGCTAGCTAATGTCTTTAATCCAGCACACGGAAGATCAAGGCAGAGGAACAGCTGAGAGTTTGAGGCTAGCCTTGTCTATAGAGTGAGACCCTATCTTGAAACAAAAACAAAACAGTATCTGATATATAGTACATGCTCATTTTTTTTTAAATGAGAGACTGGGGTGTAACTTAGTATGTAGAGTGCTTACCTAGCATGCAGGAAACCCCCAATTAGATTCCAAGCCCCACACAAACTGGCACTTATCTGTGATCCCAGCAGGAGGTCGTAAGATTGGAAATTCAAGGTCATCCTAGGCGGCATAGCCAGAGACTCTGTGTTAAAAAAAAAAAAAAAAGTTAAATGAACTTAATAAAGTGTTGAAAGACGGTGTTTACATTGGTTCAGGGTTCTCTGGAGGAAGAGCCTATAGGAGAGAGAGGGAGCAGGAAGCTGCCTATGATTTGCCTCATGCTCTAGCAAGGGTGGGATTTTTTTTTCCAGTGGCAGATAGTTTCTGCGATTGCGTGATGTTTGTAACTCTGGGGTCTTTTCAGGATTTATATAAATGCTAGCTAGGGCCCTGAGAGGCATGGTGGGTTGTTGGGTTGTTGTCTGTTGGCTGTTGTTGCTCACAGTTTGTTAAGTAATTGTGTGCAAAGAAAAACGAAGAAACAAGAAGAAATTAGATATCCTGGTGGCAAAGATCAAACTTGCCCCCACAGAACTCAGTGCCCCTAATCACCAGAAAGTAGTCTAATGACCTATGACCTTGTTCAGAAATCTCTTTTCCTCTCTTCCCTGTATTCTTTTATCTCTCCTGTGTAGTTTTAGGGGGTTAAAGGGGTTAGGGAAAAGGTAAAGAAGAATAGAAGAAAGAACCCACAAAGTAGCGAAAGACCAGCTCCAAAAAGGAAGGAGGCAGGGAAAGTTGGTTGAGATTTATTATAATAATTTAGCTATGCAAGATAGGTGTGGCACCTTTAATCCCAGCATTTAAGAGGCAGAGACAGATGGATCTCTGTGAGTTCAATGACAGCCACATCTACATAGTGGGGCACTGTTTTAAAACAAGGCAGAACTTGCTTATGCAACTAGGGAGGCTGATGTATCCTAAGCCTTGCATTAGCATACTGCAGGCCCAGCAGGGCTAATGGCATAGTTCTAGTATGATCAGCAGCAGGCTCAAGACCCTGAGGAGCTGATGTTTTGGGGCAAATCCAGAGGCAGGAAAAAAAAAAAAAAATGAATGTCCCAGTGTAAGGGACCCAGATTGAGAGGGTTCTTTCTCAGGAGAAGACTCTGCTCTATTTATGCCTTTGGCTGGTTGGATAAGGCCCACCCATATTATGGAGGGTTATCGGCTTTACTTAGGCTAACAGTTCCAGGGTAATCTCACCCCAAAACACCCTCACAAACACACTCAGAACAGTGTCTGAGTAGGTATGAGGCCACTCTGTAGCTCAGGACAGCTAACATACAAAATGAATTTCACGATGTTGCAAATGGTGCGGGAATCATTCTTGAACCCCGTGGGGGATGGTTTAGGCCTGTCTTCATTTACATGACAGAAGTGAGGTGACTTACTGGAGATACCATGATACTACTTCAGGTGTTTATATGAAGGAATTCATTATCGGTGGCTTCAGAGGACCCTCGGGAGACCCATGAGTGACATCAGATAGTAAAAGCCAGTCAGGGTTGAGGTATATGGAAGGACACCGAATGAAACAGAATGAAGACCTCACGGAAACTTCAGGTTACCCAAACAACCCGTTTTCCCAACTCCACCATGATAAACAGTTTGGGTTCCTCTGTATATATAACCACTGTCCATGTTCACAGGCATGTGCAGGGGCTCTCTCTGTGCTGGATGCTCCCAAAGGTTGTAGATATTGGTAGGAATCCGGCTATAATGGAAGAAAGAGCTGCTACTTGCTTCTCTGCGTGCTCCAAATTGCAATAGGTGCCACTTGACATCACCCTGTGGAGTCACAGCCTTAACATCCCCCCATGAGACTGATAGCCTCACCCCTTTGCTAACACATGTAGGAGATAGGGCAACAGCGTGGGTCCTGGGACCTCATTATTTCCACCTACCATTTTAAAGAGATTCATTGCCTCCTACGGGTGATGGGACTGCTGCTGTGCCTCCTGTCAAGAGGAAAGCTGTGACTCATTCATCTCTTTGATGTTTCTCTGTGCATCTCTTCATGGCCCCCGAAATGTAGGAATTTGCCGTTGTCTTGCTTTGACAAGAGAGGTGGATGAGTGTTGTCTCTCCTCTCCTCCACTGTAGGGTTGACTCATGAAAATGGCCATAGTTTCTATCTTCACTCTGGTTCTTCCGCTCCAGTTCAGATCCCTAAAGAATTATTTCTCCTGAGTAGAGTTGCCTTGTAAGCCTTGAGAGGAAGGCATGGGGCCAAACTCTGCCAAAAACAGTCCAAGTTGGCGTGGGGCCAGCCAGTTGGCTGCTGAGCAGAGTCCTCTCCCAGCCTCTCCAGGCCCCCCTCCGGTTCCCTTTTACAGCTGTCTGGCCTCAGGTAATCATGGGCACTCTGCGGGTCCCTGGCTCTTTTCATTCCCGTGTTTCAGATCACTTTACACACATTAATTAAGCCTTAAAACACTCAGAAAAGGAAAGCCAAAGGCAGCGGGAATGTTTTCAACATGCGCCTCCATGGCTCTGGCTGAAGAACAGGATAGCCCTGCCCTCGTCCAGCCCCGCCCTCGCCAAGCTCCACCCTCACCCAGGCAGAAAGTGGGGGCTTCTGTGTTCCCTGAATAGTTGAAACCCCTTCTACCTGCCTCAGAAAACCCGTACTCATTATTGCCTCAGGATAATCATCCACCCCACTGAGGTTACCTGCTAGAGATGATACACATGACCTTTGGAAGTAGGGCTCTGGGCAGAGCTGGCTCAATGCCTTCATAACCGGAATGAATGTCCTCAGTTGGAATCCTGTACAAGAGTGCAGTGAGACCTTAGGCTAAGAAAGGCCTTAGGCTAAATAAGGTGGGCTGTTCTGAGCAAAGAAGCCTCAGGTTGACCTCTCACCTCTGTATGCACATAAATAGACATGTGCGAAGAAAGAAGGGCTCTCAGTGCTGATGGAGAAACCTTGAGAGACCAGTTAAGACCCTAGCTCGTCCAGGTCTGGCTCATGAAGAGCTGTCTTACAAACATTGCTTGGCATCCTAGGGCTGACATAGCATCACTAACACTGTCAGGATAACATCCAGTGCCTCCCCGACCGTTGATTTCTGGGAAGGAGAAATCAGAATATAACATACTAAGCATTTGGCCCTGCATTTGGCATAAAAAAAATGCTAGATATTATGGCCTCCCAGAGCCATCTTGTATGTAATCCCATTCAATCTGAATTAATGTAGTTTTGCTACCAAAGTGTTAGACCTTGTAGCTCGAATTCATGTTAGTGTCTCTCATTGAGATGAGATGGTAGGAAAGCTAAATGAACTCTGCAGTTTAGTTAATGGTTTGTGCCAACCGCTAATCCTTAGTTTAGATTAACTTATGGCTATTTGAGTTGCTAACATTACCAGGAAGCTGGGTGTGTGAAATGCAGGGGCTGTGTTTTGGTAGATAATAATAATCTTATTGTGAGCGCCTCAAAATTGGTAATGATACCCACATTTTTAGTGTACTATTTTAAAATACCTCTATGGCTTCCAAGAAAATAATAAATGCCAAGCCTTTTGTTACCAAAATAAGAGACAATTTATGTTAGCTCCAGCTGCTTTCACCACCAAGGAAAATGCATTGAGTTCCCTGTGTCTGCAAAGTACCATATTGTACATTAAAATAGCAAACATTATCATCGGGAGAAAACCATTGCTTGTGTGGCAGTCCTTTTAAGGTAGCAGTTTGTATGTAAGATATTTGATAACTTCACTATTTGGGCCCCCAGCGCATTCTTTATTTCACAGAAAATGGATGGTTTGCTAGCCATGCCGCTCCAAGCCTTCTCCTTTATCGAGAAGCAACTAGGAAGAGCCGTCCTGTCCGTGCTATAGATTACACTGCTTGCTGCTCCTGAGTACCGAGTTTTGCAACATTCACAATGAAATGCCAATGATGCCTTTTCTCTAAATTTAAGGAGACCTCAGGATTTGCATACATTATTTCCTCATTTCTTTTAGAGCATGCAAATTATGATGCCATGTGGGGGTCAGAAAGAACTCTGCATCTGGTGGGTGGTAAGGCTATAAAGAATCCCATCATCCTTTACACAGAGAGTGTGAATATAATAGTTACAGTGGGTTTAGTGGAAGAAGCAGAGCCCTGGAGAAAGCGAGCCCTGTATTAAAAGTTGTTCAGCTCGCCAGTCAATCTGAATCCCTGGAAACACCTCCTGGCGTATCAGGAGGGCATTCATGATCAGTCTACGGCTGAGGACATTGTGCTGAGTCTGGCTCCTCCAGAAGGTGACAATATAGTCCCTCTATATTGTCAGTGTGAGAATGGCATCTGTCACTTTTGGGGTTGCCCAAGATGTGCCCTCTTCCTGTGCTTGGGGAATCCCCAATATCAGGAGGCAAACTGACTTTCTACTAACATCTGAAATGCCCCAGGCCATCTTCTCCCCTCTCTTGGCATTGGGGGAAAATGAAGAACCTAGGTCCTCCTAGGAGCTAGTGATTGAAGTAAAAGAATAGGGCAGTAATTGTGATGGTTATTTCCAAACATTTCATGTAGCCCAGGCTGGCTTCATCATCTCTATTGGCCAAAGATAACCTTGAAATTCTGATCCTCCTTCCTCCACTCCCAAGTGCTATAATATAGTCACGTGACTATGTAACTAGCTTGGGTGGTTAATTTTGATTATCAGCTTGATTGGGTAAGAAGCTCGTCAATTCTCAGCCTCTTGGCTATGTTCAAGTGTGAAGAAATACCTAGGGCATTAGTGGAAGAAGCAGAACATTTCCAGAGAGGGTTAAGCCTACCCTAAATATAGCACCGTCTCATGAGCTGTTGTCCCAGCCTGAATAAAAGGGGGAGAAAAGGAGAAAGCCAATCAGAAGCTAGCATTCCTTTTTCTCTCCTTCCTGGTCTTCCCATTATGCAAACTGCCTTCCACCACCAGGGATCTCCTCTGCCACGTGGAGTGTATGTTACCCTTCCCTCCCTTAAGTTGCTTCACCGGGTATTTGGTCATAGTTACAAGAAAGGGGACTAATATGATGCTCAATTGAGCAGCCTGCAGTGTGACAGAAGTTCAGCGCATGCGCTGTTGGTGTCCACAGCAGGACCTTAGCCTGACCTCTCTCCAGCATGGCTCCAAGCCTTCATCAGAGTCCAGTTCTCCATCTCTCATAAAGATTCACACGAGTCAATCACCAGAGTGTAATGCTCTCTGCAGTCCGACTCAGCTTCTCTTGGCAAGTCTTGTTCCATCCGGTCCGCCTCGGCTATGCATTGCACCCAGCAGCCAGTTATTCTAGCAGTAGCAATGGGCGCACACACATCCCCTGCTCCTCCGGAACAACCCACCGACAGCACCGGGCCATCTACGACCACAAAAAGGCAGCACGGGGTATCTACGACCACAAAATGACCTTGAATTACTTTATCTGATCTCTGACGCTAAATGAATCAATCAGAGACAAGAGCAAGTTTCATCTCGAGTACCTTCCTGCGCGGGTAAATGGGCCTGCCCTGCGTAGGTGCCTGCGGCCTTCCCTATGGTACTAACGAAGCAGTGCAGGAGAGATTTGGCCAAAGAAAGAAACAGCAGCAGAGACCACACTGAGCAGAATGGAAAGACCCCCATAGTTACAGAGGAATTGTCATTAGCTCCGTGTTTTTATCGAGAAGAAGCCTCGCGGGCTTCAGTTCGCTTTATTCAACCTCTTCGCTCAGTCGTGTAGAAATCCCTCCCCATTGTGGCGAGCGCTTAGAATTCACCCATTGACTCTTCCCTTGACATTGAACTTGACAATGAGAAACTCTGAATGTGAACCGAACCATCTTGTTTCAAAGAGCAAAGAGCTCTTCCTTCAAAGATTCCTTCAAAGATTGAGGAAACACAAACCTTCATTGGGAGGAAAAAAAAAAAAAAAACCCTGGAATGCAGGTTTTTCATATTCTCCCAGCAAGTTAAACTCAGAAATGGAATCTTTTTTTCCCCCCTTTTACAAAACAAAGAGGTGAAGCTAGCACTAATCCTTTTCATTATACCCATGTTAGCGGCCATGAACACAGACCTGGGAGCAAAGGCCTGTGCTGTCAAATGAAAGCAGGTTGGTGTGAAGAGAATTGGAGGTCCCAAAGGAAGGCTCTTCATTTGAATTCCTCTGTGCCCCATTCTTAAGAAAGCCTGTGGCTTGGAGAGAAGGGTGGCCACACCTGCAGGCAGAGTTGAGAACAGTACTCCACCCCTATGGCCACCCCAACCTGGTTCCCTCTTAGGTCCTCCCTTGTCTTCCGCTGAATTCTTCTGAGAGCTGAGGAGAAAACTCTTTTCTCAGGGACCGTAGGCATCCAGTTGTCAGGTGTGTGGGGCAGCAGGACCAGTTTTGCTGACGAAGCACAACCAGGAGAGAAAGAAACCTCAGCATAGAACTGAGGTTTGCAGACAAACTTGAGAAACAAAGCCTGTGATCTTCCTTGGATTCAAAGAGTAAGGGATCAAAGCAGAAGGCAAGCCAGGTGACCCTAGCTCTTCTCTCTCCCTGTCCATTCTGCAAATGGTCTCCTCCTCACACTCACGTGTCTTGTCCCTACTGTCTAAAACTGAAGATTTGAGTGCTCCGTGAATCTCAAAATATCTGCTAAGCAAAGCAAGGATTAGAACACCGTTAGCCTGTCCCCTTCTCATAGGAATTTTAGTGGACGTTAAAACCTTTAACCACCTATTCAGTCCATCCCATTGACATAAGCTGAGACTCTAGATAGCGACTGTCATTTTTTTTTTTTATTTGTGAGCATGTATGTTCGTGTTCGCACACGTGCATGTGGTGTGTGTACGCATGTGTGGGCAGACGTGCATGTGAGGGTCAGAGGTGGATGCCGGGTGTCTCCCTCAATCACTTCCCACCTTATTTTCTCTGAGACGGCGTTTCTCACTGAACCTGGAGATCTTGGGTTCTTCCAGGGTGCCTGGCTACTGCCCTCCGAGGATTCACCTGTGTCTGTGACCCTAGTGCTGGGGTTACACTTGTACTGCCACACCCAGCTTTTTGTTGCATCTGAACTCAGGTCCTCATGCTTGCGTGGTAGACATTTTACTGCCTGGGCCATTGACCCAGCCCTTAGAGTCTACAAATGAAAAACCCCAGGACATGCTTTATGCATATTTTTTTTCTTCTGCCATTTTCATTTATGTCTTTGTGGGTTTACAAGAGAGGGTGTGTGTGTGTGCATGTGTGTAGTCACATGTCTGTGCATGTGGAGGCCCAAAGTTGACGGATGTCAGGAACCCACACCCCCTCCATTATTTTTCTACCTTATTCATTGAACCAGATTCTCTAAATCAAACCCAAAGTCCAACAGTACAGCTAGTCTTTGTCCTGTGGATTCTGCCTCTGCCTTCTGAGGCAAGACTTCTAGCCAGACACCATACCTAGCAGGCATTTACAGTGTTTAATTAGGTTCTGGGAATCCCAACTCTAGCTGTTATGTTTGTGTGGTATGTGCTTAATGACTGAGCCAGCTCCCCAACTCCTCTAGATTATCTATTTGCAGGAGGTCAGATGGGCTACCTGTGATAGAATTTGCTTAGATGGTTGGATTCTAACACTGCCCAAAAAATGATTACCAAGCCGCCATATTGGAAAGCATCACAGAGAAAGTCCAGACTCACATCTCACTGATGGCTTAGCACTGGCCTCATGTTTTGAGGAAGGTGTGCCCACCTACCTTCCCTTCTCCCGTCCACTCATTCCACATTCCAGAAGTCACCCTTGTCCCTTCCCTCCTCAGTGACAATAAATAAAGGGCTCTGCTCCTTCCCTTCCGAGTATGCCTTTGCAGTCACAGCTGTATGGCTTGTTCTTCCTGTTCCCAGTAAGCTGATTGTGCTGAAGAAACCAAGGGAGACTTTCCTCCTCCCCTTCCCAGGGATTAGCATTTCCATATGACCTGAATAATAAAATTAGATTGTAAAGGCCTGTCAGAGATGGAGTGGGGCGTGTCTTACTCCCCGTTTTTTTTTTTTTTTTTTTTTTTGTCTTGGAATGATTAGGATTGAACTTTGTTGTTGTTTCTGTTGCTCCAAAATGGAAAGGAAAAGGCAATTTTTCTCTGCTAGGCCTCAAGGATGGGTGTCAAGGAGGAGATAACCTACTTGCCTTCTAAGATGTAAATTTGAGTTTTCTAGATGAAAAGGAGAATTCGAAGCATAGTGAGATTAAGAATGGAGTGGACCGATGGCTCACCTCGCTCCCACATTGCTGGTAAGACTGTCAGGTGGACACAGACTGTTCTAGGGAAACTGTGGACTCCCCCGGCTCTTGGGTTCAGAATTCCTTATGGACTCTGGAAACTGGTTTTCCCACCATATATAACTTTAAGAAATTTCTTGTTCATTCAGCAGCAGTGGAATCGTGCCTGGTAGTGGAAACCCAGCCAGCTTCCTGGGACTAGTGGGATTACGGACCATAGGAAAGAATCTACTCCTGGCATTTTGCTAGACCAGCATAATTCCTTACTATATTCTAAATCTTATCCTTATACTCATAGATAAGTGTATCTACCATCCCTCACCAAAGACATTTCTGTTTACAGCAAACGAAGACCTTCACAGGAAACCACAACCAGTCATAAGGCAGAGGTTAACGGATTGTGGGCTGCCCAGCCCAATGGATACTGTTACATACCCTTCTGCAAGGATACAGCCCCTGCACCCTTGGCTCAGAGAACATCTCTGAAGAGTGCGTTGAAAGACCATAAGAGCCAGGATAGCACACAGTCTGCAGTGCAACAGTCCCTCCTGGAAAGGGCTGCATAACCAAGACCAGGAAAAAAGCAGGGTCGATGGCTATGCTACACAAAGAACTACAGGTAATTGCTGACTGCTGGGAGTGGAGAGTTAGCCTCTCCAGGGATGAGCCCTGTCATTTGGTTGTCCAGTGCAGAGTTGTCAGCCTTAACACCACAGACACAGGAACAACAAAAACAGATACAGCACAGTCTACTTATATATATATATATTTGCGAAATATGTATATATAAACATATATGCACGTAACGTATAATCAAAGAAAAAGAGGCTGTCAGCTTAGGTAACTCCACTGCTCCTTCACAACTGTAATTTTGCTACTGCTGTGAATAGTAACGTTAATATCTGCTTTGCGGAGTATCTGACGTACAATCCCAAGGGTGTCCGAGACCCACAGGTTGAGACAATATCAGAAGTCAGAACAAGAATTTCTGATCTATTCAAAGTGTAGTCTGAAGAAAGGTTTTGAGCAGAAAAGGCACAGGTCTGGAGGATGTTTCTGAACTCCCGAATTATGCAGTATTATTGCATGGAAGACGGTTTGCAGAGGGCGAGATGGGAAGCTGAGAGACTAGGTAACTGTAAAACGTGGTCTAGGTGAGGACTGTGAGGGTGCAGATGAGGTCATGATTGTGGGATGGCCAGGCACAGCAAGACTGAAGACAGCTTTGTTGGTACAACTAGTAAGACTTACTACTAGCTGGTTGGTACTGAGGAACGGGAGGGAAATCTAATAGTTCTTCGATGTCTGCCTTAAGCACGTGGGTGGATGATGAAGCCACCCCAGTAAGATGGAAAAACTGAGTGAACGCTAATTTTGGGTCAGTGGGACACACTAGGAACCCTGTCTCAGGCATACCAGCTTAATGGCCCTCACTCAGGGCCAGGGACTCCTTCCCATATCTTCTTTTTTGGGGGATGGGGGGTTGAGACAGGGTTTCTCTGTGTATCTCTGGCTGTCCTGGAACTCACTCTGTAGCCCAGGCTGGCCTTGAACTCAGAAATCCGCCTGCCTCTGCCTCCCAGGTGCTAGGATTAAAGGCTCGAGCTACCACTGCCCAGCCCATATCTTCTTAGTTCAGGCAATCCTCTCTCCTTGGGATGAGAAACTCAACATCTGCCCTCTATAGTCATTAAATGTTGACCCAGTTTGATAACCACAAAGTCTGGCACGTGTTACACTGGGGAGCTCCACACTCTCAGATTTTGCTGTAAAGCGGGGAGCAGAGCAGCTACACTATTCCATCTCAGGTGATGATTGACACACACAAGGCCCGGTGTGTAGTAGGCATGTCATCTGTTGACAGACTGAGAGCAAGCACAGTCTGATAAGGAATTCCATGCAGTCCAAAGGTGGAGGGAGAGAAGGATGGCATTCACAGTTGCCTTAAATATTTCCCTGACTGGCTAGTCCCCCTCTACCCACAGGTAAGTTCCGTGAACTCCCCTACTCTGTATCCTCCAAGTACACTCCTCTAATTCCACCTTCTTGTTCGTCTGCCCTATGATTCTCTGACTCCCACGTATAACTTCAGACTTGGTCTTTGAGACTGGGGGATTCCAAACCAATATTTCCCAACCAGGGATCTAATGAATATCAACTCCTTGATGCTTTTCTCCATTTTACATGGAAAGAAATTAGTCTTTTCCTACAAAGATGTTGGGACCTACAGGAAGTGGAATAGACCAAAAAGCAAAAAAGGTCTGTTGTATTCAATGCCACTTTCTGTTTCACCCCTTCTCGGTCATGTTCCAGGTGCCTTCTGAATTTTACAACCCCACCTCTTCTCAGCAGAGAATATTAAACATGAAATAATGCTGACAGCTCAATGCTGTGCCAGAAACATGATTTCCAGGATAATGGAGAAGCCTGCAGGATGTGGGGGCAGTGGGTCAAACACGCATGACTCCTAGCTGCAATAATTTTCCAATTCAAATATCTGGGTTTTGTTTTTGCTATTTGAGGAAAGTGTCTCCGTAGTTGCCATCCGTTCCTAGGTGCCTCTTGATCCCCTTCAAAAAACTGTCTCTGATCTTCTTGGAGCTAAGGAAGCAGCTTGTCAGATTCACAGGGATCTTGTGTAGAATAGGAGATGTTTGTTGACTGGCAGTAAGAAGGTGGAAATGAACTCAGATAGCTTTGTGAACGAGCTCTGTGGTGTTTATTTCGACTGCTCAGAGCCCTTTTTCCTGAGCCGTGTTCTCTGTGGCTGAGACTATTGGAAAAATGACCTCTGGGTAGGTGAGTTATTGCTTCAAAAAGCCATTGTTTCCTTTCAAATAAATAAGAATGGCAGCTCAGACAGCATTCTGCTTTCCTTGTAGAACGGATTCTTTGTTTAAAAATAAGTGAAAAGAATCCCAACACTTAAAAAAATGGTGGAACAATATACTCTAGGAGAGATGAGAGGCGTGAGTTACGCTACATGAATGGCTAAGGTGAGAGGAAAAATAAATGCCGTTTTGCTTATTACACTGAGAAGTCAATATGTGGGACATGGACTGGAGAGCAGGACTAATGTCCATTTGGACGTCCTTTGTAATAAAAAGCCAGTGCCCAAGCAACGCTTGGGGGGTCACGTGGGGGTACAAACAGATTTGTAAATGTATTTACAAAACATCGGTAATAGCTCATTGACAGGAGGAGGGGGAAGGAGGAAGAGGAGGGAGGAGGGGAGAAGGAAGACGGGGAAGGGGCCCTTTAAGACTAGCTTACAATCTTGTAGAGCTTTGTAGTTAAAGACACTGCAAGCAAGCAGAAGATGCTACTCAAAACTTCACCACCAACGCAGGAAGAAAAACCCAAGTCTCAGATGTCTAGATCCTTATCGTTCAACAAAGATTGCTTTGCTTTTAAAGATTTCTTTTATTTATTTGTTGGTTGGTTGGTTGTGAGTGTGTGTATGTATGTGTGTGTTCTTGTGTGGGGGGTGTCCATGGAGGCCAGAGATGGCATCACATCCCCTGAAGCTGGAGTTAACGGTGCTCCAGCTGGGAATCAAACTTGGGTCCTATGCAAGAACCTCAAGCACTTTAAAACACTGGGCCATCTCTCCAGGCCCTTGTTTTGTTTTTAATACAAAAAAATCATGTGGTAGTCTAACCTGTCCTCAAAGTTGAGATCCTCCTTCGGCTCCTGAGTGCTGGGATTACAGGAGTAGTTACCACACTGCTCTTTAATAAAGATTTAATGCTTTAATCCCAGCACTTGGGAAGCAGAGGCAGGGTCAGCCTGGTCTACAGAGTGAGTTCCAGGACAGCCAGGGCTACACAGAGAAACCCTGTCTCGAAAAACCAAAAAAAAAAAAAAAAAAAAAAAGATTTAATGGACTTTATTTGGTCTTCATAGATCAACATAAAAAAGATTCTATTAAAGGGTGTGTGTGTGTGTGTGTGTGTGTGTGTGTGTGTGTGTGTGTGAAAAAGAGAGACAGAGAGAGAGAGAGAGAGAGAGAGAGAGAGAGAGAGAGAGAGAGAGAGAAAGTAGGTGAGAGGTCAGTTTCATGGGCCATTCCTCAAGATCTATTTACTTGTTTTCTGAAACAGGATCTTTCACTGAGATTAGAGGCTCACCAACTGAGATAGGCTGCCTGGGCAGCAAGCCCCAGTCTCTAGCTCCTGTCATTTTGAAGAAGGAGTGATAGAAATTTAAGGAGAAGTAACAAGGAAAAGAAGCCTCCACTCTGGATAGAGTTTGTATTTTCTGAGAGTCAAGAAACTTCACCACAATAAAATCAAGATTGGCCACGGAGATTATAAACACTTTCTTTCCTATAGGCATCTGAAACAGAGATCTTCAAAACAACAGACGAACTGTGCTCACTTAGGGCCAGGATGTCTGTGACCTTGAGCCTTATAGTATTATCGTCCTTTCTCCGATATTGAAACAATACACCTCAAAAGCCACCTTATCCTTAGGCAGCTAAACAGGCGGTAGCCTTAAGGATAAACTTCTCTTTCTTAATCAGCTCTGGATCCCACTTCCTGCTTTCCTGGTAGGCAACTCTAAACAGGACAACACCACAGTTGTCCCTCCTTAAGATTTAAATACCATATGACCAGGTGCAGGTTTCAGGGCTTTGTTAAAGGCCTTTAGGAGAAAGCCATTTCCTCTAGGCCAAAGGAGTAGAATGGAAAGTTCTACCTCTGACTCTGAGTGGAGATAAACTATTCTGAACTACTTCCAAAGATTAGAACAATACATACTATTGTCCCTTGCTTAAGACTTACTCCAACTGAGGCCTGTCAATCACATGACTGAGAAATACCCCCCACCCAGGAAAGCTGATTCACCTAAAGAGATGCTAAGGAGATGGGTGGAATACTTATGCCTTTAATGAGATAATGTACTTATACATCCTGAAAGACAGACCTTCCATTTCATCCCTGCAGTTGTTTACAGAGCTTCATTGCCAAGCCTGCCTGTATTTTATTTTATTATATTTTATTTTATTTATGTATGGGTGTTTTGCCTACATGTGTGTCTGTTCACCCTGTGCATGTCTGGTGTCCTTGGAGGTCAGAAGAAAGTGTTAGATCCCTAATCTGTAACTGAAGTTATAGATGCTGTGAGCCAGAATCAAACCAGGGTCCTCTGGAAAAGCAACCAGTGCCATTAACTACTGAACCATCTCTCCATTTCTCCAGGTCTGCAGCCAGTAATTTTATTGTTGTTTTAAAGTTTCTCTAGCTGGGAGTGTACCATACACAGCCCAGGTGCCCCTGTGAACCAAACCAGAAGTCTGGAGCCTAACATTGCTCGAATGATTATGTCTTCTGTCTCTTTCTTTCTACCTTTGATTTCTTCTAAAGGTGGCACATGCTTTTAATCCCAGCACTTGGAAGGCTGAAGTAGGCAGATCTCTGAGTTTGAGGCCAGCCCAGTCTACAGAGCAAGTTCACCCTCACATCCTGCTGTGTCAGTGAGGGTAGGGTAGCCCAAGCTTGAGCTTGAATAAAGACCCTAGTGTGATTAAATCAGATTTGACTCTTTGGTGGTCTTTTGGGGCTTGTGAAAGAGGCACAACAAAACCTAGAATCCATTGGCTGGAGGTAGCTTTGGGGGTTGTAAATTTTTGGGGACCCTAGCCCCTGCCTCAAGCTGGTACTCACCTGAAGCAAAAAAAATCCCACCCTCCTATCCCCAAACCCCTTTCCACAGTGTTCATACTATTCACCTATCAAGGGGCCAAGTGGTAAATTATGTCAGCTTACTTATAATAAGTGATATTATTGTTACCTTGACATAATCTAAAGGAGTGGTTCTCATCCTTCCTAATGCTGCAACCCTTTAATACAGTTCCTCATGTTGTGATGACTCTGCATTTGTAAAATTATTTTCATTGCCACTTTATAACTGTAAGTTTGCTACTGTTATGAATCATAATGTAAATATCTGTGTTTTCCAATGGTCTTAGGTGACCATTGGAAAGAGTCATTCAGCCCTCAAAGGGGTCATGATCTATAAGTTGAGAACAGCTGATCTAGAATCACTGGGAAGATGGGCGTCTAAGAATGTCAGAGAGGGATTATCTTAATTGTAGTAACTGAGGTAGAAAGACTCCCATCACACTGTGGGTGCCACCATTCCCTAGGCAGAGGATTCCAGAATGAATAAGAATGGGAAAACCCAGTTGAGTGCTAGCATGCACGTTCTCATTAGTTTCCTTAGCTGTGGATGTGAGCTCCTGACACATAGAATTCCCCACCATGATGAAGTATAACCTGGAACTGGGAACTATAATAATCTTGTTCCTCAAGTTGCTTTTGTCTGAGTATTTTTCACAACAATGGGTAAACAAACTAAGGCAATGGGTGAGAGTTGATATGCTAGAGCCTAGGTGTCCTAGGTGTCTCAGAATGGCTGCGTTACTGCCAAGTCTCTATCCAGCCTCATGGAAGCATCAACAAGGAGTCTTGCTTTTATTTAACCTTCTACCTTTCCCATGATCATGGCAACTATGAGGCAAGAGGCAATGAGTCTGGAACCCAAGAAGAAGGTCCCGTAACTTCCCTCTCTCTTTCTATTAGGAGGTATTACTAGCTCCATTACATCTCACCATAGACCTAGCTGTCATCATAGACGTCTGCTAACTTTGTTACAATGAACATAAAGGGCAGGGCCAGGTTATCTCTGCTCTATGATGGCTGATGGTCATGTCAGACTAGGCATGAATCAGTTCACCTCAGAGCCAAAAAAAAAAAAAAAAAAAAAAAAAAAAAAAAAAAA
>JANHMN010000022.1:29081396-29160014 GCA_030674055.1 Rhabdomys pumilio | reverse complement strand
AAAAAAAAAAAAAAAAAAAAAAAAAAAAAAAAGAAAAAAGAAAAATTCACACATACTTTGTATTCTCCAAATATAAAAGAAAAATACTGTACATTTCACAACCAGGCAACAGATAGAGATAGCTGCATCTCTCTTGGTTCACTATATGCAGGATGTTGGGGTAATAGTTTTATGGCATACATATTTCTATCATCCCTCTCTTGCCCAGGGGAGACATCACTGAGTGACTATTGTGTTTCTTCTTGTTGAGCACAAATATGAGTTCAGAAATTTCCTAAAGATAACCCTCTAGGAAGGCTCTGTCAAGGGTAGTGGGTATATATAGTCCCATGCTGCCATTAGTAGCTGATAGACTTTCCCATTTAGGCACCTACACTCAGGGTATAAAGGAATTTTAATCTGACAACATGGCTGCTCTGACAAGGATCACATTCAATGATATGATGTAGCTGGAATGCAGACACACCACACATGTTTAATTTCTCTGACTGGAATACAGATATGCATCTAGTACACACCTTTAACCCCAACTCTCACAAGACCACACAGGGAATAGAGGCTACTTAAAGAGCAATGAGGGAGACAGTCACTTTGGAGAGTTCAATTGGGCTCAGTTCAGTTCACAACAGTTCAGTTCATGGAGTTCAGAGGCTGTCTTTCCAAGCAGAGTACTTCAATCAGAAGCCAAGAGAAGCCAATCTGAATCAGTCAGTTTGGAGAAAAGTTTGAGTCAGAACAACTGAGTTGAACCAGCCAGCCAGAGTACAGAAAGAGCTAGAAAAGGTAAGTGTATTCAGCAGTAAGTCTGAGACTGAAGTATTTTAGGCCTAGGTTAGCAGACAGAGGCTGGAAGCTGAAGCCTTCAAGGTCCAGGCTTGAAAAAGATTAGATTGTATAGAGGCTATTGTATGGAAGCTAGAAGCTTCCAGCCTAGACCTAGGGATAGTTACACAGAAACACTCTGGGCTCAGCCCAAGCCATGTATTGCTGAAACTTGGGTATGGTTCTCATCTCATCCCTTCATTTGAGAATATAAAAGCAACATTTACATTTACATAGGTAAAGCCCGATCCTTGAAAACACCAAGAAAATAATTTTAGACTGAGTCAGAATGAAGCCAAGTTAGTGAGTTTATTGTAAAGAAATAAGAAAGTCCTAGCTTTGATTCAAATGCAGACATTTGTAAAGAGGCAGACTGAGGCTTATGAGAAGGATAGTAGACACCCAAAGTGGGCGTCTCAATAAAGTCACAGATGTCTTTACAAATATATATATATATATTATAATTCTGTGACTCTTAAAGCTACATTGTCCAAAAAATGTAATTTATAAGATTAGAGGTTTAAACAAACATTAAAAGATAGGTAAAATATTAAAATTAGGTAAAAATATATGAGATGTTTTATGTACTTCTCTTATCGCAAAGAATTTTTTGTTTGCAAATTGATACTGTGATATTACTGGGGGAAATACAATTTCACTTTGTGGGCTCTTGGTCTCATCAATAAAAGACTTAAAATTTTTATTTTTACGTGTGTTTGTTTCCTCAGGGGGGTGTCTGTTTGTGTACATGCTTGCCATGGCATGTGTGTGGAGGTCGGAAGACAACTTCCTGTAGTCAGTTCTCTCCCTTCACCTTCTGGGTTCCAAGGTCTGAACTTAGATTGTTGGCCTTAGTGACCTGTATCTTTATCTGCTGAGCAATCTCATGGGTCCTGGTTTTAGAATAACTTAAAAACAGACTCAGAAGGAATCTCAAGAACCATTAGGGTTTGAGAAAAAACAAGAGGGCAAGCAGCAGCTGCCATAGGAGGAGAATGGATAAAAAAGCTAACCAGACTCACCAAGCATCCAAGAAAGCAGGCAGATCTGACAATGGCAGTTGCCAAGTAGCTGCATGTGGGTAGGTAAGGGATCGCCACAGAAAATGGTGAGACTAGAGTGTCAGGGCAAGCATGCTTAAGAATAGGGCCAATATCCAAAGAAGAGACAAAAAATGGAAAGTGAAAAGTTATTTCTTTTGAGTTAGAACTCACGAAAGCATTCAGGAAGCCTAGAAAGATGCCCCAGTGGTTAAGAGCACTGGGTGCTTTTCTAGAGGTCCCAGGTTCGATTCCCAGCACCTACATAATGGCTCACAACTAAGCCCCAGTTCCAGGGGCTTTAACACCCTCTTCTGACTTCTTTTAGTGACAGGCATGTGTGTAGTGCAAAGACATAATGCAGGCAAAACACCCATATGCATAAAATAAAACAATTAACCACCACCACCAAAAGCCCTAACATGTGCAAGGTGTTTGGAATTGGAAGCCTGTTTTTTTTTTTGTTTTTTTTTTTTTTTTTTTGCTTTTGTTGTCTGATTGTTCAGACCAGGCTGTTTCCCTGCCCTAAGTTAAACCATATGTTTACAGATATATTTACAGTGTGATACATGATGTGGTCAGAGATTTAATATTAGTGGCTAGTATTGGAATAAAAGGACCTGTATTTGTCTTGCCTGGCTATGAGGGAAATCTGGATCACCTGATAGATTACTGCTGAGGAAGCTGCTGCACCCTGAGAATGCCCTGACAAAGACTAGCAGGCAGTTCTGAGTATCTACAGGTGCCACGATTGCACCTATTGACACACAGCAAATTGCAACATAAACAGAGTTATAATCTACAGAATGATGTGCTGGTAAACGATAGACCCTTTGTACAATGGGGTTTAATATGGTTGAATCGCATGGAGTAGCCACCTCAATTTGTATAACTATACATGGTGGTTCTTCCCCAACGAAACAGGTCTCCATTGTTAAATTGCATATGATGGTGCCTAGGTCGATAAACACTTCAGCAAACTAAGCTCCTTCAGAACTGGATCTCCATCTTACCTACCTCCGTGCGTTATACACAGATTTAGAGCTGAATAATAGTTTCCTCATTAGAAATAAAGCAAATTAAGAATGTAAGAGGTCATTAGCTGTCGCCTTTAGTCTTGAACTGTCCCACCGGGAAGCCACCAGCTCCACAAGGCCATTGAGCACTTGAAATTTGGCTTGTAGAAATGAAGGCATACTGTAAAGATTCTTGGGTGTAATTACAAAATATGCCGGGCTTTGAGGGTTTACGGAAAAGAGAGTGGAAAAATATACTATTGTTCATTTTGCCTGTGGAGAGTATGTGGCAACAATTTTATTTTGGAATGTAGTGGGTTGATTATAAAATACATTACCAATTATTCATCTCACCTTTTCAAAAACTTGTGGCTAATAGAAACTTTTAAATTGTATAGGTGGCTCTGGCTATGTAATCCTAGCACTAGGGAAGTCGAGGCAGGATCATAGAAAGTTTCTGGCCAGCCTGGGCTACATAGCAAGAAAGACCTTGCCACCAGACAGACACCACCAGGTAACTTGAACTATATTTAAATAGGTTAGTGCTGCCTCCGGCAATTTTCCCTAAAACAGTGTGAAGGGACAGTAGTGTGTTTATTTATGTACATTCGGCTCTAGAGCTGAGTGGTTTATGTTCATTCACTCCATGAGTCAGAAAATCCTCTTTCTATTTAGAAGAGCAAAAATGTTTTGAGTGTCTGTAGTGAGGAGGGCCACACTTTTTTTTCCCCAGCTGGAATAAGATAGAAAGTACTTCAGGCTTCGGGCAGTGAATGGTCTTTGTCACAACTATCGCTATACAGTGAAGCCAAGACCTAAGCTTTGTTTGCTCTTTAAAACTTACTTATGATGTCTGACAGCCACATAGCCAGCCACTAAGTATTTTTAAAAAATATTTTACTATTGATGTGTGTGTGTGTGTGTGTGTGTGTGTGTGTGCATGCACACACGTGGAAACCAGGGAACAATCTATAGAGCCAGGTCTCTCCTTCTGCCTTTTTGAGAGGACTGAGGATCAAACTCAGGTCACCAGGCTTTACTAAGTGTTTTACCAGCTGAGCCATCGCAGAAGCTCCACCCACTTTCTAACTTCACAGAGCTACCCCGGAAGGTGAGATCATCAACTCCTGTTCAAGAAGCACATTTTCTTATTTAGCAATTAGGAGATACGCTAAGTCGGAAATCTTGAAGATTGTTCTTTAAAAATGGTAAATTTGAATACAAAATAAGTTTTTAAGTTTATACTGTAGCCCCTCCAATGCATCCATATACAATAAAACCATTTGTGTCTAAAGTTATTAAATATTTATATTGTATGGGGGGAAAATATCTCTTTATAGCAATCTGCTCCAGTCGACTCCATGTCTGATAGCTGCTGCTCGGAATCACGTGCTTTCAGCCAATGAGAGAGCATGATTAACTGTTGTTGCTTTTATCTAATGAGCGTACAGCACTGAAACATAGACTCTCACCTGATCGATCAGCTCTGCTGCGTTAAGTGTGTTGTTTATGGTGTATGGTGGTTTCTCTCTCTCTCTCTCTCTCTCTCTCTCTCTCTCTCTCTCTCTTGGCTCTGTATGTACATGGGCATGATGTACGTACATATGGAAAGGGGGGTGTTCATGTGTGAACACAGGTGTGTAGTTGCCCTGGCTCCTATGTGGAAGTCAGAGGACAGCTTTGGGTGTTAGTTCTCACTTTCTTTTATTTTTTTGTTTTTCGAGACAGGGTTTCTCTGCATAGCCCGACTGTCCTGGAACTCACTCTGTAGACCAGGCTGACCTCGAACTCAGAAATCCACCTGCCTCTGCCTCCCAAGTGCTGGGATTAAAGGCGTGCACCACCACTGCCCGGCTAGTCCTCACTTTCAACACCGTTTCTTGTGGTTTATGCAGGAGAGCTGGCCCCAGAGAAGATTCTCCCATCTCCTGGTAGGAACACTTTAGCATGACAGATGCATATTACTGTGCCTAGCTTTACTTGAACCCAGGTCCTCAGGCTTGGGAAGCAAATGCTCTTCTCAGAGCATCTCCCCTGCCTGTAACTTCTTTATTTGACACTTGTTTTGTGTCCTGGCCAATAGTTTTGTCTTTTGACTGTGAAAGCGTACCCGTCGTAAGACCTGCCTGGATTTCAAGCGAAGAGTAATAACAAGAGGGATCTTGAATAAAAGTTGACAAGGGTTCAGGGACACATCAGGAGAAAAGAAAACCAAACTGGAGATCAGTGTGCGAGCGGGCTAAGTAGGACTCTTTGTGGACAGCATGCTCATCTGTGGTTTAGAATAGGAGAACCAGGCCTACACAAGACTGATCATACAGCCACACGTGATGCTTGGCTGCACAATGCCACAGAGATGGGGGGTTTTCCTTGTCTCTCAGAGTATTGTTTGAAATGTGGTCCCATAACTAAGTTTAGGTATAATTACTAAACATTTTCCAGTTTAAATTGACAAATAGGAACTCTTTGTGGCTTTGTTTATTATCATTATTCTTAATTATGTCTATGCGCATGGGTCTCTTTGTGGTTATATACATATGAACGCGGTGTCTGTGGAAGTCAGCAGTGATGGATCCCCCTGGAACTAGGGTTCCACATGGCTGTGAGCCACCAGTGTGGGTGCTGAGAAATGAACTTGGATCTTTTGCAAAAGCTATGTATGATTTTAACTGCTGAGCCATTATTTGTTTTTGCTCGGGTCTTGCTATGTAGCCCAGGCTAACCTTGAACTTCAATCTCCTTCCTCAACTCCCCCAGCGCTAGGACTATGGATGGATCCCACCATGTCCGATCTTAGGACTATTTTAATACATCTATTTTTAAAATGTGTTTATTTGTATCATATTAAATTAGTGTTTTGCTTGCATGGATGTATGTGTATCAAGTGCATGCCTGGTGCCCTTGGAGGTCAGAAGAGGGCATCCAAGCTTCTGAAGCTGGACTTGTGGACGGTTGTAAAACACTGTATGGGAACTGAACCCAAGTCCTTTGGAAGGGTGACAATCACTCTTAGTTACTGAGCCATCGCTCCAGTTTCAAAAATCTAGTTTTAAATGTAACTTAACCTAACATGATTTGTTCATCATATAGTCAGCAATCTAAATATCTTGAAAAATAGTTTATTTTCCGAAGCAGGCTCAGTCTTTTCCTTTGAATATTTTTCAAACTATTCCTTTCCACGGCAAACCTTGTAATAGCAAAGAAATTTCTGAGCTGATCTCTGGTCACATCGTGACAAGCTCTAAATCAGCGCCACCTAAATGAGCCCCCTGCCAGCTACACCTCCACATGCCATTAATTACTTCATTAAATTATTATTATTATTACTATTATTATTTTGGTTAAGAGATAGCAAAATTTTGTCCTCCTAAGTTGAGGTTGCAAATTGCACAAGGAAAGATGAACCCTTTTGTGGAAGACAGTCTGCCTCAGAACGCAGTTTGTATTGCACGCTCTGACTTCGAGATGGTTACCAAGGAGACTGCTCAACTTCATCAATAGCCTTCTAGGGTTGGGAATCTACAGGGATCTCTGGAAATATGAGTAGAAAAAAAGAGAGAAAGAATGAAAGATAAAAGAAAAGAGGATTGAGGAAGGGATAGGTTTCTCCCTATTAGTACAGATCATTGTGATGGCTTGTTTTATGGGTCAACATGACTAAGCCATAATACCCAATATTTAATCACACACATACAATATATATATATATATATATATATATATATATATATGAAGGTTTTTTTAAAAAGATAGATTAACACTTCAATTAGTATTCACTGAGTAAATGAGATAATAAGGTAGTAGTGTCATTCCATCAGTCCAAGGCCTTAACAGAGAGGCACTAACCTTTGCTAAAAGGGACCCCTCTAGAAGACTGTCTGTGGGGTAAAAACACAGCCATGGCTCTTCTCTGCTCTACTGCTTTCTTTCTCAGCCCCTCTGATAAGTTGAAGGAAGAGACAATTTGGGCCAGTTCTTGATGGCTCTGCACAATGCACATTCAGAGAGGACCATGGAGAAATGGACAACTGCAGCGCTACGTCTGGGAGCACCCTGAAGGGTAGTGCTGAAGAGAAGTCTCTCAGTGAATATGGCTCTCAGAAGCACACACAATTATTCACTTCACTTGGGAGGGAAATGGCTAGCTATGCAATTGTGTAGTGGTTCACAGGCTACAGAGAACAGCTGGCTGGAAGGTCATGACTTGGAAAGAATATGATTGGAAAATGGGCTGCAAAAAAGTCTGAAGAAGAAATATGTGGACAGACTGAGTTGGATAGGGGAAAACTGAGAGGCAAGGCCTCAGGCATAGCTCAGTTGGAAGGATGTTTGCCTAGCATGCACAAGGCCCTGGGTTTGATCCCCAGTGAGGAATAATCAAACATGGAGTCGCACACCTGTATAACCCCAGCATTCAGGAGCTAGAGGCAGGATCAGAAGTTCAAGTTTATCCTTGGGTACGTAACAAGTTTGAGTCCGGCTTGAGTTAGAGGAGAGAGTGGGGTGGAGAGGAAGGGGGTGAGTTCTCACTAAAGGGTGAGTTTGGCAGAGGGTAGAGTGGCCTACTATAAGATTATTTTCCTGGCCACTGCTGTCATCACCAATGGGACCATAAGCCAAGTTCCCCAGGAAGTAGTATGTGCCCTGAATCCACATCCAACACCTGTTGCTCTTTGAAGGGTGGAAATGGCATGTGTCACCAATCACTAGTGTCCCTTAAGAACCCCACTAAAAATCTGCTTTTTTCCCTGCATTTCCATGTTGTGTTGTCTTAGTGCCAAAGGGAAGAACATCACGTAGGAGGCACAATGATGAACCCATTAAGCTGGAAGTTAAGACTCTCCAACTGCTTTCGACTCCTATGAAGTGGAAACTTAAGGGTTCTTTGGAAAGTCAGTTGTGTCAGATGGTGTCTTGCTGGGGCCAACATATGAAGGAGTGTTTTCCTGAAGTAGACACAAGTGAAAGGACACGTGATGAAGGAATCTTTGCTAACTGTATTTGTTTGCCTTACATGTATTGTTATTTTGTTGTGATTCCATAGAGAGAAACGCACCAAAAAACTTCTGACGGTGTGCTGCTGGCTTCTTGCCGCTTCCTTGGAATTGGACCAATTGACAGAGTGATGTCAGCTGATACAGATTCATGTAGAATTTTGCTAAGACAGACTCATGTGCTGAGGCAAGACACATAGTAAAGCAAGATCTGTGATGACATGTGATGTTTGGAGGGTGTATGAATGCGACTCAATGGACCATGAGACAGACTTGCTTGTAGAGATAGCTATACAATGCTTCTTGGTCTCCTGTCTTTGCTGATATTCGCTTCATTGCATATAAGCATAGCCAGAAACTTCTCCTGGTGTCCCTAGTGTAGTAATCACTCCTGCTGACTCCTGCCAGTTTGGCTGAGGCCTGGCTGTTCCTGCTAGGTAGTGCCGCCAGTGCTACTATCCCAACATTACCAAACTAAACTGCTGATATATCCGTGATAGACCCTGGCCACCAAAAGGACAATGGGCTGCTCTTCAACAACAGAAGTGGGGACGATGAGAGATCCCTTGGGTATCTTCATATCAAACCCTGTGATTAATTAAAGTTAATAGAAAAACCATAGCGATTCCATTCAAGCATGACTAGTAATAGCCCAGATCTTTCAGGGACAGAAATTGGGTTACACTACCAGGGAAACATGTGCAACCAAAGTACTTTAAGTTACAGCTTATCAAGAAGAAAGGTAGAGTGCACCCCAGGATTCTGTTCTGTCTTTGGGAGAAAAGGTCATTGTGTTTCAGTTATATACAAGAGGGAAGCATGTGTGTGTGTGTGTGTGAGTGTGTGTGTGTGTGTGTGTGTGTGTTCATGTGTGTACATGCATGTGCATGTGTATGTCTCTATGTATGTACATACAATATGCCATCAGTTCTGTTTCTCGGTAGCACTCCAGCATTAACATGACACAATATAATATCATGCCACACTTCTGATAGAAACCCATTTCATATCTCTATAGCTTTTTGTAAATAGTCATGATCACTGGAAAATATAGTGTAACTCAAAGCTTGAGGGCTAGGAAAGTTTCGGGTAGATGCAGCAGATCGTGGGGGTGGGGTGTCTCCTGGTAAGAGGCCTCCCACTGAAGAAGGCTAATCACAGGATGTGGATTCAGGGAAGGACCAGCTCAGCACTGGGTGGGACAGCAGAGGAACTGCCTGCAGTGGAGAGCCAACTTCTCTCACAACTCCTGCCAGCCAGGCAAGCACATCTGATCTTTGTATCTGTAAACTAAGACTCTGAGGAAATACAGCACTCACCAAACAGCAGCCAGAGGCCTGGGCTGGAAGGAGAAAATTCCAAGCAGAAATTATCTACAGACCCTTAAGAAGAGAATCAGAGACTAAACAATGATTGATAAGACCTCAGGATGGGTAAGAAATGTAGCTAATGCAGTTAGGTATATATTTTCTTTAGTAATTTGCTCTGTGGGGCTATCTTCTTTGCTTTTAATGTTTGTTATCTGTTTTAATAAAGAGATCTCTCCTTTGTAAAAGAAATTATAATTAGGTTGTAAAATAAATTAATCTTTCGTCTAATCATACCTTTGGGAGATCTGGGTTTTTTTTTTTTTAGAAAGACTATAAAACTCTGATGTGAGAATTGTCACTATTTGGCAGCCATACCCTAATCGTATGCAAAATGCTAATAGGAATTAAACAGTCTCTTCAGGGCCGAGCTTACAACCTCAACCCTGCAAAGACAGGAAAGTAGCAGGGAATCAGAACAACGTTAAAATTTCCAAATTCGGATGAGCTTTGGATATGGTGCTGAGCCTCCTGATGCCAGGCAGCAACAGATGGGATAACCAAGCAGCACGAGAGACACCGACTCAGTGGTTTTAAAGTTTTTTCAAGGAGGAGGATTGCCTCGTAGTATTTTCAAGCTTAGTGGAAGCCTCCATAAAGCGGAAGCTAGAGCTCAGGATCAGCAGAAATGTTTAATGAGAAAATGTTGCCGAGAAGTTACAAGTTGGAGCGGGAGAGGTGATTCAGCACTTGCTACTCTTCCAAGGACCTGAGTTTGGTTCCCAGCATCCACCTGATTTATCATGCGCTGGTGTTATGGGGTGGTGATGGGAGAAGCTGGGGCATAGGGCCTAGTTGGAGTGAACAGGTCCCTGAGAGCACACCCTGCAAAGACAGATCTTGCTTAGGACCACTTTCGTGACATGAGCAACCTATCTGCCTTGCGGCAAGCCTAGAAACAAGGGTAATCTCTGAAACTGTACATTTCCCATTTAAAATTTGTCACAGTGATAAAAAGTCTGACTACCACAGGGTTCTGCTGCCCAGGATGCTCCTCCCAGAGCCTAGAGGTGAGGACCAATAATCTGCATTTCTAACAAGCTTGCAGGGAGCGGTGATAATCCAGGGGCCTGACTTGGAAAACCACTGCTTTAGAGTAAAAAGCACATTTTAAGATTTTATTTTTATTATGTGTTTGTGTGTGCATGTGCCTGGATATGCACACGTGAGTGCAGTGCCCACAGAGGCCAGAAGAGGGCATCGGATCTTCTAGAGTTGGAGTTCTAAGTTGTGAGCCACTCACTAGACATGGTTGCTGGGAACTAAACTCTCGGATTCTGAAAGAGCAACTAGTATTTGTAATCGCTGAGCCACCCCTCCTGACTCCTAGACTTCTTAATATAATTTCTTAACAAGGCAGGTCCTTCAGGGTCTGGATCCTGATTATGTTTTGAATTTTGCTGCCTTCCTGGTTTGCTATTCATTCATCCTAAGCTGAAGCTTCACCCTCATTTCTCAGAGTACCCTCTGAGAAAGTTAACCCACCTGTCTTTAATGTTCCCACAGACTCTGTATATATTCCCAAATGTGTATCTCAGTCTTTGTGTGCCCAGTGTTGCCTTGCCCACTATCTGTGTGCCCTGTAAGAACACCCATATAGCCACCCTTGTTAGTGGTACCCAGCTATGGCCATTGTAGGTGCTGACTCAGCACACCTGCATCCTTAGACTCAGTATAAATAGCAAATAAATGGCTTTTTAATGACACTCTCTCTAAGACAGAAACCCTGCATGTGCTCTGCTGGCTCGCACCTCTTGGACTAGGTTGTTGCCAGTAACTCGGGAGTTCAAGATGGTGCTTGTAGCAAAGAAAGCAGTCTGTTAACTGCCAGCAGTTATGATCTTGATTAAAAATGACACCACACACAATCCATATGAACGTAAAGAAACATGCAAGGTTGTAACTGGAAACTAAGATGAATAGGATAGACAAGAAGCCAAAAGCTTGTGCCTGTCTCAGAAATTCTATATGGTTGGGTGGAAATCGAAGGCGGCTCCCCATTCATCCCAGCAATATGGTATTGCTAACCAAAGCGGAGACACCAGTATGTTAGAAAACTTTCCCACGTGCCCTTTCCAAATACTACTAAGAAACCCCATTGAGAACAATCTATTAGATCACTGTAATAAAAGATAGAAGGACTTGAATTTTTTTTTTAATTCTGCATCAGAATCTACGAGGTGAAGAGAAAAAAAAGAGTCCATAAAATCACCAATGTGACTGCAGGTGAAAAGTGAATTTTGAGGGACTGGTGAGACAGTTCAGTGAATAAGAGTGCCTGCCAGTGATCTCCGTGAGCTGAATTCAATCTTCATGACCCACATGGCGGGAAGTGAGTACCAGCTTCCACAAAATGTCCTCCGGCCTCCACACGTACGCCATGGCAAATGTATGAATCTGTGAGTGCACGCACTTATGAACATGCATATACACACATAAACACATACATACATACACACACAAGACAGACAGACAGACAGACGGACGGACGGACGGACGGACAGATGGACAGATGTAATAAATTGTAAGTGGTCTTTATGTCCTGAGCTTGGCATTGTTTGTTATATGTCTACCACAGGACAACTGAAAAGAGGTATGTATGGACATAAGTGGCGTTACATACAGTTGGTCATTTTATTATTGGCTTCTACGTGAGACATATTTGCTTTGGTTACTCATTGACTATTAGGATTTTTTAAAAAAAAAAAAAATTTATGTCTATGCGGTTTTTTGCCTGAACATATGTCTCTGTACCATATGAGGGCCTGGTGTCCACAAGGCCAGAAGAAGGCATGGGATCCCCTAAAGATGGTTGTAAGCCATCATATGGGTGTGAGAAATCAAGCAGCCTGTGCTATTAACAACCAAGCCATCTCTATTTTCTATTAGAAGATTTGAAATTTTATAGTTGCAGCCAGGTGATGGTGGCGCACACCTTTAATCCCAGCACTCTCGAGCCAGAGGCAGGCAGATCTCTGAGTTCAAAGGCAGCCTGGTCTACATATAAGTTTCACGACAGCTAGGACTACACAAAGAACCGTGTGTGTGTGTGTGTGTGTGTGTGTGTGTGTGTGTGTGTGTGTACATACATACATATATACATATATGTATACATATATACATATGTGTGTATCTTCTCCCCAAAGATATAACCTAAGCTCCTGGTCTATAAATGTGATAGCCTGTCAGTTTCCTGTCCCTCCCTTATGTCCACCTCCTCCTCTCTCACTATCCCTGTCCCCCACCTTTTTTCTTTGTTTATAACGCCTCTGACTTTATATATTCCCACACATGTTGCTATGTACACACACGCCCCACCCCCAACTCTTTGGTTGCTTCCTTTGACTCCCATAAATGATTTTGTTAAACGATTTCTTCCCATGCTCTGATAGTAACTACCAAATTTTGCTCGGCCTTTAACGCTCTGTCATCAGATTCTGCATATTAGAGTACCCTGGCTTTTATACAGTGGTGCACATCTGTAATTTTAAGGCAGCATGGGAGGTGGAGACAGTAGACTCACCAGGACGCTGTCTGGGTATATTCATCCTGGTGTATTCAGCAAGGCAACAAGAGAGACCACGTGTTAGCAAGGTGGAAGGTTAGAACTGACTTCCGAGCTGGGGGTTAGGGGCCGTTTGTGATCAGAACACCACCTCCATTATAATGAGCATAAAACAGCACTGTCCTGTTCGGTGTCCACTAGTCTAGTATGCTTAAAGAGAACAGAATACAATAAAATTAAAAGTCTAGTCCTGGGAGGCAGAGGCAGGCGGATTTCTGAGTTCGAGGCCAGCCTGGTCTACAGAGTGAGTTCCAGGACAGCCAGGGCTACACAGAGAAACCCTGTCTCGAAAAACCAAAAAAAAAAAAAAAGAAAAAAAAAAAAAAAAAGTCTAGTCTCTCAAATGCACTAACCTCATGTCAAATACTTAGTAGTCTCACATGGCAAGTGGCTACCATATTAACAAGGGAAATAGAGAACACTTCCATTTTCATAGAAGGTTTTGTCATGTGGTACATTAGTTTTTATTTCTGTATAGCACATCACAGTAGGGAGTCTAGGTACAGGTTAGCTGGACGATCTGCTCAGGGCCATATAAGGCTGTGAACTGAAGTCCCTTTTAAGCTCAAGATTCCTCTTTCAAACTGATAAGCTGTTGAATGTCCTTGACTCTTACTGACCAAGGGACTGTTTGCAGTTCCTAGAGGCTGCTTCTAGGGTCCTTTCCATGTGAGCACCTCTTTTCATAATGAGCAGGCCAGCAAGACCCAAGCTCTTTCTAGCTATCTCTTTCCATTAAATGTCTTGCCACCCAAGGTCAGGCCTACCCAGGATAAACTCCTTTAAGAGTTGGCTGATGAGTTAGCCTCATCCAGGGACATTGACTGGTTCTGCCCACAGTCAATGGAGATATGGGGTAGACACACCCAGGAGTAGGGAATCTTGGAGATTCCCTTAGAATTTTGTCTACTGTAGACAGCACTGATATAGAAAGAAGAAAAAAAAGTTAAACATATCAAGAAATGGAGGGTGGCAGTTGAAGGAGACTTTGGAGTAAGTAGAAGCTCGAGAATGTAGCAGTTGTTGCTATTTAAATAATCTCCCACTAACCAAGGTCTGAGAGAGCCTTCTTGTAACTGAAGGCAGACTTCTTATGTGTGGATCAAGGCTTATGTATAGTAGTTTCCCTCTGAGGGAACCATGACCATTATTTTGTCCAGGGCCATGCAGGAGTATAAACAAGACCCTTACAAGGAACCATAGAGCAGCAATGGGAATAACTCAGTATTCAAAAAAACCTAAGCCTGGAGGTGGTTTGTACTTCCCATCCCTATAGTGAGGAGATGGAAACTTGTGGATCCCTGGGTTTCACTGACAGGCCAACCTAGACTGCTTAGCAATTTCCAAACCAGTTCTTTGAGATCTTGTCCCCAAAAGAAGGTAGCCTAAGAAATGACACCTGAGAATGAACTCTGGTTTCCACATGCTTGTACATATGTGCACTCAAATCTACATGCACATACGCATGCACACAGAACAAGCACAAAAAGACGTTAGTTCATACAGGCTGGCATTCCTTTTTTGTATTTCCTGCTGTTACTAGCAGGCTGGAGTTTCTGGCCTTATGCTAGTCTTGGTCCACTTGTTAATTAGAGGAACCAACTTGCAGGCTTGAACCATCTGACTCCAGACTTGGTCCCTCAGATGGCAAACAACTACAGAGCCTCAGTCCTTGGTTTTGGAAATGGGACTGACCATATACTCTGGGACACTGTCTGCAACGCATTGTCCCTTTTGACTGCTGCCATCTCCCAATGACTTGGACTTGGGGAAGGCAACCTTAAGGAATGATTTGAGGGTATTATGAATGGGCAGAAACAAAAAAAGCAAAAATAAATAAATAAATAAATAAATAAATAAATAAATAAATAAAAAAGTAAAATCAAAATAAAATCAACAAAAGTAGCAAAAAAAAAAAAACCCCTTACCTCAGATGTGGTTGCCCTGAATATAAACCTCAACCATGGATTATAAAGGACTTGGAGAAAATTATTGTTAACTTTTAAGAAGTACCACCTAAAAATCACATAAGGAAAATACCAGCTTGTAAACAGTAACATTTGTAAAATTTTGAATTTCACAAAGGAACTGTTTTATTTTAATATTTCATGGAATGATTTTAAAATTTTACATCAAAGCTATGCCGGGATCTGCAATGGCCTTTTACAGTTGATAACCCTTGAAGAAGAAAATATGTTTCTCCTGTCCACGTAAGCACTGAATGTGTGCGTTCTAACCACTACCAGGGCTTCCTCTGGGTGGAGATACTCTCGTGGGCATTTATCTCCTGCCATCAGAATGGAACACAAATGTAGGCATATTAGCGCTAATAACCGAATCAAGCCCGGAATTTGACTTGCTTGTCAGTTAAATTTGTTGCAGGCTCAGTTTTCAGTCCAATTTCATCCATTTGGAAGCACTTGCTGTCGAACAGGTTTTTGTTTTATAATTTTAATTTCAGTGGTTTCCCAACCCCCTCTTCTCCATCATTTTTTCCCCTTCCTGTGTCTAGAGCACCTTTTTGTAGAGGGTGGGAATCTTTTTTTTTTTTTCCTCCCCCGCTTCTATAGGGAGGAATCGATTTGGCGCACGGAGATATTTTGCCTGTAATGTGAATAGAGTTAATTTGAACAGAGCTGTTTCATTTTAACAGCCTCGACTTGCACAGTGTGTATCATGCCAAAGAGCTTTGTGTATGATCATCGACTGATGTCAGCACAGGTCTAGAAATAGAATTTGATAGTTAACAGCTGCAGCAGAGCCAGAAGGGGAGCAGGAGACATTGTGTTTCGGGAGGGTTTATAAAACTTGTGGCGATTGTATCTATCTATCTATCTATTTATTTATTTATTTATTTAACTTCTTGAAGAAATTAAATAATAGTCCGGAGCTTAACATACCAGGTATAGGGTTTAGAATAAAAAAGAATTATATTCCTAAGTAGGTCAGGTGTCTCAAAGCGCGTTGACATTCTGTGTGATATAGTTACTGTGCCTTGAAACAATCTTTGATGAATTTAATGTAATTTTTATTTGATTTACAATAGTGTACATGGTCTACACCACAGAGCAAATGTTTGCATTTGTATCAAGAGGTGGCAGAGCTCTTCCTGCAAGGAGCAGGATAATGAATATTTTAGGTATTGTGGACTGTTGACAATCTCTGTTGCCAATACTCAGCTCTTGTTTCATGGCTAACACGGCCACAGACCGTATGCAAATAAAGTGGCCATGGCTGTGTGCCAACAAAACTTTATTTACAAAACAGGTAGTAGGCTCGATTTGGCCAGATGCCATATTCCACCTTTGCATTGAATAGTTTGTGAGCAGATGCCACACACTTCCACCCAGCATACCACAAAGGTTAAGTGTCCTGAGTCTTTTTCATAATCTGAAGACTCAAGTTCCATACACGTACACCCTGTGAAAACCCAGAGTCCCTTAATAGCCACGGGCGGTACTTAGTTTCACACACACACACACACACACACACACACACAGAGGCTTGCACTCAACAACCACACTCATGGTGACTGTCATCTCTGGAGTATAAGGAATCTGATTTTTCTTCCTTTTTTAACTTTACTTAAGTTACTATCACCCTTAAAGTTTGAATTACCCTGCAAAACATCACACTCATTAAACTCCTATTCAGAGTGTACATAATCTTAACGGAACATATTTTATCCCGATGGGAATCACAAAACAATCCTGTGTTCCAAATGCCCTAACCGTTTCAATGAAAGCATTTCATTGAAACTTCACTAGGAAGAAAGAGGATTTGATTCTTTAATTTGCACAAGGGAGAAAAACAATTCCAGGAAAGAAAGTTGAAGCAGAGCCTTCAACTTGTTTTTTCAAGTACTAGAATATGCTTGTTGTCAAGTATTGTTGTGAAAACCTTTTCAAGTCTTCTCCGTGCTCTCTCTCAATAATGAACTTAGGGTCATGACCATGACTAATCTGATGGTGTACAAAGGGGGTGGGGGTTGATACGACACTCTCTTTACATTTTTTTTGCGTTCGGATATCACATTTGTTCTAAAAGTGTTGATTTAGCCGTTGGCATTTCGACAGCAAAATGATGCAGGCCAGCTGGGGATGCTGTCTCACACAGCATCATTTCCATTGGGAACTCTCCACAAAGGGACCACTTTCCCCAAACACAATTCTTACTGTGTGCTATATTTTAAGATCTTTTCCTTGCTACTTTTTCTCTTAAGGATTACTGTCCCTCTTTCATCATCTCTCTTGTTTATCTCCTTACTTTGTTGGGATGGAAGCGTTGTCCATTGGTCTAACAGAGTTAAAATGATTTCATTATCTTAGTGTTTTTTTTTTCTCCAATGTTCTGTCACAGGAATGTTCTGTCACAGGTCTTTCATACACGCGTCTCAGCACCACCAGATGTTAGGTGTTATAGTTCCATCTTTTTCTTTAGGGGTTTATTCTTAGAGAAACTTAGGTTACTAAGCAAACCTTTATATTATGGGTTTTTCCTTGTCATTCTTGCCAGCATGCCTACTTTATAGAAACTACGCCTGCTATTGGGTTACTTGTGTTCCTAACTGGGTTATGCCCATCTGTGGGTCTCTGTGGTTCTGGAGAGGTCTGAAGGATGCTATGCTGTCTGCAATCATTTTTCAGTTTACCTTCATGCTATCACAAGTTAACACCTTGTCTCTTTTTTTTTCCCTCCCCCCCAATCAGACTCTGCAAAGGAGCCCAACGGGTTTCGAACCGGCACGGGAGAGACCGCACCCGACCTCTAGAGGTGGACGCCCAAGCCGCTGCGCCACAGCGTGCTCGCTAACACCTTGTCTCAAGGTCCACTTCTAAGTGGTGCAGCTTGATTTCTTCATCACCCCTCAAACGGAATGAAATACTTTTTCCGTTACTTTTTATTGGATGCCTTCTTCCCAAACAATCCATTTCATCTTGTGGAATTCCTATCAGGGAATCAAATTTCCCCACATATCCCGTAGCTTTACAAAATGTCTCTCTGCTTGATGACTAACTTGAACCACCCACCCACCACTCTTTTGAGAATACAGTTGGTTTTTTTTTTTTTTTTTTTGACTCTCAAGCAGAAGAGCTGGGTATTTTCCTAGCTTCTCATGGCTGCAGCCAAATTATCCCCCTTCTTCCTCCTTGTGGGCTTCTCATCTCCAATCTCGGTCCATCCAACTTTATAGCCCATGTCTGTTATTTGCTGGCATTGGGGGTAGCATGCCAGAAGCTTCTCATAGACAGTGAAGGAAGTCATCAAATGACCAACACAATCACTTCCTGTATTGTCTAAAGATAGGTCCGTGTTCCCTTCACCACAGGCTGCAAACTCATTTTATGGGTTGTCAGTTCCAATGTTGGTCACCTAAGGAATTTTTCCTAGCTCTTTCTTTTCATTAGGAAAGTTCCAGTCTCACATAGGAACTAAGACATGGTTTTTGTCCTTACTCCTCACAGCCTCTACTCTACCCAGCCAAAGCGATCTTTGAAAAACATAAATCAGGTCTTGTCACTTCTCTCCTGACATGCCCTTCTAGCCCATGGCAAATAAACCCTGAGTCCTCTCGTGCCTCCAAGATTCTCCTGGATCTGATTCTGCTAGATTTTCAACCCCCTTCCTGCTTCTCTCTCCATCTGCCTCTCCATTCTCCCTAATGCCACCCATTACAGTGTCTTTCTCTTTGGGAATCCTTGCATAAGAAATTGGGGTGATTCAAGAAAGGCCCAATTTAAAGGAACTTGATACAAAGAAGTGACAGGAGTCCAGGGGACAACACGGTCAATAAACTGTGATTGCCCAAGGGAAGAAACCACTTTAAGGACCTTAGAAGAGAGAGTTGGGTAGAGAAAGGACCTAGACCACCACTAGATAGTTAAAACTAGTTTATGAGGACAGGAACTCACCATGTCTTCCCTTCCAACTCTCTTTCTTGGGTTCTCCATTGGCCAATGCCAACTGGCAACCATAGGGTAGACTGCCCATCAGTGCAGCCCTCTGCCAGGAAGCCTTCTGATGACTGGGAAGAGCAGGGAGGCAGGTAGAGAGAGTGACCTTTGGGAAGAAAGTGGAAGAACTCTGTTACAACCTCATGCATAGCTCCAGATTCATGCAGGGGTTGGGACTTGGCTTAGGAACTTCCTTTTATATAGCGATCGATCATTTTCCTCCTTCTAGATATTTCTCTAATGCACCAATTCTGATGGCTCCTTCACTAGGCTGAGTGTCCCTCCTATGTGACTGTAGCACCCTGATACTCCTCCCATCATGGTAACTTTCCACTACCTGACAAAGGTCCTGAGGTCAAGGGCTCCATCCTGTCTGTATAACTCTATTTCCCCAGCACTCATCTCTGCACTTATCTCTTATGTCTGCTTATAGACACTTGCTTAGTATGTGTTGAATGGAATTAACTAGAGTTATCTTCTTAATCCCTGTTGTGGCCATGGCTCTGACGCTCACTGACATCCATACATTTTCTTACCACATTTGAAAAAAGAATTAGACTTGAGAACTAGTTTGTATATATTCCGGCACAAAATACTATCATAATAATTAAAGAACACTATCGACACTTTAAATAGCCAATTCATCTTTAAAAAAAGAAAGAAAGAAAGAAAGAAAGAAATCTAGATTCTTATCTTCCCTACACACTGAAGATAAGGTTCTTAGCTCTTTGGGTCGCTGTTTTCTTTCTGTAATAAAAGAGTTTGGCCAGTTTCCAAGGTGTTTCCCAATTCTTTATGTTGAAGGTCCTAGGTGATGGCATACGCTCTATAAATTCAACATTTGCATCTCTTCTCATCCTTGTGTCCCCAGCAACGAGCCCCAGAATCCCAGGGACTGCTGTGCTGGGGCTCCATCTGCACGACCGTGGCCCCTGCAAACCTGGACACTTGGTTCTTCCACACCCTCTGTCTCTTCCACTGGAGAGTGGGACAAAAACACTTGTAGAAAGCTAAGCTCAAAGCCCACCTCATGGTGCTCAGGCGTGTGGTCAGACAAGAGATGCGACGAGCCTAAGACTCCAGACAAATGGCCTACACTAAGTTCTTACATATCATCTTCCTAAAACACTGCGTGATTAGCATAACTGTTCCCACTCTCTAGATCAGAAGATGTAAATTAGTTTCTTGTGTCTGTGTTAAAATACCAAATATTACTAAGATGTATAATTAGTGACTACACAGATATTGCTAATACACTTACAGGAAAGGGCATACACTGACTGACTATATCTATATCTATCTCTATCTCTCTCTATCTCTATCTCTATCTTTATCTCTATCTCTATCTATATCTATATCTAATCTATATCTATTCATTGTATCTGCATTGAAATGAACATTTCCCAAATGATTGGGGGGGGAGAGACATTTCTGTTTCTAATAAAAAGACATAGCTGATTATCATATTGTTACCTAATTATTCCAGAACAAAATAGACACAGAACTTTTATTGGGTTAGATCTGAGCCAGGGAGTTATATTATCTTGCAAATCAAGTTTCTGACTATCTCATTAAATAAGAGAAGGTGTAACAACAAATTTAATTATGGAATGTGACTTTTCTTGCAATTTTCTTCCCTAACTATTTTTGCTGTTGGTTCAGCCCATCTGGTTTTCATTTGAGCAGAGAAATCACAAATCCCACAAACCATCCACAGCCTCTTAATCCCAGCAAAGACTGGTATTACTGTAGCGGAGTAATGTTTTTCTTTCCTTGGGTGGAAATAGATGTGTAGCTTTCTAGTGGATTAAAAAAGACAATTGAGAAATTCTCTTTTATGCACATGTATGGTATATTAATTTCCTGCTATTATAGAAAGCCTACAAACATAATTAATTATGTTTTAAATGCAGATTGTTGAGAACGGTTCATCTGGTTAAAATTATTTAAACCACATTAAGAAAAACCTCTCTAACTCTTGAACTTTATATATATATATATATATATATATATATATAAATTCATAGTTTCTCTTAGGCTCAGCAATCTCTTAAAAATTTCACAGAGTATTTAAAGCACCCTCATAGCAACCCCATAGAGACAACTAGACAAATACAACTGATTTATATGCAAATTTCAACCTATTTACCACACTTAGTAGTAAGAGACAAAATATTATATGCAGAATGCGTTCATTTAAATTTTTGATCAGATCTTTCTGCTGCTTGACGGAGCAAGCACGTTCCAGGAGTGAGTGCATTTCAGAATAGAAGTCTCAAGCCAAGCTGACGCGTGATGAGAGGCCTGCACAACAGTCTAGCTAGATGATCCATTAGTTTCACTCACCTTGATTGACAAGTATCATTGCGAGGTGTATCAATCCTGAGATTTTCACAGTGCGCGCTATGCTGGCTGAGATAATGACAGCTTTCGGAGCCACAGTGCTGTGACACCCACAGAGGTCACCTTGCCCTACAATTCTAAGTCATCTGTTCTGTATGATACATAAGATGCAGGAGGAACACACACACCAGTTAATGTCACAGTTGTGCTTACACGACCCTATGCCTTCAAACAAACACAACCTGTACATCAGGCGATGGCTGTGTGAGTGTTATTGTATGGAAAGGCTTAAGTAGTTCACTAAAGCCCTGAGTCAATTACATAAAAATGTTAAGGACCAGTGAAGGTATCGGATGGGAATGACAGAAACAGAGAGGATTGTGAAGATGAATTACTAAAGTCTGGAAAATAGTTTCCTAGGTCAACACATATTTTTAAATTTTTTTTATTATCGTATACTAATTATACATTATGGTATTTTTCATAAATATATATAATGTATTCTGATCATAGTCACACTCACACACTACTGCCCTGGGTTCCCCTCTCAAACCAGTACCCTTTCTCTTAGTCTTATTTGACGTCTTTTCACAGTCTTCTTACCAGTGGCTATACTACTGGGAGGAAAAATAGCTCACTTCTCCCCATCAACCATTAACTGCTTATATATGGAGAGTTCAAGGCCCACGAGTCCCTCAAGTCGCCACTGTGGGACACTGATGGGTCTGGTCTTATGCAGGTGTTGTACAGGTAACCATGGCTACCATGAGTTCAATGGAGAAATAGCCACACCATGCCTGCTTTCCCCATCCCAGTGCCTGTTTCCTTTGGCTCTTAACATTCTCTCCCTGGTGTCTCCTGAGCCTTGGAGGGTGTGATACAGCTCTTCCTATACATGACTGGGCACTCGACAGTCACTCAGCACTTCGTCCAGGTATATATCCACAGTTACTGTGACCACTGTAGAATGAAGCGTCTCTGACCAAGCAGATAACAACACTAATCTATGTGTGTAAACACAGCAGTTTGAGGAGTACATCAAGTTCGCTTATGAAACTAAGAGCGGCGGCTTCCCTGCTAAGACCTGTGACCTCCCTTTTGGCCAGATTTGTGGTACCAGACAGGAATTCTTTTCCTGTGGCTTGGGCCTCAGATCCAATCAGAAGCGGTTCATTATTCCCATACTAGACACTCCATTATTGAACCAGTGAACACATCCTGCCTGGTCCGTCAGTATCCAGCATACAGTATACACGAGGATGGTATGCCCTCCTTCTGAATATAGTTAGGAAGGTTTATCCAGACCTGCGGTGGTATAAGCCTCATAACTTAGTTCCACACTCTGTTTCACATTAATGGAGGCTACACATGGCCAATGAAAAACTCAGTCCAGAATAAAGAGATGGTAATGAAAGCTGGTCTCATTTTCAGCTGTGTTTAAACAGAGTAATATTGATTAGCTCTGTCTTTTTACTTACGGATGAAGATACATAATATAAAAGTAATATGTGTACTGTTGTTTAAATATCCTTTAAGCAAACCTGTGAGCCTTCTTACGTCTGTCATCACATGTTTACTGAACAACATGCCTAGACAGTCAGACATTTCTTCTGTGCTGTGAGAGATGCTGAAGGATATGTTCCATCAGTTTCTGGGAATGGAAAAGTGAAGTCCACACGTACTTCCGCATTTTGCTCCAGCAATGAGTTGGCACCATTTTCTAAAAGACTGGGGCCCTCTTCCCATCTCTGTGCTAAGAGACTTCACACTGGCCACTGTAGGAATGTTTATACCCCAGACATGAGCAAATGTTGTGATCACTTCATGCCAGATTGGTGACCATCTCCCAGCCCACTCTACTTTTGCATACCTTTAGGGGTTGATGCAAAGTCCTTTTTGAGAAGAGGCTTGGTGTCTTAGGGTTTCCATTGCTGCAAAGAGACACCATGACCAAGGCAACTCTTTTTTGTTTGTTTGTTTTGTTTTGTTTTTGTTTTGTTTTGTTTTTCGAGACAGGGTTTCTCTGTGTAGCCCTGGCTGTCCTGGAACTCACTCTGTAGACCAGGCTGGCCTCGAACTCAGAAATCCTCCTGCTTTTGCCTCCCAAGTGCTGGGATTAAAGGCGTGCGCCACCACTGCCCGGCTAAGGCAATTCTTATAAAGGGCAACATTGTATTGGGGCTGGCTTACTGGTTCTGAGGTTCAGTCTATTATCATCATGGTGGGAAGCATGGTAGCATCTAGGCAAGCATGGTAGTGGAGGAGCTGAGAGTTCTACATCTTGTTCTGAAGGCAAGCAGGAGAAGATTGACTTCCACTAGAAGGAGGCTCTCAAAGCCCACTCATACTGTGACACAGTTCTTCCAACAAGGCCACACCCACTCCAACAAGGCCACACCCACTCCAACAAGGCCACACCTCCTAACAGTGCCACACCCACTCCAAGGCCACACCCACTCCAAGGCCACACCTAATAGTGCCACAACCTGGGCCAAGCATATTCAAACCACAACACTTAGGGACATAAAGAATTGATATCTTAATGGCTATACCATCAGACAACATCCCAAGTGACCAATGTGTGCAAGACATGTGCTTTGTGAGTAGTTGAGTCTTGGCTGTGCTGTCTGCTTTCTTGGGGCTTTAGTGCTGTTTGACACCTAAGGAAAAACAAGTCCAAATAGTGAAAAACAGATTTTCTTGTCACTCTGCCGCCCAGAAAGACACTACTTTGAAATGTGAAGATGACAGGCGATGCCTTTTTCACAAAGACAAATTTCTAGATAACAACTCTCAGGACTGGGCTACATACATGCTGTCCAACAGAACTTTCCTCGGGTGATGGACATGCGCTTTATCAGCGCTGCCATGAGGTAAGTGCTCACAATACGCAGCTCCTGAAACATGCCTGGCCTGAGCTGAGATATGCAGCAAGGGATACACTAGATGCTGGATTTCCAAGACAGCACGAAGAGGGGAATCAACGTATTGTACTAATATGTTTATATTGATCATCCATCAAAATGGTAACCTTCCGGATATATATAACCTGTTTCTCATAAATATGTGGGCTGCAGCTGGTAACATCTTTTAAGAGACACCCATGGTGCATGTATGATTACTGAGAACTTCACGTTCTCGCAGGTGCTAGGGACAGGAAAAGACAAACACAGATTAACAGATGCCAACGGGCACATTTTGCACTGCAGCCTCCTCTTTGAGAATTGTTAGAATGCTAGGAAATGCCTAGCTAGTGGCGAGCATCCTGTGTGGGGGTGCAAGGATCAACATGCCCAGACGTTTGAAACTGTGAACTGTCCATCTGAAGCTTCTTACTCGGTAAGTAGGGTTTTAACCCAGAGATGGTATCGTGGGCGTCCATGATGGGTCATGGTTGGGTTTTCCCTCCTACTCCCAATATCTATGCCAGCTTTCTAACCTCAGGAAAATAAAGAACAGCATCATGTTTGAGAATTTGCCAGATCATACCTACTTTGCAACTGAGTGCTGTTTTCTTTTCTCAGATGGAGACTCATAAGACGTAGCCTAAGGTTTAAGCACCCAAGTAAATCCGAAAAATGGCAGAAGCCATTTTTAATAATTTTTAAATAAAAATAGATTTATTCTAATCTCAGACCCTCAGACCTTCAGATTTCTGAAGAAGGTTAAAAGAAACAACACAGTAATTCAAAAACACTTGTCAAAAATGGGCTTTCTTGCCATTTTTGTTTTAGAAATAGGCTCAACTTCTGAAGCTATCATCAAAAGCAGCCCAAGGAGAGGTTAAAAAAAGATCCCAGTGAAGTGCTTTTGTGTGCAAGCATGAACAGTTGAGATCCCCAGGTGTGCCAGCACGCACCTGTAACCCTAGTGCTGGGACAGCAGAGTCACCATGCCCCCTGGGGTCTACTCCAGCTAGTCTAGCTTCAGCTAGATGGAACTTGAGTGTCACCGGCTTGAGCTGCATCAGAAATTAAGGCAAGCAGAGACTGAAGAAGACATCTAATGCAGACCTCTGGCCCGAGTGCATGTGTGTGTTCTCGAGTGCACACACACACACACACACACACACACACACACCTCATTAATAAAGACCACTGCATTCAGTGGAAGAAACATAATTTTGATTTTAACCTTCAGGAAATAAAGGACAGAAAGAAAAAAAGAGGGAGAAATGAAATTTTCTATTATACAGGAATTCAAACCATTGAGCCTTCAATGTGCCCTTTTCTGATGTCCTTTGGGTCAAGGAGGCAAAGATCATGTTCTAATTAGAAAAGTCAAGCCCGGCATACATCCAAGACACTTCCAGCACCCATGCCACCTGCAGAACCATGGAGGAGGAAGTACACCACACAGCCCTGGGAGGCAGTGTGCCTGGTGCATAAATCCTTACTTTCTCAGCACTCTCCTTCTGGGGCCTTCACATTCAGCACAGGGAGTAGGAACTGCAAAAATAGACCTGGTGTTTCTGCAGAAGTGAAAGACTTGTTGCTTAATGGCGGTAAATACATCTACGAGAGCCACGTGCCCGGATGCAAATACGCACGCAGCTCAACTCAAAAATAGATGCCGTTCCAGACAAGCTTTTTTTGTTTCTTTTTTCTTTCTTCTTCTTCTTTTTTTCATATTTAGCCTAAAAAAATGTGGGGGGTCACATGAGTAAAGATAAAAAGAAAGTGATATTGGGAAATATCTAGCTAGAATGGTGTTAGCTAGTCTAAACCAAAAAAAAAAAAAAAAAAAAAAAAAAAAAGTCAACAAATTCACTTAATTCCCATTGACTTCTCCCCAGCTGTGAGTCTCTCTTTACTTCTTCTTCTTCTTTTTTCCCCTTTGTAAGAACTCTACAAAAATGGAAAGGAAATCATCTGTAAACAGAAAGTATTGATTTTTGCAGAAGCCCCATGAGGCACACACACGCATACCACTTCCTTCCTTCCTTTTCACTCCCAGTAATAAAGGGAATGAGAAAACATTCAGACGAACTGTCAGAAAGAAAGGACACCTCCTTGATCCTTACTCACCCTTTCCCATGTCTCCTCCTGAGGTTCAACCTGACCCTAGGATCTGTGCAGAAAAATTTTCTCCTTGCTTGATAACCACTCATCCACCAGAGCCAGACAAACATGAAACAGTTGATATGGGCAAGGCCTGAGCTGGGAGGAGAGGGAACAGGAAAGAGAATGTTCATTTTAAGGAGCATAAAATCTAGGATGTAGAAGGGCAGATAGTCAGAAAGTACAGAGTGAAACAAGTATTAAAATAGTTTGATCCAAAGCCAGCTAATGCCCTCCAGAGAGCTTAGGTGTCTGCATGTCTGGAGGGCCCGTACTATTTGCCTGCTAGAAGTCTAGGTGCTGTTCTGGAAAATGCAAGCTTAAGAGGAGACAGTGGAGAGACTCTAATATTGTCCAACCTACGAGTAGAGAGACAGGCTGAGGACAACGTGGCCTCCAGCCACATCCCTGAATTCGTAAGGGAAAAAGTCCTAGTGGATAAAATCCTCCCATCAGTAACAGGTCCATGGCATAGCCAGCACCCAAGGTCACATCATTTGTCTCCCAGTGGGGCTATTTTTGGAACCCATGTGACAGGGAGCTGACAATGTTTTAAGCAGCTGGACAGTCCAGACAGAAGTTGGATCACAGAAGACAAACGAGGAGATACTATGTGCTTGCCGTTGCAATCCTCAGTGCCACCCCCAGCAGCTTCAGAAGAAAGCTCCAGAAGCTCCTTTGAAAGGCTTCGCTTGGTAGACCATGTCAGTAGGATGCATCCTGGGTAGCTAAACATCAGGGGAGGAGGGTCCAGCACAGGACTTTAGGACTGGTGAGCAAACCTGGGTTCTCTCTGGTCTTGGTAGTCATTTATACCCAGGCTTCCCAGACAGCATCTAAGTATTAGGCCCTGCAGTAAATGCCGGGAATACAATGACTAACCAGTTAGATTCAAGTGGCTTCGTTCTGCTTGGGCAAACCAATCATTTGCATACATGCTCATTCCGATGGAGGTGTGCTATGGGGAAGAAAAAAAAGAAGAGAAACGTGTAGAAGCTGAAGTTGACATCAAGGGAGTCTGGGGTTGGAGGTTCTTAGACAATGTTTCCCAGAAGCAGTTGGCAAAGCAATCCACATGCAGAAGTCCTTATAATCACACACGACATCAGAACTGGATGAAAGGTAGTTATGACTATTCTGTGGCCGTGACCGTTCCTTGTGTGCACGCTTTGAAAAACCTAGATTATAAAACATATAAATAAGAGCCTTAGAAACTCAGGGGAAATAGACACTTGAAGTTTGGTTGGGTTTCTAGAAAAGTGTTTTCCCTGGGCTGGATAGGGTTTTGGCAGGTGGAGAACAGAAGCAAATTCCATTCTAAAAGGAGGAAGGAACATGAACATAAAACACACGTACATTAGTATGTATGACAATACCATGAAGCAGCTATAGATTACTTTTTCCCCATTAGGAAATGGAATCTTTAAAAGGTGAAACTGAAACTATTGAAAGACATGTTAAAGGTCACCAACACATTTAGTGGTCTAGTTCAAATGTAACCAAGTCTAAATGGGGCCCACATAACCTTTCTGAAAGCAGACGGTACACAATGAGCTTTTAACAGTGGCTGTTACTATAGGCATCAGTAAGACTGCAATAGCTATCATGATGCCCAAGGCAGCTGGATGGAGAGGAAGGTGACCGGAGCTAGCATGGAATGACAACAGGAGTCACATGTGGGCTTTGAAGACCCTGTCCATGTGACTTGCATACTCTGGGCCAGAAATATCCACTGAAGAGGTGGCTCAGGTAGCTAAAGTGGTTGTGTGCAAGTATGGGGACATGGAAGGATCCCCAGAACACATGTGGATGAGCTGGAGGTGGTGCCGTGTTCTATAATCTCAGCACCTGGGAAGGCTGAGACAGGAGACCACTGGGGCTTGCTGGCCAGCAAGTCTCACCTAATCAGTTGAGCTCCAGGCTCAGTGAGAGACCCTGTCTCAAAAGAAAAAACAGGGCTGAGAATGACAAAGGAAGACAGTGACCTTCTAGCCTCTAAGTATGAGGGCACGCTCATACACACCCAACTGCTAAAGCACCAGCAAGTCAATTGTCCCAGGATCCTGCAGTGCAGAACCCACAGCCTCAGGGCCTCCTGGGGTCTGTCGTGAATTACTAACAGCAAAGAGGAGGACCATAGGATGAGAGTATATGAGTGATAGCTGTGGGTAAAACCTCTGCTGAGAGAATGTATTTTGAGAACAGATTGCTGAGAAACCCCAGGTAAGGCACTTGGGAAGATCTGGACGAATGGGTGTGTCTCAACACTAACACGGAGGTACAATGATGGATCTCCTGTGACCATGCTCACATTTCCAGAAATGTGGCACCAGCAACACGAGGCAACGAGAGTCATGGTCAACAATTTTATAAACAGCCGGCCTGGCTTTCACCTGTCGAATGCTAGCTGAGGATGCTGTGGGTACAAACTGGGGGAGGTAGATGGGGATAACAGCACACCATTGTGCATCCGTGGGACACATCAGTAACACACCTTAATCTATGGAATACATGCGAACACTCTAGTGGTTGGTGATTGTGTATAAAGAAAGCCATAGCCCTTTCTATTGTTGATCTGTCTTTACTATTATTTGGAATGTGTGTGTGTATAACTGGGAGAGGGGCAGGAGGGAGGGAGGGGTGGAGGGAGAGAGAGAGAGAGAGGGAGACACTATATTCCTGTAGGAGCACATGGAGGGCAGAGGTCAACGCTAGCTGCCTTTTTCAGTCACTTTCTGTCTCATTTTTTTGAGACTGTGAGCTTGTCTCTCACTGAACCTGAAGCTTACTGATTTAGTTACACCAGTCAACTAGCAAGCTCCAGCAAGTTCCAGCAAGTTCCAGCAAGTTCCAGCAAGTTCCAGCAAGCTCCAGCAAGCTCCAGCAAGTTCCAGCAAGCTCCAGCAAGCTCCAGCAAGCTCCAGAATCCATCTGTCTGTCTTCCCAGTGTTGGGATTATGGGCGTGTAAGGACAAGTCAGGCTTTTACATAGGTGCTGGAAATCTGAATTCAGATTCTCATGCCTGTGCATCAAACACTATTGACTAAGTCATCTCCCCCAACCCCTCCTTTAGATTTCAAAAGAGATTCAATCAACCAGAATGTTGTCTAACCTCTAGTCCCCGTTAAAAGGCTTGAGAAAATTTGCATTTGAAGTGCCTGGTTGAGGCAAGGTGAGGTAGGCGAGGTGCCCTATCCTGTTTGGATGAAGCAGGTGAATACCCATTACTGTAAAGAATTTAATATTGATTATGCAGGAGACAAAGAGTTCTAAAAAGCACCTGTCTGGGGGATGACATAATCAGCTCTGCATTCTAGCAGAGTCCCAGCTGTAATGTGACAGAAGCGCCCAGCCATTATACGAAGTATTTCTCCCTAACATACCTGCTCTCTTCTAATCAGGCATGTGATGTACTGAGGTTTAAGAAACCAAAGGCCTGATGGGTGAAGGGGCGGGGCCCCCAACATGCCCCGCCCCTCCTCGAAGATAGCTTGTTTTGGTTGTGGTTTCTGTAGATTCTGGGCCAGGGATGGGCAGGCTTGAGCTGACCCCTCACTGTCTCTATGTTTTGTTTTGCTGCTTTTCCTTATTGTATCAGTGCCAGGAAAAGGGGTGAAACCTCTCTCACCCCCAAATAAATTGTCACACTCTGAAGCTAAACAACAACAAACCAAAGGCCAGATACTTTGAAACAGGCATCATGACGGCTGTTTGTATGCCTCTACCTACCAACTAAGACAGTCGATTTAACTCAACTTCAGCTCAACTGTATAGTTCCTAGAAACATACTAACCCTCAACAACAGGCTTTGTGATAAAGTGTATTCTGAGCTCTAGAAGAGGGAACAGAGACAGAAACACTTCTAGGAAGAAGAAAATCCAGTCTCTAAGTAACTATCAGGCATGTCAGCCTCTGCTCTTGGTATGTGACCCTTTTCTGCCATTATTCTGACCTGTTTACTTCCATGTAAGCTTGTGTGGGCACATGAAGATAGACATTTAAATATTATAGTGGTAATATTTTTTTTTCAAGAACCTTTTCTGAGGTCAGTTTCTGGGAAACACACCTTTGACTTTGGACATTCGATTTTTATCCCTTCAGTTTATTTAACAGATAGATATTGGCTAGATGTTCTACATTCTAAGAGCTGTACCCAGGGTGGAGATTTAAAAGACACCAGGCTGGCCAACAAGAACTGGGAAGGAGGAGAGGATTCAGGAAGGACATAGAGGAGGCTACAGAAGCTCAGGGTGTCACGGGTGTCAAAGGATCTGTTGCTTGAGGTTGGTGTCAGAGAGGATGCTGGGTAGAGGCAAAGAGGTCCATTTCTCTTGTGTCCTTTCAAACTCTTTCTTTCTTTTTCTTCCCACCTCTCTTTGTCTCTCTCTGTCTCTCTCTGTCTCTGTCTCTCTCTCTGTCTCTCTCTCTCTCTCTCTCTCTCTTTCTGTCTCTCTGAAACAGGGTCATACAGACCAGGCCAGGATGACTTTGGAACTTGCTATGTATCAAAGAGGAGTTTGAATTCCTAATCTTCCCAAATCCTCGAATAAAGGTGTGTGCTACCACTCCTAACTTTGAATTATAACTTTTTGTATCATGAATGGATCCTACATCTGCCTTTCTCCTGGGACAAAAGATTCTGGAACTGGGTGACTTCTGAACTCAGAGCGTTGGCTTCCTCATTGTCTCCATGGCTAACTTAAAAGGCATGACTTTTTCCTCTACCTCTCTTCTTCCTGGAAGCCGCCAGAATTTCCAGCCACCCCAACAGTTGTTTTTCTCTGAAACTGGGAAATAGTAACAGCTACGAAAAGAGCTTCCTTCTGAGTTTGTTTTTAAATTCTTTTATTAATGAGACAAAGAACCACCCCCCAAAAGGAATCCATTTCCCCAGAAACAAAGGTTCACCCAACGATGGTGGGTGGCGTGGGAGGGGGAAGAGTCTGATATTTTTGTCCATCTGACTAGGCACTTACTGTTAGTGAGAACCAGAATTGATCCTAATGAGAAAGAGCCCGGAGTCTCAGGCTTCGGGATCTAATGCTAAATGAAGAAGCACTTTCGGGAGCGGCCAGGCATTGATTTACTGCACAAGGCAACTTCAGTATTTTAAAATCTTTCTGAAATACAGTACTTATGTGGGTTTTGTTTTTCTTTAAAGAAACACGGGCTAATGTACATGGATAATTATTTTTAAAACCTTAAAAAAAACACACACACACACACACACACACACACACAAAAAACTTCAACAGCCCTGCTGTGATGCTTTATGCCGTCAGCCCGTACTAAAAGATTCATAGCCTGTATTGATTTTTCTTCCCCCAAAGACGTCTCAATTTTCAATATGCCTGAAGCCTCCCTTTTCCCATACCATCTTTCCCTCACTCACTTTGGCTCTGGCCCCCTGCCACCTTCCCAGGAAGTCCATTTTCCAAACCTGTCTGCTCTGTTTTGATTTCGGTGATGGCATCTTTGAGATACTGCATTGCCCAGGTACTCTTAGAGGTTATACAGGGGACATGTTGGAGTGGAAAAGCTACCCTGGGCATCACTTATCCAAAGGCCTGACTGTGAGGATTAGCTAACCAGCCAAAGGTACTGCTGGAATTAGGGGGAGATGTTTGAGAGTCAGGGTGTCAGCTAAGAGTATCTGAAAGAAAATACAAAGAGAAACTTGTCTGTGCTACGTTCTCCTCTCACTTTTGATGATATTCTGTCACTCTTGGATAGGCATCCTTGTGTTGTGTGTGTCATCTCCCTAGTCCCTGCCTTGGAAGACAGGTAGCACAGGCTAGCTCCCAATACACTATGTAACCAAAGATGATCTTGAACTTCTGATCCTCCATCCACCGTCTTCTGACTGCTGGGATTACAACCATTCTAGAATCAGGGATGCAGCATTACGACTAGCTTTGTGTGGAATCGGACCCTAGGGCTTCATGCACACCAGGAAAGCACTGTGCTAGCCGAGCTATACCCCAGCCCTTGTTTTTATTTTTTTATTTTATTTTATTTTATTTTTGGCTTTCTGTTTCATTTGTTTGAAATTTTTGAGGTGTCTCATTTTATAGCTCTGGTTATCCTGGAATTTACTAGGTAACCCAGGTTGGCCTTGAACTCTCCACAGTCCACCTGTCTCAGCCTCCTGAGTGCTGGGATTACATGTGTGAGCCACCACACTTGACTTCAACATCTAATTCTTTAACATAACTAACTCTGTGTCCTAGAGTTTGCAGGAAAGCAATTCCCGACAGGGGCTTTAGTAAAACCAACAGCACTACCACCAACAAAAACAAACAACCAAACAAAACCCAAGAAAAAAAACCAACAAAACAAAGCACGACAGGAATAGCAAACAGAAGCAACTACCACAAACACCTCCGAAACGGTCAGCAGTGTGACTTATGGATTCCCTGGACCAGCGCTGCTGAGAGTCACCGATGTCCCAGACACCTTGTTAATTGATTCAGACGAAGAAGTGAGTGCCTGGAATGCTGTGTTGAAACAGGGATATAGAAGACGCTTTTGCTAAAATGGTACTGCCTCCTTTTTGGACCCACAAACTAAGTAAAACCAGCATAAAACCTGGCATCTCTGCCTCCGTTTCCTGTCTTCTTTGCCTCCGTCTACAAGTCAGGATGATGGGCATTCACGTAGCATCTGTCTAACTTCTGTCTCCCTCTTCAAGTCTGGAGGCTTAGAGATAAATCATTGGCTTAAAGTCACCCTCAATCTCAGGGAAAATAAAACTGCACGGACATTCGAAAAGTCCATGTCAGCACCCCAAAGATGGACTGTGGATGGAATGTAGGGATCACGGAACCCTTCTCTATCTCTTCCTCTTCCCCAAATGGTCGCTGGGTAAACCCGTTTCTGCTTTTCACCAATTCTCACTTCCAATTAGTATCCTGGGATGGGTGACTGAGCCTAGCTTTTGGGCGGGGGCGGGGGCGGGGGCGGGGGCGGGGGCTTCCAGATCCCAGGATTTCACCTTTAATACTCTGGTTGTAGCATGGTAATGCTAAAGGAAATAATGAGTGACAGACAGCAACAATCAAAATTAAAGTATCATCATTCTGTGTGGACCTTGGTGAGCATGGTCCTCCCTCCCCCCATTCTTCCATTACTGCAAGAAAACAGATGTTATTTGCTCCCTCCCCCACTGCTGCATGGTGAACACAGAAGCTGGGTTTGAACCCCCAGCTTGCCTGACTCTGAACCCGCATGCCAGCTTTTAACCTGCTTGCTTTCCCAGATTCAGAAGAGAAAAGACCTGAACTCAGGTCAGCAGAGAAGAGGGATTAACACATACAAGGGATCAGGGGCAACAGAATCGCGGGAGGTTCAAGGCATCCTGCAGAGACTGTCCCACCTCCAAAGTGATCAGATTCAAAGAACAGTGTGCCATATTCTGGGGAACCTTGACATTTGGGGTACAGGGAAAGAGACGAGCTTGAGAAGTGATCTGAGCAAGAGCAAATCCAAGGAAGGGATGACACCCTCCCTTCCAGCAAGAATGAAAAGCTTGGGGGAAAGGGAAGTGACACTCCCAAAGCCCAAGGCATGCTGGGACTCAGGGCACAGAAATACCAAGGACTGAGAGATGTTTTTAAACAGAAGCCTCTCTCTCTCTCTCTCTCTCTCTCTCTCTCTCTCTCTCTCTCTCTCTTTCATGTGCACACACACATGCAGAGAGAAAGAGAGAGAGAGAGAGGAGCCAGAAATCAGTGTCGAATGTCTTCCACAATCTCTTCATCTTACTGTTTGATACAGGAATTTCCAGTGAACCTGGAGACCATCAGCTGGGCTAGTTCCCAGGAATCTGTCTGTTCTGTTTTGTCTATTCTGCATCAGAAGCATAGGCATGCATTCCACACCTGGCTTTGATGTGGGTGCCAAGGATCAAACTCAGCCCCTGATGCTTGAATGGTAGGCACATGGCACATGACTGATAAAGCATCTCCCAGCTCCTCTATTTAAATTCTTAGATGAAGACAGATGCACAGGTGACCTTTGCCAGTGACAAGGGTTGAGAGTGAGTGACTAAATCTCAGAGATGGGTTTAACCATCTTATTTTCCATAATAGGAACTGAAGTATCAGAATTCTCAGTGGTTTTTTTTTTTTTTTTCCTGCCCTGGCATAGCTAATTAGGGACAGGGCTGTGATTAGAATTCAGATCATCCGACTCTATCTCAAAAGGAAGCATTTCAGACATGAATTCTATGCAAAGGGCATGAAGAGAGAATCTGCAAAGGAGGTACCAATGGCCAACACCAGGGAAGAAAAATCTCTTCAACTCCACAGGTAATCAAGCAATCCTCACTAGTACAGAGAAACAACACACACCTGCATTGCAGGGCGAACTCTAATGGTAATCAGAGCATAGGGATTAAAAACATCAGGCGCTCAACAAGTGGGATGGCTCACCGGGTAAAGCACTTAGCACAAAGGCCTGGCAGGGTTTGAGTCCTGGAACCCACATAGGGGGATAGAAGGTGAGAATGGACTTCAAATCATGCATGCACAGGCTCAGTGTGTGTGTGTGTGTGTGTGTGTGTGTGTGTGTGTGTGTGTGTGTGTGTGAGAGAGAGAGAGAGAGAGAGAGAGAGAGAGAGAGAGATACTCAGAGCAATTATGAGCTAATGTCTAGGCACTCACTTCAGTTTCCTCTCATAAAGGTTAATATTAATAGAACTTAATGAAATTATGTTTATAAAGTACTGTTTCAGGAATTTCCTCTCGTGTGTGTGTGTGTGTGTGTGTGTGTGTGTGTGTGTGTGTGTCTGTCTGTCTGTCTGTCTGTCTGTCTGTCCAGGGGAGACTAGGCAACATCCCTTCATAAGGCCCTAATGACAAACCGAAGTTTGTCATTAAATTCTGCCCAAGTTCCTCTTGAGAAACCAAACCAAGGAGTGTATTGAGCTGACTTACAGAGTTGAGCAAGTGGTTTCCAACAGGAGAGGGGTGAGGGACATCAAAACAGCTTGAGAGAAAGTTCTCACTCCAGCATGGATGACAGCTTCCTCACAAACACAAAGAGGAGCTCCTTCCAGTAGTCCTGTTCAGCCTATGTACCACAGCCCATCACAGAAATCCCAGGCCACTTGCATACCACTGGTTGGAAGGGGTGGCTGGCCATTCAGGTGAGGATCTCATGACCTACCCCACCTCCTGTTTCTATGAAGGAGCACCAGTTGTCACCAAAAGTGTCTGGGACGTTTGGTTACACATGGGCACAGCTCAACGCCTGAAGATGGCAGCGGTTTGGCTTGGGAGAGAGTGCCATACAAGTAGTTAACCAGGGATGAGGATGGTCAGATGCAGAGTCCAATAAATAGTGTTAACAGGATCTTTAAGACGTTTCACAAATATCCACATGTGTTGTCCCTTCGATTTCAGGCTCGGAAATTAGTGTGTTGTCCCTTCGATTTCAGGCTCGGAAATTAGTGTTATAGAAATGATCAAAACTAGGCCCAAAGCTGTTTGTATGTGCAACCGCCAAAGCATTATTTACAGTACTAAAAAGTCAGAAACATGGATTTCCAGCAACTGAATTGGTAAATAAATGGTGGTCCATAGAGCTTTGGAAATAGAAATAGCACATGGCTGTTACGTACTATGCTGCAATGGAACACTCAGTCATTGTGAAAGCATCCATAGTAACTGACAAAGCAGGCCACCAGTATATAAGTGTAATGCCAACTTTGTAATGAAACACATACGTTCAACCATTCTACAGATCTGGAAAATACCTCATGGAGGCCAATCAGGAAGGAAAGAACTCCCTATAAGCCCTTGCTACTGGTACAAGTGTGAGGAACGTTACTGCTTTTTCAATAGAGAGAGCCCAGAGTTCAGTGGTTTATGTTGTAAACTCTGAAACAAGATTAATAGGAACAGGAAGAATGGAAATAAGTTTGTTTTTCTGATACTATCAAAACTACATAAATATTTGTGTTTAACCATCGGTTCTCAGCCCTCCAGGTATGAAAGGACCCAACCGGAAATTACATTTTTGTAGTTGTAAATTTATCTCAGCAAGTTGGGATTTCCATATTTAATTTCTATTAACGCTTTTCGATGCCAGCATGAAAACATATACCTTAGACACTCTTCCTCCGCAGTGTTTCTTACTGGGAGCCGATTAGACTAAAATAAAATAGCAAACTAAACAGGCAAACCCTCAACGGACAAACACTGAGAAGAGAACATGAATGTAGGTTTGTTTCCTGCCTTCTCTCAATATACCCCAGGAAGTCTGCAGAGGAATTATAGTACAAATGAGAAAAATATAGAACCTAGAGAATCACATGATCATTTTTTTTTCTAACATATGATTCCAAACTGTTTATGCTTAGAGACTTGGAGAAGACCAGAGGCTGCATTCTGAACCGTGAATCTCTCTTGGAACCCTCCTCAGTGTACACTGTGTGAGCTTTGGAATATACAGACTGAGCAGGTCTACAGCAGATACAAAGGGGGTTCATCATTACCGCCCTCGACTTTCTTTTGGGATCTAATTAAAGTTGTGTGCACTTTCTTAAAGTGTGTTCTTGGTCACGTTGCTTTGCCTGTTGGTCCCCTCGGCGTCTTCATTTCTGCTCCTCATTTTACAATAATTCTGCTTAAGTATAGCAAAAAGAAATCTTACAAATTTGATTTCCTCGATAAAAAACTTGCACCTGTTGAAATTATAAGTTGCCTAGGTTAAATTTGTACCTTAAAGACACATATTTTTGAGTATTGCATACATTAGTTTAAAATCTGATCGGCAGAACATTATAGATGAGTGGCCACCAAGATATGGAATATTTGAGTGCTAAGCATGGTTTAAAAAAACAAAAGAAAACTTACCCTAAGCTCTTGTCACTTCCATGGACAGACTGTGCAAATGTTTTAGTTGAGATACTAGCACTTTATTCTTAAGGAGACTTTCAGTGTACATTCTTACACATAATGTCTCGTTAGAATATTTCAAGACTCTATGAGACACCTTCAGTTACAACCATCAAAAGTTAAATAATCCCACCCCCAATAGCTTAGCTACTTGAGCAGGCGAGATAGGCATGGAAACTGGGCTCCAAACCCCAAAATTCACCTCTTTAGGATTCATGCCATTATTTGCAGAGTCACATAGCATATTTAATTTTTGGTATTTAGATACTTTTGACAGTGACTTGTGTGGACTGCAAAGGTCATTCAATGGTTTCATTGACTTTTTTTTTTTTTAAATATAGTTAACATTTGACACAGTAAAGTTATAAACTGAAAACATATTTTTAAAAGTTCTCAGTCTTTCAGATTTGAGGTTGGCAAACTCTAGCATGTGGGCCGAATCTGGCTGCCCACTCGTATAAACAAAGTTTTATTGGAACGCAGCCACATTTACTTATTCACGTATTGTCTACGGTTGTTTTGTGCTGTTAAAACTGAGGACAGCAGCTGTAACATCGACAACAAAACCTTAGATATTTACTCTCTGGCCATCAATAGAAAAGGCTTGTCAACATCTATCTCACATTCAATTTTATATTTTGTAAAGCAAGTACATACTTGTTTTACTTGAGTTAAAACTTCTTTAAATATTTTAAAATAGATCTATGTATCTGGTGTGTTAGATTTCCTTTTAACATTAACTCATGCCGATTTTAACCAAAAAATTCCCAAGCATTTGTATTATTCCTGTAAATCTAATAAGCCTCGCTGAATCTTATAACTATATATATGCATGTCTGATTTATAATGACACAATTTTATAAGTCTGTTGCTTTAAGTGTGCTTAAGTGTTCCAATACTTTGTACAAATATGGGAAGACTTCAATTTGGAAATCATAAGCCTGAATCAATTATAAATCTTATTTAGAACAACAAAACTGACCTGCTTAAGCAAAATGTTTCATTCTCACATAAAACGTGAAAAAGATGAAGAGTCCTCCTTGATATAAAACATAAAACTTACACACCTAATCTTCTTGAATGATTTGATGTTTGTATCAGTTAACTTTCTGTTTTGCTGTAAAGAAACACCATGAGCATGACAGCTTAGGAAGGGAAGTGTTCAACTGGGCCTGTGGTTCAATTGGTCCAGGATGGAAGATCAGAGGCATGGTGGCAGGAACATCTGATCCTAAAGTAGGTAGGAGAGAGAACTTGGAATGGTGTCTTTTGAAACATCAAACCTGCCTGTTAACACACCTCCTCCATCAAGTCCACGCCTCCTAACCCTTCCAAACAGTACCATCAACTGGAGACTAAGTAGTCAACTATTCTCATTCCAATCACCACAACGCTTAAAATCTAAATCATGTCAACTTTGGGGTTTGGGTTGACTTAGGGGTTGTAGACTCAAGAGAGACATGTTTTTATGGGGGGGAGGGGAAATGACACTTGGTGCCATTGGGTTAGAATGGAGACTAGGCTGAGGTTCCAGGGATGCTTGTGGTTGCCAGGAGCCAAACTCAAGAAATTACCTGCTGTTTTAGAAAGACTAGTCAGTACAAGGTTAAGAAAGGACGTTCACAGGTCTCAGGTCCCAGGAACTTAAAGAAGGTCTGGCATTTCCTTGGAGTTGGTTATGACAGTGGGATGGTCTAGGGCAATAAGGATATGACAGTGGACTGGTCTTAGACAATAAGGATTCCATAGTAGGATAGCCCTAAGCAATGACCTCGCCCAAACTTCCCAGTTTGCTGTGTCTTTATAACCTGCCCCCAAAATTAAAGTTTCAGAGCTTGATCAGAACTTCAGACTTGCTCTCATTTTTTTGTATCTCTTGTTCTTTCATTCATTTGCCCCCTTCCCTAAGGTCTCGTCGAATCCCCGGGCCGGGGGCATGTGGTGGCCCTTGAAAATCGACAGCAATTAGGTTTGCTGAGGGCCAGTCTATTCTCTGCCTCTTGCTACTGCAAAACACAGAGGCGAAGGGAAGGGAAGGCTTCAACAACCCTAGAACTTGGAGCCCTCAGTAATGAAAGCTTAGGTCAGTAACCCGAGGACAAGATGTCTTGCCCCTTGAAAAACTGGGATCACAGGTTGTATGGAATGGGAAACAAAAGAAGGAAGACATAAATTCCAACCAGGACTCAAGCCAAACAGCAAACATGAAGGACATGGTAACTACTTGTATTTTGTCTTGCTCTATATGTATTTCTTGCATATATTAGAAACTTCCCTTTCTATCCCACGCCCCCCCCTGCCATCCCTAAGGGTCTGTAAAGGGATTGTTGGTTGTGATTGACTATCCTTTAGTCTATAGCACTGGTTCTCATATAATCCTGTGACCCTTTAACACAGTTCCTCACGTTGTGGTGATTCCCCCAACAATAAAATTATTTCATTGCTTCTTCATAACTAATTTTTCTACTGTTATTTATAATACTGTAAATCTTTGTTATATAGGATATCTGATATCAAGGGGTTGCAACCCACAGGTTGAGAACTGCTGGTTAGTTGTGGGACATGGGGTGAAGAGGTTACACATACGAGAAGTGTTGGTTTTCCCCTGGAAAGCTGAGGTGTCGAGGACTTGTATCTGAAGCTCCATTTACGGGAGAATGTATTCGAACATTTAACAGTTAAAGCCTGGACTGCTAGTGGGCAGAGTGGACTTGTGCATATGAGTTGTCCTAACCTCTTCTTCCTATGTGTTCCTCTGCTTTAGAGAGGAGTACCACAAACTCATTTTTCAGAGTTCCTTGAAGCAAAGTTCTAAATATAAACCGGCTTCTTGGGATGTGCATACTTGCTTCCAGCATTGACTTCTGCTGTTTCTGTTGGCAAGCTTGCTCCAGAGTCATTGAACATTTCTTCCACCCAGTTAACAGAGGCCCCAGTGTGTAATCACCAGCTTTGTAGGTGTCAGATGAGGGATGGGCCATCCATGTGGCTGGTGAGATTTCATAAGGATGTCATGGTTCTGCAGCTGGCCTTGGTGCAGAGATTCCCTTACCATGATGCTCTCTGTCTGATGTCAGTGGTTTCCTAACAGGGTGTGATTTCTGACTGTGGCTGTCAAGGTGGGGCTCCCAAGCTAGCAGCTGCAAGAACAGTTTTCCTGCTGCATAAAAGACGAGGATTCCTGTGGTGACTGGTAGTTTGGATAGTCTTTCCTGAAGCTTAGCCCAGAGCATTTCCTCGACCTGAACAAGCACGGAGCCTCGAATCACTCCATAACACATTTCTTTTGCTTAAACTCCTTACAGTGGATTCTAAGCCCTGGCAGGGAGCCCCAGCTGAGAGCCCTGTCCTGGTTGAGTCCTCCAGTGTCCTCAGGAGTCTCCTCCTTTCCCATATACTTCCTGTATGGCAGGCCTGTATCTCAGGTGTATTTTAGAGAACACTTTTCTCCAGGTTTCATCCGATTATGGTATTACTAATTTCATGAAAGCCATTCTCTGATGAGCTGTCGTTTTCATTCCGCTCTCTGTCTTAGGCATCTCATTACCCACATCGTGCTCTAGCTTTCCAAGACACCTGTGTGCAGTGCCCAGGAACACTGGATTTGGGGCTGGATTTTCCCTGTACCTCACCCCCCTACACACACACACCCTTTTAATCAAAGTGTCTGTCTTGTGTCTGGCCAAAATTCCATTTCTCAGTGGACAGTCTAACATGAAGTCAGGTGAGGTCAGTTGGGAATGATGATGGTTTAATAATAATAATAACAAATAATAATGAGTGGTGGTTTGGTTTTTGCTTTGAGATATGTTCTCACTGTGTGTTCCTGTGGGTGGGGCTGAAACTCATGGGGGATCCTCCTGCTTCAGCCCCCCAACTCTGGGATTTCATGCACCGCCATAGGCAATGTTTTAATGTTGATATCAGTGATATCAAGTTTATGACAGTCAGGGCTGACCTACTGACCACAGGTGCCAACCACTTCACAAGGCCGATCTCATTTCGTCCTTTGAGTCCCCAAAGCTAGTGTGCAGATGGGTAACTCATGGCCTAGAGACCTGTTAGAATCACCAACCGGAAGACTGGAGTGTTGAGAGCCTGGTTACACACTGCCTCAGAGTCCGGAGACTAAGGATAGTGATTAAGGACAAAAAGGTTCTGACTAAGTCAGTAAGTTAATCCATTGATGGAGTGATAATCTTGATGGCATTGTCGGATGGATGGGACCTGGACAGAGGAAGTGGCTCGTTGAGGTGTGCTGTCTTTTGACTCTTTCCTAGCTCCCAAGAAGTACACATCTTTGTTTTAACCCTGTCCTGCCAACCATGCTGCCCGGCTTCACCTTAAGTGCAAAAATCACTGTACTGCAGCCCATACTTCATGCCTCTGAAACCACAAACCTGGTTCCTTCTTTCAAGTTGTTTGTGTTGGGTATCATTGTCACAGCAAAGAAAGGAACTAGAAATACAAATACACTGGGCAGTAGGTGTTAAAATCATGTCTGAGTCCAGAGTCTAACTGATTAACTCACTAAACACCTTCTCCAAGGGCAGGGGGTGAGTTGAGGACTCCGTGTGGCCTTATAGTTTGAAAAGAAGAAATATCCCAGAATGGGAGCATCTTCTGATACCAGAAACATCTGCATGGTACCATGGTCAAGCTAAGTATGAGCTCAACAAGAATATTGCACATTTTGTGGGAACATGAATGTTTCTGAGGTGACAAGATAAGCATTTTGCTTTATTTCGATGCACTGTATAAGAGATGAAATGGGAGGCATGAAGGTATACAGGCAAATGAATGAAAGTCGAGAAATCTGGAAGAACGGAGAAAGGTTAAGCAGTTCATATTAGGATAAGCCCCTGAAAGATGAAAGCTGTATAGATAAGGCATGGAGCGAGTTTAAAAAGGGATTAGATAAGAGGCCAGTAGGCTGCAGTAATGATAAGATACTTAGCTCCTAAGGTGATTTGAAAAAGAGGGAAGGGGAACGTGAGAAAGAATCCAGTGTTTGATAAATATTAGGTTCCCGAGGAAACAATAACCATAAATGATAAGACAGAAACCTTGCAGTCCTGAAGCCAACTTCCACAGCTGCCAGCAGATCGTCTCCACGTCAGGAAACTGTGTAGACAATCGAGTGAGGTCCTCTGAATTGTGGATTATTAATAAAGTGGGGCATGCATAAATCCTGTGGGCTCCCCTGAACTAACAGCTGGGCTAGCTCATGTGTATAACTCAGCTTTCTTCTGAACACACACACACACACACACACACACACACACACACACACACGCAAAACCAAACCCAAAACAACAAAAAATCCAACCCAGCAATTAAAGTGCTGACCTGGGCAATTCTATTTGCCAAACGTTTGTGACTCTTTCAAAAGCTTGTGATCCTGCAATCGAGTTGTTCGAGGCTCATACCCTGAATAACCTTTGTGAGGAAGAATTGTAGGATAATGAATGAACAATTAGAGACGGCGAGAATTAGCAAATAAAAAAACAACCACAAGGGCTAATTTAATGATAAAATTCACCGTTTCTACGATCGTCACATTTAAACTAGCAAATCGGAAGTTGATTCACTGATTTGCCCTTTCCATGAAAAATTTATTAAGTGTACATAAGAGCATAGGCTGTTTTTCTCCTCTAGTACAAGCTAAACCGGAGATTGTTGTTTTCAAATACTTGATTTCGCTTTCAGAATTAATCCTCTCCTCTCCACCATGTAAATTATAAGGTTGTGTTTTGACACTGGGAGGAGAAAATGACTAAGAGTCAGAGAATAGCTATGCATGTCTCCACACACCTTGATTCATAGCTGGACAAGATGGCGCATTCCTGTGAAGTAGGGAAGCAGGAGTTCAAGGCTAGCCTTGGCTAGACTGCATGAGAGGGTCCCCTCTCCTCTCTCTCCCCCTCTCCCTCCCTCTCCTCCTCTCCCTCCCTCTCTCTCTCTCTCTCTCTCTCTCTCTCTCTCTCTCACACACACACACACACACACACACACACACACACACACACACACGGCGGTTATTACCTTAAAACATTTGCTTTCTTGTTGTTATTGTTGCTACTATTGTTTTAGACATTGTCTCGCTGTGTAGACCAGGCTGACCCCCAACCTGCAGTGGTCTTCCTGCTTCTGCCTCCTCCCCCAGTGCTGCGATCACAGGCATGTTCCACCATATCGGCTACACTTTAAAAACTCAGTCACCGACCTGAGTCATCACCGCGTAGGGGAACAGGTGTACCAGGACCTGCGTCCTCTCCTTGCATCTTTATATGGCTTCCAGGGATCCCACTAACTTGTCAGGCTCGCACAGCAAGTGTCTTTACCTGCTGAGTCATTTCATCTGCCTCCCCATAAATACTTTTTATATGATCATCTCTCCAGCTACAAACTAAAAAGTAGGTAAAAGTAGTTTTTAAAGCGATTACTCTGACAAAGGGAAGGATAAGAAAGTTGCAAGTGAATGATCCTTCGGAGTGGAAAAGGTTAGCTGTAAATACTCTTTTGAAATATACCGTGAAGGATTTTCACTCTGAGATTAGGGCTGTTCATGCCTCCAGGTTCAAGTGTTGCTCAATCAGTAAGGTGCTCAATTCACGGTGATTGCTGCTCCGGTTTCTTGTTGATCGAGAATATGCATAATCTCAGCCCAGAGACATTTATCATAAAAATGAACTGAGAAATAGGGTTTCATTTAAATTTTCCAGTTGCAGTGGATCGAGGAAAATATATGCAGAACATTAAGATGTGAAAAGCTCTGATTCAAACAAGACCAAAGAGGCTGCTTCACTATGTCCCTAATGTTGTGTTCGAATTTAGACGGCAAGCTTTTCCTGTTCCGAGCCCTTGTCAATTTGATTAAAATCACAAACACGTGACTGACTCCGCCTCAGTTAAAAATACTCCCAAACCAGAGAATGAGCTTTGTATTTGCGAGTGGCTTCTCCTGTCCTAGCGAAACTATTGCCCTAGCAGGGGGCGGGGTGGCGGGGTGTAAACGGTTTAAATTTTAAAACCTCTAACGGGATTCTGCGCGTGAAGCCCACTGCAGATTGCCAGTCCGGATTCAGAATCCAGCACACGGACATTTTCGATTTAAAAATGGCCCTTAAGAAATGCAGCATTTATTTCAACGTTGTTTTCGAAGACAGAATTTAGAAGCCTCTCCGTTTTCTGCATACACTCTTTCTCAGACTTAAAAAAAAAAACTGTCAGGAGAAAACATTTGGGGGAAAGAAACACAGCCTCAAGGCTGCTGGTGTGTGCGCGCGAGGGAGCGCGCATGCACGTTTCTGCCGACTTTGGATCTTGCCCAGGACGATCAACTCGGTCCTCTCGAACTGAAGAAGTCTCCGCCCCCGTCGGCGTGGACGCGAGCAGGGGATCCGGCTACGCCCGAGGGGCGACTCGGTGGCTGCGCCGTTCGGGGAGAGCTGGGGACGCCGCCGGGCCGCCCACGCGGGGCTCAGGGCCCGAGCTTCCCGCAGAAGCCGCCAGCATCAGGCGCGGCGGCTGCGCTGCCATGGCAACCGTGGCCTGCCGGTCCCCGCTCCCGGGCGCTGGCGCTCCAGGCCCGGCGGGGCGGGGCGGGCGTTGCTAGGAGACCTGCAGCGGGCGTCCGCCTCCGCGGCGCGGTCTCTGGGCTTCCACCCTTCACCTACTTCTGCCTGGCGGAGACTGAGGTGGGGGGTGGGGGCTGACGGCCACGTGGTGGCCCAGTGTCTCAGGGCTCCTTCTCTCTTTTGAGAGTCGCCCCTTCCCGGCCCACATGAGGTCCACTCTCCTTGACCCAGGAGCACTGTGGCTCTTGACCCAGGAGGAAACACCTCTGCATTGTTTCCTTTCGCCTCCCTCCTCCTCTGTCCTCACTTGATCTGATCTAGAAGTCCCTAAAGTCCCTGGAAGGCTCCCTAAGCCACTGTTTTTTCTTCTCTAGACGGATCCATGTCTTGACTTCAACCAGGAAACATGCAAAGCACTTTCTGTATATCATCAAATTTTTTTTTAATCTTGTTATATAGAAGTAAGTTAATTCATTTAACAAAATGTAGCCAAGGTCAAACAGGTGGGTGGGATGGGATGGGATACTCATGAGGTCTAGCCTTTTTTATATTGCTCAAATTTCCTCCACAGGCTGCCTCTTGGCAACCCCCCTACCCCCCTTCTCTCTGCTGTCTAAGCACGCATACCCCACACCAACAGGGACATGCTGTCTGGAACAAGGTCTGACAAGAGGATTGAGAACTTGAAATCAGAGATGGCTAAAATACCTTTGGACAAACGGGTACACTGTGATGTATCCCTGATATCTTGCAGATGTCCCTGTCTGTAAAGTACTACTGGCACAACGAGAAACTGAATTCTCAGTGAAGAGAGAAAATGGTAACCAAAGACTGACTTGCTTGTTGTGGTTATCCCGTCTTGGGGTAGACACTTGGGGGGAGGGGTGTCGAATTGTTTTCTACTAAACTATGTCCATAAAGTTTACCTATTTATCTATTTGTTTATTTTTGCTAGGGAACTGTTGGGTTGTCCTGGATATGTGTTTAAGCTATTTATTAAGGAAGTGCTTCCAGCAGAAACTAGTGGGGATGGGGGTGGGGGTGAGAACCCAGGCTAAAGAGTAATAATTTAAGGTGAAGACATAACCACAGCTTGATCCAAAGCATAAATTTCACAACGAGGGTATCCCCTTGATGTACAAGCATTGTTAGTTTTATCTCTCCCCCACCCTGACCCCATCTCCAGCCCTGCTGCCATCTTTGGCTGCATGGTACCTGGAGAAGGTTGTGAGCGTAAATACCTAGCACTCTGGGACCTTGTCTGGGCCAGGATGAATTAACTGTGGTAAAATAAAGGAAGTTCTCTGTCAAAAATTGGAAGTCTGAGACATGAGAAGTAAAGCATCTAAACACTTGGGGCTGGGTGGGGTCTGACAGTATGGAAGCAGGCTATAGCACCCATTACAGTCTATCCCGTCCCCCACCACCCACCACCACATGCTTCTCAAGGCAAGTCTAATCCATGTTGCCACAAATTATTCAAGGTTCTAACTGGTGACAGATTTAGTGAGATAAACCATAGCCATAGCTGGTCCAAAGCAATACAAAGTATCGGTCTATCCAATTACTATTGTCTTCTACTATTAGCCCTCTGCTAGCCTAGGTGGCTCAGTTGACTGAGCCAACACCAATTCCTTGAGAAATCAGAGCTCTTTGCGACCGTGTCTTCATTACACAACGGTTGCTAGAACTGGCTTATTTTTAGTTCCGTCTACATACAGAGGCAGCTAGTGTCACTCTGGTGGTTTAGCTGAGTATCAACATATGCCTTCCTGCCCCTTCATGTATCAGCAGACTTGCTTCCTTATGAGGATAAGGGGCAGTTACCCCTGACAATATAGTAACTGCTTCATCTGCTTTCAAAGTGCAAAATGGGCTGTAGTTCTTAATAATTTTCTTATATCCCTTAGTACAAAACACCCTCCCTCAATGAACTAGAACCTTGTAAGGGTCCTCCATGAAGACCACTGGGAGTGACAGTGAGCCAGGCCGCCCTTGTCCTTAAGGCTCAGGTATCCAACTCAGTGGAAAGGCTAAATCAGAGTGAATGGTTTTAGGTGTACACTGCATCCTGAAGGATGATGTTCTGTGTTTTCACTGCCAGGACAAAATGCCCAACAAAACAACTAAGACTTGCAGTTTGACAGTCCTGTTGGTCATAGTGGAGATGGCATAGCAGCGGGGGCATGAAGAGGCAGCCATATTGCCTTTGTAGTCAGGGAGCAGGATCCACCTCTAGCTCAGGTCCCAATATAGTCCTTGTTGCCTTCTGAAACCCCATGAGCAGGCTTATATCAACTATCTGCATTTCGATTGTCATTCTGGTCTTCCAAACTCTTACTGGAGTGCTCCGCTAAGTTCTTCTTACAGATTATAGGGCTTCTCTGGCTACAGCTCCAAACTTTCCATATGCCCCACTCTCACTGGGTAGCATTTGTAACTTAACATCTGGACCTCTAGAAAGTGGCCACAATCTATTAGTCCAGAAGCCGCTGAGTAATGTGGTATATGGTGTGAACAATGGATCTCAGAGTCTCATGTCACCTGTAACTCCTTTCTCAAGAAAGACTGACTAAAGGTGATGAGATCCTATGTCTGTTAGACATGTTGAGTCCTGTTATCATGGGACTTTAGAGTTGGTTCAGTCCAGTCAGAGAAAAATGCTACCCTTTCCAGAGTGGAAGAGGCCCTATATAGTCAACTTGCGCCAAGTTTCTGTTTGTTTGTTTTCTCCAGGAATGGATATACCATACTACAGACTCAGAGTCAGCTTCTGTTGTTAATCTTTTGGGCATCGACATTCTGCATAACAGTATATAAGTTGGCTTTGGTGTATTTAGGCACTTTCTGTCACTGTGTCTGCTACCATACTGGGTTTGTCAGGGGTCAGTGAGGAAAAAGGCTATCCAATACTTCCTAGAGGAGTCATCCTACCAATTGTTGAGCGCCTCTTGTGCAGTGAACACTGGGATTAATGTGCAATGTCTACCATGTCTACTGTGCTTACTCCTATAGGTAGTTCCCCTTATAAACCTCCATTCTCCATCTTCCAATGTGTTCCTTCTGGTCCCATGACAAACCACTACCTCTGAGTCCTTACACAGCCTTACCTACACCACTTCCTTCTTTATACAAAGCGGATGGTCAGCAAGCCTGAAGCTCTGTTAAAATGATTTATTTTCATTGGTCTCAGAGATACCTCTCAGGGGCTCACGCTCTGGAAGTAATCCATTTTCAGTCTGCACCAGTATAGTGAGCTAACCGATTTCTGAACCTAGCCTGAGACGCGCTCTCATCAGCTGGTCCTGGAATTCCCTGTGAGGCCATAGCGGTGTTCAGGTGAGGATATATAGTGGGTAGATGACAATTCTTCATGCAACTTACTTGGATGCTCTGGACCTGTCTGCACTTCTTCTCAGTGACAGTTTTCATATTTGCTTTTTCCTCTGCATTTCCAAAAGTCCGTGTGTCTCTTTCCATTTATACCCTAATGCAAATTTTAAAGATTTATTTATCCTTTTATTTGTGCATATGTATGTATGTATGTATGTATGTGTGTGTATGTATGTATGTATTCGTACATACATATGCCTACATGAGTGTACATGTACCACGAGCATGCAGTGCCCACAGAGGTCAGAGGAGGACATCCGATTCCCTGGAACTGGAGTTACAGACAGCTGTGGGCGCCCAGATGTGAGTGTGATAGGAAGCCAATTCCTCTCCTCTGTGAGAGAAGTGCTCTTCACTGCTGAGCCATCTCTCTCCAGCCCCTCCCAATACAATTTTCCAAGGGTGAAAGTTTTAGTAACTGATGAGATAGAGATAAGAACAACAGTAAGGTATGTAAATAATTCTTTGTTGATGTTTTATCTTACAGTACTAATTAGATATTTTTATCTATGTTTTAACATTTAGGTAAATTAGATTATTATGTAAAACTTTTATATAAAATAAAGATAACACATACTTCTAACAATTTTTTTAAAGGACTACTAAATGTCACCTACCACCAGGAATTGACCCTGTTTTCATTTTATTAGCAAATAAACAACATCTCGAATCCCTTCTTTGAAGTCAAATTCCTAGTACCATGTGGCACCATCTCTTGCGGGCAGGACCCCTGAAACAGACTGTGAGGACTGTTGTGTTCCTGTAATTTATCAAGCAAGTTAGGAGAAACTGGTAAGGGGACAGGAATAACAGAATAGGAAAATAGCCAATGTAGTCTCCCTGGCTACTATTTTGAAAATGCTACCATTGTGGTCTATGGGCAACCTGAGGCTCAGGCTGTAGCAAAGCCACCCTCAGACCTCTAATCCACAGGAGCTCCAAGTAACAAGCACAGATTGTTTCAGCCGACAAGTGGAACTGTGTTGTGTGGCAGAAGGTAGCTCTTACCACTGTGTAGACGACAATATCCATCAGGGAGTCTCCCTGTATCACCCAGAGTGCTGCCCTGCCTGTGGAAGCACAGAAGGAAATGACCCCTAAACAGGAACTCCAGGCTTAGCAACTAGGCAACTAGACAAGAGCAGCCATAAAAATTGATAGAGCCCTTCACAACCACAGGTTTAATCTAGGACCTTTGCAGACATTGTTTACCGTTCATTACAATGACATCAGATGGGTTCTCTGGGGACTTTACTTTCAACAAGAGACTTGGGGCTTTTTATAGTCACATAAGTCTTGCCAAAGGTTGACATTTGTCATGGCCCAACTTTATGGCCTAGCTTCAGAGCTAGTGCTGTCCCTTAGAACAGAGACAAGATGGAGATTAATATAATGCAAGTGACACCTCCCCGCCCCCTTTAAAGCATCATTAAGAAGTCCAACTTTTCAGCTACTTGTGAGTGGTTGGGAGATAAGATTATACTCGACACTAAATCCCACTGTTGGTATTTAAAACATAGGTAAGGATGGAGCCTTAAAAAGTTGGTCAAGGGCTGGAGAGATGGCTCAGTAGGTAAGAACACTTGCTCTATAGGTAAGACCCAAGTTCAGATTTCAAGCACTCAGTTAAAAAGCCATGGCTGTAACCCCAGGGCTGTGGTAGACAGAGGCAGGAGGATGGCTGGAGTTTGCTGACTACCAGCCTAACTCCAGGTTCAGTGAGAAACTCTGTCTTAAGGCAATGAGCTGGAGATTTGCTAGCAAGACACTTGATGGTCCTCCTCTGATCTCTATAAGCATGTGGTGAACACACTTGAATATACACAGTTGCATACACCACATATTCACACACACACACACACACACACACACACACACACTCAAAAGACGTAATGACTGAATGAGTGAGTGAATGAATAAATGAATGAATGAGTAAAATGCCTTTAGCAGGGTATGGAACAAAAAGAGAGCAAATAGAATCTTCTACTTCTCACATTACTACTGCAGGAGAGCCATAGACCTAGGCCCACAGTTGTAGTAACCTTGAATATTATAATGCTCTCCTGGTACTTACCTGATAGCATGAGTCAGGAAATACTTTTCTTAGAGATGAGAGCTGAAATAATTCATAAGAGGCAAGTGAAGTGTAAAGCAGCTATTATCCCTAACAAGTGTGTTTTTCTTATTGGCCTGTATATCCATGCACATACTGAGAACCTTCCACATATATCCAATTCTGCATTTGTCACTGTTTGTCACTTACGGGGATGAGAGGGGTCATATAATGGGCTTCCGTTCAATAAACGTGCTTGCTTGTATATGCAAATAGCCATCTAAACCGCATAACAAGTTGTTTAACACTCTAAATCGAGGGAATGTGGGAGCATTGTCCTTCATTAGGCATGCCTATACAAGTACATGCAATGAAAGATGGCTTTTCACAGGCCTGAGTGCCAAGTACCTTCAGCTACGTCACAGTTCCGTTCAGAGCAAGGGACAAAGCTGGTCTCATTCCGATCATATTTCAGGAACTAGAGTCTGGATACTGATTTGATTTGTTAATGGCTTTTATGGTAAGTCGATATTTTTTAAAATTATTGTTTTGTGTGTATGATACGTGTGGGTGTGGACACAGTTCTTACAATTTACATGAGTTCTGGGCATTGAACTCCTGTTACCAGGTTTGCGTGTCAAGAGTTTACCCCCTGAGCCATCTTGACTCTGTTCTGCTTTTGAGAGAGGATCTCAATAGGTAGCCTTGCTCTGAAATCCCCTGCATAGTCCAGGTTAGCCACAAACTCACAGAGATCCTCCTGCCTCTGCCTTAAAGATGTGTGCCATCATGTCTGGTCTTGTTCTGGTTTCATAAAAGACCGAGTCTATATGGTAGAGTCCCACTAATGAATGACCAGGCCAATCATTATTTAATGAAAGTGAACTCATACACTAGACTGTACTTTTTTTGTCCCCTAAGAAGATATGGGATAACTCAGCTTCATTTTCTTTGTCTTTTAAACTTTATTTTATTTTCATCTCTCTCTCACTCTCTCTCTCTCTCTCTTTCTCTCTCTCTGAGTGTGTGTGTATGTGTGTGTGTGTGTGTGTGTGTGCCTGCAGGGGCCAGAAGAGGGCACTGTGGGAACTGAACTTGGGTCCTCTGTAAGAACAACAAGCACTCTTAACTGCTGAGCTGTCTCTCTAGTCCCTCAACTTCATTCTCAAAGCTTCTCTGGTGCCTTTCTCCTCTCTTCCGCTGACATCTTGCCTACGACACACAAAGCAGGTCACATGTCCCAGTTATAGAAGCAGTGTCCGTATTTGAGGATTGTAAGCTTTCCCATTCCTTATAGTACCAGGAGATAGCAAGGGCCCTCTCTAGTTCACAGATGGCACTAGCTCACTGTAGTCTCACAAGGTGGAAAGGACGAGGCCATTTTCTGGGGACTCTTTCATAAGACAATTCTCTCATCTACTTACTGTCATTACTCACGTCTCTTCTCCTGCTGTCATACTGATGATTAGGCTTAAACAATGAATTTGGTAGGGATGCAGGCATGCGGGGCCTTTCATCACTACCAAGTCCACGCAGCTGGCGTGTGTGGTCATTACCCGGATGATCTCACCGAGTTTAGGTGTGAGACCTGGACAGAACCTCATAGATCATCTAGGCAGTGATTCTCAGCCTTCCTGATGCCGTGACTGTTTAATACAGTTCCTCCTGTCGTGGTGACTCTCCAACCATAAAGTTATTTTTGTTGTTGCCTCATAACTGTAATTTTATTACTGTTATGAATCATAGCACAAATATCTGTGTTTTTTGACGATCTTAGGTGACCCCTGTGAGAGGATCATTGGACCCCCACAGGGGTCGAGACCCACAGGTTGAGAACCACTGACCTAGTAAACTCTCTTTATTTTACAAGTTGTCAAAGAGGACACTAGGAAGTGTACCACTTTCACTCAGTGCCACGGAGGCTGCTCTGAGACTTAAGACATTGTCTTTTGTTTTACAAGGTGGGTATTTTCCACCACTACAGGTGGTTGCTGTAAAGTTTTGTGCATGGACCACCGGGACACCAGGAATCCTACTGTCTGTTCCAAGGCCAACCTCTTAATGAGTAAGCCAGTCATTATGGTACTGCTTATTGATCCACTACACTCGGCTGAGTAGTTCCAATTCTAGTCCCTAGGCAGGATCGGAAAACATCCTTGGTTCTATGCTGACTCGAGGCCAAGAGTGCCCAAAAGGAGTTCTGGCTTCTTGTGTTCTCTCCTTCTACCTGAATGATCACCCCTCCCTGGAAATTGCAGCTGAGAGTGTGACCCAAACTCCAGTCCAGACACTGCCATCCCTTTTGGTAGACAACTTTGGTTTGGGTCTCTAGTATAGTCTTAACAGCGGTGCTGGTCATCCTTAGGTCTTGTGTGTCTCGTGTGTTCTCTGAAGCCCCTATCCCTGTAAGGGTCTGAAAATCACTGAAGGAAGACTCCAGAGTCAGATGGTAGGCAAAGACAAAGAGTGTTTATTCTGCAGAAACAACCAGCCTGCAACAGTCAACCATTCCTCCAAATGGTGACTTTAGACAAAGGGCCACAGAATTTCTTATGGGGAACCAGGAGAACTCTCTAGAAGGATTAGCTAATTTCTAATGTGATTAGTAGAGGCCAAAGTGGTGACGTCAGTATAACTTTGATTGGCTGCTATGTTAGTTCTTTAATATTTAGAGAGTGGGTTAAATAATCTAAAATTTCATTGGTGGTTGCTGGGGAGTACAGAGGTCGGCCCCAGTTGGCTTGTGCCAGGTGGTCAGTGCTCTATATTCCTATATCAGGAATGTTTAACCACAGGATGGGATAGGACTGTCCAGCACAGATGGTCCATCCTGAGATAAGATATTTTTCCATTCTTGTGGTTATCTTCAGGCTGTTCAATGGGAGGGGGTTTTATGACCTTATTTCTGGAATTTATGGTTTGTTCCTGGAGCTGGTCACCTAGGGACTGGTTTCTAGGATTTATGGTCTGTTCCTGGAGCTGGTGACTTGTGGCCTAGTTCCTTGTGATGGGTGGCTTTCTTTTTGACATCAGGCCTGGTCCTAAAATGGAGACAAATGGGGTTTATGTCATCTTTTTGATCCCCAGCCTTGCAGCGATCTCCACTACTGACCACGCCCACTTTCTTGGACAGACATAACTTTCTCCTTCTCCTTTACCTCCCTTCTCTTGGCAGCGGACCAGACCTACAGCTGGCCTGCACGCTTGCTTTCCTCCTAAACCTTAATAAACTTGACCTTGATATTTCTTCCGAGTACCTTTCTAAGACTAAGATCCCCAAAGGGAACCTCAATTTCCCTCATAACAAAAAACTCATTGTGAAGTTTCTTCCAGCAGCAAAGTCAAGACTCTCAGCTTCTGGGCTGGAGAAATGGCTCAGGAGTTAAGAGCACTTGGGGCTTTTCGGGTGTATGTGTGTGTGTGTGGGGGGGGAACAGGGTTTGATGCCCAGCACCCACAAAGAAGCAACCATCTGTAATTCGAGTTCCAGAAGATCTGATGCCCTCTTCTGGCCTCCTTAAGGCACCTTAAGCATGTGGTGCACAGACATGCATGCAGGCACAACAAGATACACATACACCAACCATACACATAAATTATATATATATATATATATATATATATATATATATATATATATTCCAAGCTTCATTCAGGTTGCTATGGGAACAGTGTAGAACTATGTTTCCTGTTCCTGTCCCACTGCCACTGACATCATGACAGCACAAATTCTTCACAAAACCACCACACTGACCTCCGGCTGACTGGGATCTAAGGCAGTCTAAGACAGTTCTTTTCAACCTGCCCGATGCTGTGACCCTTTAATACAGTTCCTCATGTTGTGGTGACACACCCTCTCCCCCAACCATAACATTATTTTGCTGCTATTTCATAAATGTAATTTTGCTACTGTTATGAAACCTAATGTAAATCTCTGTGTTTTCTTATAGTTTTAGGTAACCCTTGTGAAAAAGTAGTTCGACCCCCAATGGGTCGTGACTTACAGGTTGAGAAACATTGGTCTAGGATGAGCTAACTAGATGCCATAAGTTTTCTCAGGACCTAGAAGCCCTCACTCACTCACTATGCATGTCCCATCTGTTCAGGGCAGGACTTCTGTGGAAAGTTGTGGTGTATGTGTGTGTGTAGTGTTTGAGTGCCCCACCCCCTGACTCCAAAGCAACCTTTGCATTCAGCAAGCATACTTTCAAATTAATTTATTTTCTCTCCTAGATTTAAGTGATAATGATAGTAATACCATAATATAAAATTAAAAATTATAAGGCACCAAATATTGGTCAAGCTGCTGCAGACACAACAGCACTCTGTGTGACAGGTAAGCACCTAAATCCTACAAAAATTAAGAAATGTGCACAACGCGGCCCAGTCAGTAAGTGGAGAGCTTTCCACTCAACCAGCTCTTTAACAGTCTGGAAAATCGGTATTCAGAGAGCTGTGTCCCAAGTGACTTCTGCGGACATTCTGAACAGCCCAGCAACACAGTGACCTAATCACCCCTCCTCCAGGAAGATGGAAATGTGGTTCGAGAAGTCGACTCACAAAGCGCCCGCAAAGCCCCGAGCGCCACCAACCCCAAAGCAACTGCTTTGCCAGGGAGTTGGGGGCCATTGCCAGTTGGGAACAGCAGAAAGGCATGTTCAGAGCTGCGCTTTTGGAAAATTAATCTGGCTGCAGTCTGGAAGATAGGCTGTCTTTTCTCAGCCCGACAGTGCCCGTTGTATGGCCTGACTGGGACTCCAGCAAGTGGCAGAGTGGAGTTGTGCTCTATGTATTTGTGACTACTGTGCCTGGGGCCCAAGTCCCCTAAGCCAGACGGTCAAAGGCTGAGAAAAAGCCTTTGCCCCCCCTCCCCCTCCCCCTGTACCCACTACGCTAAGCACCTCACGGCTCGCAGCACTTCCTCTTGTTTTTAACCCTCCGGTGGGGGCCCCTTCTCAACAGGAGACAGTTCTTTTAAATTGAAGTTGCCCTGAAAAGTCAAACCCCACCAGCAGCTGGAGCTGGTAGGGCTGCTTACTTCCTGTTAGGGGGCAGAAACCACAGTGTTATTTATACCCGAAGCTCTTTATTCATGGTGCCTTACAAAGCACAAAAGGGGCAGTCCCCGGCCTTACAGAGCCAACAGACCACAGACACACATGAAACAACAGAGAATAACCAACCCCTCCTCTCGGCTACAGAATACCCCACTCGGCTCGCACGGTCCCCTCCACTGCCTTTTGTTTCTTTTATTACCTTCCCCTGCGCGGTCTTATTATGGAAATAGACTCCTAATTAACACATCAGGTTTCCCCTTTCCAAAATGTCTCTGAAATGTGCTTGCTCCCTGATGCCGTTCACTCAAAACACCCCCTACTATCTTTATTTTGTTCGGCTCCTCATGCTGGCGTGTATTATTTGTTTCTTTGTATTGAAAGCTTGTCAGCTCCCGGGACCTGGCACGTACTCATTAGGAGGATGGTCCGGAGCATGACACAGTGTGATGGAGAGCAAGTCTGAGTGAGGAACTGGGCAAAGAATCAGAAAGCGAGGACGGCTGCAGCGTGGGGGTGATGCTTGAAGACCGTGGGCCAATTTTGAGAGCCAGGGTGACCAACAGCCAGCTGTTTGGGACGTGGTTCTTTACTTCCCCTAAGCCAGGCTTCATAAAAGTGGGGAGCACTGCTTACTTCTGTGCTTTTACAAGTCCTTTTTTTTTTTTTTTTAACTTCTCATCTGACCCCCCGCCCCCACCCCGCCTACCCCCGGGGGAGGCCTCACTTTCCTCTTCCACCTAACTGAAGTCTGGTATTCAAGATCAAAACTAAGTTTCATCTTCTTCCGGAACTTTCCAGGGCTCCCCAAGTCCTAATTAAAAACCTCTGGAGGGTTTATCCGTCAAAGAGAAAAGGGGTGCAGACACAGACGGTAAAGAGCCTTGGTGGCTGCTTTTGGAGTTTAAAGCAGTATCACATCCTCTTTAGTTACTACGCTCAGCAAGTACCACGCATGGTTCACTACCCAGCAGCTGTCTCCAGGCACCAGGAGGGCCCAGCCAAGGTGGGACGGCTACTGAGTGCAGGCTCTCTGTGGCCACCACGAGGGGTTGCCTGGGTGGATCATGCTTGCCTATAATCTAGCAGCAACGCAAAGAGTCTATCTTCTGAATTTTGGACTCGTCTCTGAGTTGTCTATTATTCTACCTACAAGCAGTGTGTGTGTGTGTGTGTGTGTGTGTGTGTGTGTGTGTGTGTGTGTGTAGGGCAGAGATGTTATTTCTCGAGTGCTGTCACTTTAAAAAATTTTAAAGAGATTCGTGTAAAGAGATTTAAATTTAAAGAGATTGTAATATAATCACATTATTTCCCCTTCCCCCTTTCCAAACCCTCCCATAATCTCCTCCTTGCTCTTTCAAATTCATGTCCTTTTTTTCATTCGCTGTTCACACACACACACACACACACACACACACACACACACACCTAAATACAACCGGCTCAGTCTGTATAATGTTTCTTGAATGTATGTTTTCAAAGCTGACCATTTGGCATTGAATAACCAATGGGGTGCTCTTCCCTGGGGAAGACTGCTTCTCCTACTCACTCCTTAGTTCTTTGTCTAGGGCTGATGTTTTCTAAGCCTTAGATATATCCACCGGGACTTGGCTCTGTAACTGCGATTTGATTAGTTGTGGTTTTCTGTAATGGTTTCCATCTGTTGCAAAAAGAAGGTTCCCTGATGAAGGGGTAAAGACTCCGTTTATCTGTGGGTATAAGACAAATATTTAGAATGTGGTTAGGGATTAGGTTGGCTTAGTAGAGGGATGATTGTAGGTTCTCCATGATCACTAGCCCTATGCAATTTGCTAGGTTTCTAGTATCGGGCAGGGGTTCCCTCTCGGTGAGTGGCTTTAAGTCCAATTAGAGCCATTGGTTACCACCAGGACATACATGCCACTACGGCACCCTTAGGGTTATCCTGCCATACTGGTCACTGTTGTGGTTCACAGGCATCTTGGTTGGGCAGGAGTGCTGGTAGCTCCTTCTTTGGAAGCTTGTATGTTGCCTTCTGGTACCACGAAAGCCCTTAGGGAGGAAGTATTGAGGTCAGCCCTACCTAAGGAGCCTTTGGTTCCTGTGTCAATAACAACATCCTATAATGTTTTAGGAGTCCCATGTACAACTCTAGCCAACAACTCAAAAGAAGGTTTTTTATGCCTGGTGTTAGAGATTTTGTTAGGTGCTCTATGGCTCTTGGAGGGAGTATTGTCAGCCCAGATGGGAAATTTAAAGTCTGTCTCCCTGTTTCTGTCTCTGTCTCTGTCTCTGTCTCTGTCTCTGTCTCTGTCTCTGTCTCTGTCTCTGTCTCTCTCTCTCTCTCTCTCTCTCTCTCTCTCTCTCTCTCTGTGTGTGTGTGTCTTATATGTACTATAGGTATTTTTTAGGTAGATAGTCAATAGTATGATTCAACAAAGCCCCTCATTGGTCTGAAAGTCACTAACTAGGCTAGGTTGCCTGGCCAGTAAACTCCAGGGTTCAGATGTCCCTGCTTCCCCAGTGCCAGGATTATAAGTATAAACCACTGCAGCTAGCTTGTTTTTTGTTTGTTTGTTTGTTTTGTTTCGTTTTACATGGATTCTAGGGCTCCAACTCAAGTCCTCGTGCACTTTCCAGACCCAGAATCTCCTAGCCCATGAAGAGTTTTTGTTGTTGTTTTGTTTTTTGATACAGTACTGGAACCCTGCCATCCCCTGAAAGGTCTCTTTCTATTCTTAGTGTCCTTTCTTGGCTTTGGTTTGTTTCCAATGATTGATGCCTGTGACTGGCTTCAGGACACTGATGCCAGAAGCACCTGGGAGTTTTAGTTCTCCCTGGGGACTTATGTTCAATGACTGAGTGATCCAAAATAGGTAAACCCAGCTGTCCTTAAAATACAGCCCGAGATGTAACATGAACCCCAAGCAATACTTCCCACAGGCTGGGCTGGAAAGGGCTCTCTTGCTTGGGGATTTTGTCTTCCTGTCTAGCCTTCCTCCTTCTTACTCTCTTCGTTCCAGTTTGATTTCCCTGGAGCACGTCCTTAAGAACTCCTTGCACAAGCATCCTTATCCACAGGCCCAGTTCTGGGAAAACCTCCTGTATGATAATGTACAGAGCACATCGGTAAGAACTCCTATTTTAGGCCCATTGAAAAAATCTATATATATATATATTTTTTTTCTTATATATGTTTGTGGAGGTTGTATGTGTGAGTACATGTGTGCATGTGTGGAGCACACATTTATGTAGAAGGCCATAGGCTGATGTCAGGAATCATCCTTATCCTTTTCCTCTCTTTTCTTTTGAGGCAGGGTCTCTCAATCAAACCCAGAGCACACAGATACGGATAGTCTTGCTGGACAGTGTGCTCTGGAGATTCCATCTCGGCATTCTAAGCCGGTGTTACAGAAGGGATGCCAAGGTTTACGTGGAATCTGGAGATCCCAGCTCACTAGTCTCTTCTTGCTTTATGTGACAAGCTCCTTAACTACTGAGCCGTCTCCGCAGGCTAAAGTCTATATATTAAAGTCCAAATGTACATACTGTCTAGCCAAAATCCACCAGATAATTATCAGGCAATGTGATAACAGATATGAAGTTAGGAATTTATTTTAAAGATCTACTTTAATTATGTGCCTGTGTGTGTATCTGCGTGAAGGTATGTGCATGTGGGTATAACTGCCCTCCAAGGCCAAAGGCATCACCTTCCCCCCGGAGCTGAAGTTAAAGATGGTTATAAGTTGTCCAGTATGGGAGTTGGACTCAGAACTCTGGATCCCCTCAAGAGCAGTATGTGTTCTTAACCTTTGAGTTGTCTCTCTAGCCCCCAGAGATTGCAAGTTAAATGTCATCCTTCGTGCCCCCCTTTCAAGCACTGATATTGCCAACCTTGTCACCAGGAGGTTACAGCCATCTGTCTAGGGCCTGCATGCTTGGTATTGTAGGTCAAGAATGTTTCTGACCCTCCAACCCCTTCTGACTGATTTCCTTTAGTAACCAAGCAAAGGAACCCCCATGCCTTCCCATCTCGGGTCATAAGCCACTCTGTTCTCGCTGGTTCATTCACCTCTCCTGACATACCTTGCTGTTCTGGCTGCTTGTGGTGTGTGTGTGTGTGTGTGTGTGTGTGTGTGTGTGTGTGTGTGTTCCCAGCTCCACCCCAAGCTAGAGGCCTGAAATCATGGATTTTCATTTGTTCACTGTGCTCAGAACAGGGCCGGAATCACGTCTGTCAAATTCCTCCATCACAGGGGAAATGAAAGGCTCAGAAGACTTTGAGTCAAGTCAGGCAAATAGATTTTGTACAAGACTCACTCCATTCACGGGTTGGGTACCTTTACAAACAAGAGTCCAAATTGGCAACTGAAATGTAATTTCCCAGATTCCTTTAGCAACCTGCCCTAGGGTTCATTTGAGTTCTCTTCCTAGCTCTATTGTTTGTAACTCAATCCCTTTTCCTGTCTCTCTGAGAACTTGGAATTTTCTTGAGTTCAAGGGTTTTGGTACCGAAGACTTTTAAGAAAGGCAGTTTATTAGGAAACCTTGTATTTACTCAAGTATACAGCATGTCCCAGCTGGCAAGCAGGGTAAATTAAACTCTCTGACTCTCTCTCTCTCTCTCAATCTCTCTCTCTTTCTCTCTCTCTCTCTCTCTCTCTCTCTCTTCTCTCTCTCTCTCTCTCTCTCTCTCTCTGAGACAGGATCCTGGCTGTTCTGGAACTTGCTTTGTACACCAGGCTGGCCTTGAACTCACAGAGATGCTCCTGCTTCCGCCTCCAGAGTCCTAGGAGTAAAGTCCAGTGCCAACATGCCAGGCTCTATAGGATCATCTTAAGAAGGGGTGGGAGTCCATGCTAGTATCCTATAGAGAAGAGACTATGTTCCCACCCTGTGGAAGTCCATCTTTATTCTGAGCCATAGCTTTTCAGCAGTGGCTTCCTCTCTGAGTTTGGGTTTTCACAGTGCCTCTTCTGAGCTGACTTGCTGTGCCTGCAGAAGTATTAGTGTCTAAATGCTGTTGGCAGTTTACCATTTGGGATTCAACTCTCAGTCTGGACCTTGTTATGTAGGCATTTTTTTTCCCAGAACATTACAGCTCAGCTGTGAAAGTACTTTGACTTAAAGGGGAAACACAGTAGAAGCTGGCTAATCTAACAACTTAATAACACTCGCCACCCCTTCACAGCAAGGATTTCACTGGAAGACTCAAAATGAGGCTTTCTGAATGCACAGGGGCACATCCCACCAGTGACTGGGTCTTCCCAGATTCCCAAATGATCTCTAGCTTGCTTATTAAAGCAGATGTCACAGGATCGCTTCAATAGTGTACTGTCCGTTGGATGCAGTCACCAAGGTTAGTCTCAGTCTGCCCAAGAACCTCACTGAGGCCTTCTGCCCTAAACTCTGTGTTCTGTCCTTTCTTGGGCATCTGATTTCTTCAGGATTCTGGGGACTATTTTTAGAGGAACATTCTACATAGAGGTATGTGGATTTCTAAAATTCATGTTTGATTACTTGGTTTCCTTATGACTTTATTCATGAAAGAACAGATCTAATTCTAGTTATTCAGCTGGGCAGGTTAAATATTGTGAGCACTTGTATATTCCCCGTGGAGTTAAAAAGAGCTTTTAATACTCATATTAAAGTTGCTTCTAACAATGTTGAAGTGATCTCCAGGGCAGGTATGAGTTGAACTTCATTTCTAATTGACTATTTCCCTCTTCAAGAAGACAGACACTTGTCTATGTTTTAAGAAGAGAACGAAAAATGGCCAATTGTTAATTTGGGAGATGGAAGTGATCACCCTTAAAATTTTACTAACGCTGATTGGAGATTTTTTAGAGAAGGGAGATTTCATTTGACTTGTGATGGCAGGGGCTCAGACCTTCATAGTGATCATGATATTCCAGTTAGGATCTGCCTTTCCTGCTTTCTCTTCCTGCCCCAACCCACTGTGTGTGTAATCACCTTCTGTACGATGACACCTTTACAGGTCTTAGAAGGTAACTCTCAGTAACAAAACTGAGTAGAAATATAGAGGAGAAAGTTGACAGCTTGCATTACGGTTTCCATGAAAATGCCTACAGTCTATCAGCGAAGTGCTTTCTTATTGGGTGTTGTGTCTTTTCTCTGAACACAGCATAAATCCTCAGTGAAACAGACAAAATACTTTTAATCTAAAAATACATTAGTGGGGGACAAGTGCTATAACTCAGCCAGTATCATACACACACTACATTATATACAGCATGGCAGAAACCAGGCTTGTAATCCCAGCATTTGGGGAGTTGAGGCAGGAGGATCAAGGTCAAGTTCAAGGTCATCTTTACTAATGGGACAAGTTCAAAGCCAGCTTGGGTTACAGGAGACCTTGTTTCTCATTTACTTATGGGGCTGGGAATATAGCCTAGTGTTGGAGGGTTTGCTGAGTATGTGTGAGGTCCTAAATTCAATCTCCAGTAAAACACACACACACACAAACACACACACACACACAAATACATCATATATATATGTATATATATACACACATATATATATACACATATATACAGACATACACAAATATATACATATATACACATACACAAATAAATACATATATATATATACATATACACAAATACATCACATATAAATGTACACATACAGACACATATACATAAATACATACACACACATACACACTCACACACACATAAACACATTATATATATATATACACATACATACATACAGACAGACATATACACAAATATATACATATATACACATACACAAATAAATACATATATACACACATATACATACACACAAATACATCATATATAAATGCACACATACAGACACATATACATAAATACACACACACACACACATACACACACTAGTGGCTTGGCTCTGTGCTATGATCCAGTGTCAGGACAGCTTCCTAGGGGTGAGCCCCTCTTTTGTTAATTGAGAATGAGTCTAGAGCAGGCAGGGCCTGTGAAGGGCCTTATGGAGATCTTAGAGTTGCTTCTGACGACATCCCAGCAATATCTACTTGAAATTTGTTGTCCCTCCAGCATTCCTTCTTCATAAAAACAGACATAGTATTTCAAAAGGAAGTTAGATGCAAGGTTGACTGATTGCTGTTTTTGAAACTTGCTTCCTCAGAATAGCCAGAGTGATTGCTATCTGTCCTCTCATTACCCCAGGTAAGTCTGTAGATGGCATTCGCCAAAGATGGAAAGAGTCTTGTATTTGCTTCGACTCACGTTGTTGCAAGTCCTGTCAACTTAATTTCACTCTTACAGATTCATGTAGGTCAGCTCATCAGAGCCGCAGCTTTTCTTCAAGGAAAAGATAGTCTTTTCAATATGCAAATGGAATGGTGTATTCCTCTTATTGTAAACTGAGCACCATTGACTACATGGGGGCGGGGGCTGTAGCAGCTACCCAGAGTTCCAGATGCTTCTTGATTGACGTCTTTACACCCTACCCCGCCCCCTCCCCCTCAAGGATTTCTTCCCCAAACCAACAGACATTTAGGGTTTGAATCTTAATTACCACACTTTGCTGAGGTTGGCTGTGATCTCACCCAGTGGATACTTGGGAGTCTGAGGGAAAAAAAAAATCTGTTGTAAATTTAAAAATTAAAAATACATGTGAGATCATGTCTCTGTCAGGCTGGAAACATCACAGTGACTTTCAGTAGCATTCAGAAGTGCAGTCTTCACAGTCTGGGGAGGATGAGGTTCTTCCCCAGATGAGCCCTGCTGTGGGATGCTTGTCCTCCTTGTTAGTCTCTGTCTCCTGGTACCCATCGCCCCCTGCATGGAACACATTTCCCCAACTAACTCACCCTAAGCCATGACCATTCCCTTTTCTGGGATTCTGCTCATGATATTTTTCCTCAAAGAGGTCCTCCCTGACCCCCATTAGAAGCTGAACTGTGCCCCTCACAATGCTTATATTGAGGTCTTAATCCCTGTACCTTAGATTGTGACTATATTTGGAGATAGGTTATTTAGAGAGGGTTTTCACTAGAATCCATTGGAATGAGAACAAGCATACACATTCACACACACACACACACACACACACACACACACACACACACCAGACACATCACACACACTTACATATCACAGACACATCACACAGATTCACACACACATAGAGATACACACACATATACACAGACACACAGACACACACACACACACACACACACACACACACACACACACACAGAGGTCAAGTGGGACCCACAATGGAAAGACAGCTGTGTCACAAGGAGATGGGCCTCTGAAGGAACCAATCCAGACACTTCCCTCTTGGACTTCAGTCTCCAGACCTGTGAGGCAATAGGTTTCTGTGGTTAAGCCTCACAGTCTGTGGTATTCTGTGATGGTATCTCTAACAAACTAATAGACCTGCTCTTTCTCCCTAACAATCTAAGAGTCCCTCCCTGACCTCACTCCACACTCTGCTTTGTCTTTTCACAGTGCATGGTAACATGTACCCATTTATTTCTATCTACATTACCTTGTTTCTCCTCTACAAACCCTAAGTACATAACAGGTGCTCAGTAAGCATCTGATTAACAGATTCCTAAATAGAAATGACTCTCCTATATGAAATGATAACCTGTAGCTCCGTCCTTAAGTCTCCACAGGGAGCACTCTGAGAAGCACAATGCACACAGATAGTTAGGTCCTGTGTTAAAATCAAATAAGCCAACTCTTTTCCTAGATAAACAGTAAGATCCTGAAATGATGGCAATCCTGTCAGGACCTCATAAACTGCGTTCAAAAGAACCTAGCGACTAGAGAGGCACTAAGTACGTAGGAGCTATGAATATGAAGTCAAATTTAAGAAGAGAAAATGTAGTTTTCTCCCTTCTGCTTCCATGGTTATTATATTACATTTAGAATAATTATGGGAAAAAACACCCCAAAAAGCTGATGTTTTAAAGGCATAGACTCTTGAAAGTCTTTGGGCACCTTACTAGCAATAATTTAACCAAGTAAGACCAAAGGTAGCAAAATTACAAGAGAGGGAGAAAAAATAAGGCCATTGTGTGGCTTCTCGTTCCCATGTACCATTTAAGGCCGTGGAAATGACTAGCAGGCAGAAGAATAACTTTCAGTCCTAATCCTTGTGGTGTGTGTGGGGGGCACTGAAGTCACTGGTCTTGGAAATACAGCTGGTAGATTCCATCACCCACGGACTGACTAGTCATGTAGCACACAAACACTAGAGTGAAATTAATAATGCTACCGGAGGATGGAGTGTCTCTGTCGTGGAATAAATTGGCAAGTGTGTGTTAATGGACCGCTAATATCTATTATATAGAAGTCGAGCATTATATGCAAAAGGTGCTTGTGATTACCCAGTCAGGCAAGCCTCCATTAATTTGGACAGTGAGCCCCTCCCACGGCAGCCTGAGCTGGGACGGTGACCTTAACTGAACCCTTGTTGCAAGATCCTTCCATGAAGTCAGTGTTCCATTCATCTTTGTTGAATGAAATGAATATCAAATTCAAGGAACCCATGACAGCTTTCCAGAAGGCGAGCACCAATGGCTTCATTTCTTCGGTGGTCTAGGAGTAATGACTTCGAAGCTGTTAAAATCCTTAAGAGGGCTTTGGTCAGCAAGCTTTGCCGGGTGGGATTGGAGGATCTGCTTCACAGACATCCAATCCAACAATTCAGAGATGCCTCACGGTCTACCCTGAGATCAGAGAGTACCCTGTGCCTACAGTGCAGCTCTTGACTGCACTCCTGGCAGCAAACTGGATGTTCGTTATCTTTGTGTTCCCAGCACATGCTTCCCTCTCTCCTTTAGGTAACAGCGCCTCAGTTTTCTTTCCCACACTCTCGGCTCACACAGGTAAAGTGGAACTGAATCTCTTCCCAGCCCCAAGCATGAAGAGGGACATATGGTACAGGCTGGGGAAGTCTGAGGTACCTCTCCATTTGACCATAGTGACTGATCTTAGGGACTAGGACTCATAGGAGACTTGCTGGGGGAAGTCCTCTCTTTTGTATAGATATTTTAAACTCTAAGCTACAAGCCTCATGCGAGTCAACTAACCATGTCAGCAGAGATGTAAGCCAACTCGAGGGTGTGTGTGCAGGTACCTGTGTGTGAAGACGAGGGGGCACACCATTTTGTCTCTTGGGTACAGCTGTGCCTGGAACCGGAGCCTCTTGATCCACTTGGTCACATTGCCATCCCATACTGGCTTCAGGAAACATCAGCTGACCTGTCACGGCTTGTGTGGGATGATTTGAACGACAGAACAACGAGGAACAAGCTTTTCTTCAGTTTGCATTTCTGTACATAATGAAAATAAGTTAATAAAAAGCAGTAGAGATTTGCACACGACCCTGAAAAGCAGTAGAGATTTGCACACGACCCTGGAACCAGAAAAGTTGCCTTGCCTACGTTATACCTATGGAAACGTTATGTCAATGTTGGAGTTCTCTGTGTGAGCCTGGGTGTGTGTGTGTGAGTTCACGGGAGTGCATTTGTATGTGCTGGTTTGCAAGCATGTGTGTGTACTTGAATGTGGAGGTCTGGGGACAATCTCAGGTGTCATTCCTCAGCTGCCACCCAACTAGGTTTTTGAGATCAGAGTCTCTCATTAGACTAAAGCTCACCAAGACCAGGCTAGCTGGGCAGTGAGCTCCAGGGATCCACCTGTCGTTGTCTCCTCAGCACTGGGCTTACAAGGACAAGGCTACAGGCCTGGCTTCAATGCCAGAGCTCTGTAATCTGTACGCGAAGGCATGGCAGAAGCACCAGCTTCACATCAGACGAAACCCAGTTGAAATAATTATCCCTGAGTCTTGTTCATTACCAGATAAACTGATTCTTTATTCCGAATTAAAAAGGGAAACCCAGCTTCTGTCCATTGGTTGGGTGTAAGTATCTGCATCTGACTCTTTCAGCTGCTTGTTGGGTCTCTCAGAGGGCAGCCATGCTAGGCTCCTGTCTGTAAGTACATCATAGTCTCAGTAATAGTGTCAGGCCTTGGAGCCTTCCCTTGACATGGGTCCCAAATTGGGCTAGTCTCTGGACCTCCTTTCCCTCAGTCTCTTCTCCATTTTTGTCCCTGTAGTTCTTTAAGACAAGAACAATTCTGGGTCAGAGTTTTTGACTGTGGGATGGTAACCCCATCCCTCCACTTGATACCCTGTCTTTCTACTGGAGGTGGACTCTACAAGTTCCTTCTACCCACTGTAGGCATTTCATCTAAGGTCTCTCTCCCTTTGAGTCCTGAGAGTCTGTCACCTCCCAGGTCTATGGTACTTTCTATAGGGTACCCCCAACTCCTGTGGTGAAAATAGGGAAAAGTTAAAAGAAGCTAAAGAGGAGGGCAACCCCATAGGAAGACCAGCAGTCTTAACTAGCCTAGACCCTTGAGATCTCCCAGACACTGAGCCACCAACCAGACAGCATACATCAGCTGATATGAGGCCCCCAACACATATATAACAGAGGACTGCCTGGTCTGGCGTCAGTGAGGGAAGATGTACCTAACCATCGAGAGACTTGAGGCCCCTGGGACTGGGGAGGTCTGGTGGGATGGGGGTTAGGGGTGGGAACATCCTCTTGGAGACAAGGGTTGGGGAGAGAAGGTATGGGCTGAGGGACAGTCAGAAGGTAGACTGGGAAGGGGATAATGACTGGATTATAAAAAATTTTTAAATAATAATAATAATAATAATAATAATAATAATAATAATAATAAAGGGAAAGCCATGATGGAGAATCAGATTGGGTCTAACAGCTGAATTCTAGGCAGCAGCAATGGTAGATTAACCAGAGGCTCCTGGGGACAGGGTCCTTTCTTACAGAGAGCTGTCAGGGCCCCACGGTTTTTTCTGCACTGGTGAATCTCGCCAAAGTTTCCTTCGATAGGGAGAGGAATATTTTGAGAAACTTGAAGGAAAAGGATAATGGTGGCTTTAGCTCAAATCTTAAGGCTATTGAGAGAAAATAGCAGCCTTGGTAATTTCTCCTTCCTGTTTAAGCACTTCAGTGAGGTGCCCACCCCTAAATTAAGCAGGGAAGTGGAGAAGTCTAGCTCACAGGCCAGAATCAGATGCACAGGTCTGCTTGGCTGGAGATTTCAGCACAGGGGAGATTTCTGACAGGGAACTGGGCCAAACTGCAATATAAGAATCTCCTGGTGAGCAAAAGTGGGGCTGGGAAATATGTGTAACTTACTTCAGAAACACATCAAGCCTTTCCCCTGTAAGCCCTTTTCTCTCTTCCTCCTTCTCCTCCACCCCATTTTCCACTGTGCTAAGATATGACATAGAATTTGCTACTGTAATCACATTTATGGATATATATGAATGGTACCAAATATACATTGTTGCCACCAGCCATTTCTATGTGTTTTCCATTGTCTCCACTTGAAATACCACGCCTATAAAAAGAATCTGTTAATGACAATTGTTCTGTCCTTCCTTTCTGTGGATTTGGTGGGCCTAGGAAACTGCGGGAAGGAATTCCGCAGCACTTGGCTCATCTATGACTGACTGCTTTAACAGCCTGAAGAAGTCTTCCAGGTTCAGTAAACAGTTCCTTCCTTTCCATGCCAAATAACACTGCTGTGTGTATCAAGACCTTTCGTTTGTCCATTTATCTGTGGATACAAACCCAGATGATAGGATCAAGCAAGAGTTGTTTTAGTGTCCCTATGGACAAAGATTTCGTCCATATGGTGGTGTAGTGTGTGTGTGGGGGGGTAGTAGAACCTTTGGGAAATGGAAACTAATTGTCCACAGATCAATGGAGATGTGAGAAATATCCCTCCCACCCCTCAACACAAAGGTGTGTGCACGTGCAGTACCTATGTTGACCATAAGGGGGCATTAGGCCTCCCATGGAGCTGATGTTACAGGCAGTTACGAGCCACCTGACACCCGTGCTGGGAACTGAACTCAGGTCTTCCACAAGAGTGGTGCTTGCTAGGAACTGCTGGTCCATCTTTGCAGCCTTTTGTTCTTTTCTAAGCTGTTCAGTGTTTTGTCGCATTGTTGAATAGTGATTACTTGTAGAGGTTTTACACGTATTTTCTCTTGTTCCATGAGTTGCTTTTTCATTGTGTGATAGTCTTTCATGTCCAGAGCTTTCACTGATTAATTACTTAATTACGTTAAGTTTTATTGGCTGTATTCATTCTAAGTGTCTTTGGCCTGTGTGTGTGTGTGTGTGTGTGTGTGTGTGTGTGTATGCATTACATGTACACTTGTGCTCACTGAGGAAGGATTAGGGTACCAAATCCCCTGGAACTAGAATGGAGATGATTGGGAGCCACCTTGTGGTGGTGGGAATTGAACTTGGGTCTTGTGCAAGAGCAAGGATGCTCTTAACTGCTGAGCCATCTCTCCAGTCCATATTTCTTTTCTAAGACAAGGCTGGCTTCAACTCCTGATTCTCCTGTCTCCATTTCTCAAATGTTGGAAATACAGAAGTGGGCCACAATACCTGAGAAAAGTTTTCAATTCTGATGTAGTCCAATTACCCAGTTTTTTCTTCTGTTGTAGCATCATGAAGCCTTCTTCCTTTATTTTTTTTTTCTAAGACAGTTATAATTTTGTTCTTTTGCTTAGATCATTGGTCCATTTTGAGTTAATTTTACCTATAGAGTAACATAAGGATCCAACTTGTTTTATATTTGGATATGCAGTGTGATGGTTTGAACACGCTTGGCCTAGGGAGTGGCACTATTAGGAGGTGTGGCTCGTTGGAGTAGGTGTGGCCTTGTTGGAGGAAGTGTGTCGCTGTGGGGGTGGGCTTGGAGACTCTCCTCCTACTGCCTTTGGGTGAAGATATTGAAATGTCAGCTCCTCCAGGCTCATGTCTGCCTGGACGATGCCATGCTCCCACCTATGAACCTGTAAGCAGCCTCAATGAAATATCTTTTACAAGAGTTACCTTGGTCTTGTTGGTCATGGTGTCTGTTCAGAGCAATAAAACCCTAACTAAGACATGCAGTTTTCCGAGCACTAGTTGCAAGGGTCAGGGAGGGAACCCTCACCTGCAACTGTAGACTTAAAACATTTCCTTCCAGCTATATCAGGATTTGCTTTGTGTGTGCTGAAAACCAGTGACTAAGTGCACATTTTAGGACTGTGATGTTTTTCTCTTTTTCTCCCTTTGCTTATTAAAAGGAGGCCTTTGTTATTAAAAGGAGGCCTTTTCCCTCACACACTATATTCTGATTACAGTTTCTTCTTCCTCTACTTCTCCCAGTTCCTACTCTCTTCCCCTCCCATCTGTATCCACCACCTTTCTGTCTCTCATTAGAAACAGGCAACTAGTGAAAAATTAAATCAATCAATCAATCTATCTATCTATCTATCTATCTATCTATCTATCTATCTATAGCAAAAAAAACTAATACATTGGGTAAGATAAAACAAAAGGAAAATAGTTCAAGAAAAGGCACAAGGAACAGATAGAGGAATAGAGATTCACTCATTTACATACCCAGGAATCCCATAAAAGACTAAACTGGAAGCCATAATATGTATGCAAAGGACCTATAGGGTCAAAAGAGAGAAGAAAAAGATAAGGATAAGTGTTGAAACATCCCTGCATCTCTGGGAACAATCTTATGTGATCATGATGGATGAGTCTTTTGATGTGTTCTTAGATTTGGATTGCAAATATTTTATTGAGAAACTTTGCATCTATGTTCATAAGGGAAATTGGCCCATAATTCTCTCTCTTTATTGGGTTTTTATGTAGTTTGGGTACCAGGGTAACTGAGGCCTCATAAAACAAACTGAGCAATGTTCCTTCTGTTTCTATTTCGTGGAATAATTTGAAGAGTATTGACATTAACTCTTCTTTGAAAGTCTGGTAGAATTCTGTGCTAAAGCCATCTGGCCCTAGGCTTTGTGTGTGTGTGTGTGTGTGTCTGTGTGTGTGTCTGTGTGTGTGCACGTGTGAGTGTGTGCGTACATTTAGTAAACTTTTAATGATTGCTTCTATTTCACTAGGAGTTATAGGTCTGTTTAAATTGCATATCTGATCTTGATTTTACATTGGTAGATGGTATATGTTGAGAAAATTATCCATTTCTTTTAGATTTTCCAAATTTGTGGTTTATAGGATTTTTAACATATGTCCTTATGATTCTCTGAATTTCCCCAGTGTCTGTTGTTATGTCCCCCCTTTTTATCTCTAATTTTGTTAAGTTAGAGATTGTTTCTCTGCCTTTTAGCTAATCTGGATGAGGGTTTGTCCATCTTACTGACTTTTCTCAAAGAACCAAATTTGTTTCATTAATCTTTGTGTTGTTTGTATTTTATTGATTACAGTCATGAGTTTAATTTTTGCCATCTACTCCTTTTGGGTGTGATTTCTTCTTTTTGTTCTAGAGATTTCAGGTGTGCTGATATGTTATAATATGATATGATAAGTTACTGATATGAGATCTCTCCATGTTTTTTAAATGTAGGCACTTAGTGCTATGAACTTGTCTCTCAGAACCAACTTCATTGTGTCCTAGAAGTGTGGGTGTGTTGTGCTTTCATTTTCATCCAATTCTAGAAGTCTCTTAATTTCTTTATTATTTTCTGTCTTGACCCATTCTTTATTAAGTCACGAGTTGTTCAGTTTCCATGAGTTTGTTAGCTTTTTGTTGTTTCTGATATCCAGTTTTAATCCATGGTGGTTAGAGAGGACATAGGATGATTTTTCAAATTTCTTGTATTTGTTGAGCCTTCCTTTGTGCCCAAGTATGTGGTCAATTTTGAAGAAAGTTCCATGAGGTGCTAAGAAAAAGGTATATTCTTCTGTGTTTGGGTGAAATATTCTGTGGATATCTGCTAGGTCCATTTGTTTTTTAATGTCAGCTTGCTCCAGCATTTTTCTGTTTAGTTTTTTCTGGATGACCTGCCTTTTTGTGAGTGGGGATTGAAGTCTTCCTATCAGCATTCGAGGGTCAATACATGATTGGAGCTGAAGGAGTGTTTCTTTTAGAAACTTGGGTGCCCTTGTGTTTGGTGCATAATTCTCTAGGTGGATTTATTTGTTCCTTTGAGGAGTATGTAGTGTCCTTCCATATCTCTTCTGATTAGTTTTTGTTTTAAGTGTATTTTGTCAGATCTTAAAATGGCTACATCAACTTCCTTAGGTCTATTTTCTTGGAATATCTTTTCCCAACCTTTTGCCCTGTGGTGATGTCTATCCTTGATGTTAAGGTGTGTTTCTTGGATGCAGTGGAAGGATGGATCCTATTCGGCATCCATTATTTGTCTGTGTCTTTTTGTTGGGGAACTAAGACTGTTGATGTTGAGAGATATCAACGAGCTGTGTTTGCTGATTACTGCTATTTAGTAGTAGTTGTTGTTACTGTTGTTACTGTTGTATATTGTACTGTTGTTGTTACTGTTGCATATTTCCTCCCTTCTGATTTGCTGGTCTAAGATTATTTATTTCTTATATTTTTATGTGTGTGTATGTAACCTCTTACATGGGAGCTTTTCTTCTAGTGCCTTCTATTGGCTGGATTTGTAGATAGATGTTATTTAAATTTCTTTTTTTTTTTTAATCATGGATGGCTTTATTTTCTCCATTAATTGTGATTAAAATTTTGCTCGGTATAGAAGTCTGGGCTGGCATTTATGGTCTCTTAGACTCTATAGAATGTGCAGGCCCTTCTGGCTTTTAGAGTCTGTATTGAGAAGTCAGGTGTTAATGTGATAGGTCTGCCTTTATATGTTACTTGGTCTTTTTCCCTTGCAGCTCTTAATATTTTTTTATTTGATCTGTATGCTTAGTGTTTTAATTATTATGTGCCAAAGAGAATTTATTTTCTGGTCCATTCTACTTGGTTTTTTGTATGAGTCTTGTACTGTGGGTAGGAAGTTCCTCTTTAAGTTAGAGAATTTTTCTTCTATGATTTTGTTGAAAATATTTTCTGTGACTTTGATTTTTTTTTCCCCTACAGAGCTGGGGATCAGATGTGGGGAAGAGGGAGAGGTGAAGATCTGTAGTTAGCCTACCTGCCTCCCTGACTGCAGTGGCCTGTGGGTGCCATGGAATTCCTGCTGGAGTTGGGGGACTGAGATAAAGTGAAGAGGAAAAGGTGTGGAAGGGAAAATCTGTGTGATACACCAGAGGCTATGGGGCTGGAGCAGGGAAGGATGGGTGGCTACAGCAGGTGCTCCACTACAGAGCTGGAGACTGGGGAATTGGATTTGGAGCAGAGGTGGGAAGAGGTGAAGATCTCCAGTTAGCCTATCTGCTTCCTGGCAGGAGTCCTGTGCTAGTTGTTTGTTTTAACAAATCAGTCCTTTCATCCCTGAGAATTGACCCTCTTTATCCATGCTGCTATTCTTAATTATAAAGTACCCTTTGTATAATACAGCCTCTTCAACTTCCTTATCATTATTCGTATCTGGATAATCTTTTTCCATTTCCTTATTTTAACAGCTTGTGATAGTGAATTCTTATCAACAAGATCTAATTGAATCTTGCTTTCTTATCCAGGCACTCTCTGGCTGTTAATTATATAGTGTGGCTACTGTCATGGTTGGATTGGAGTCTACTTGCTTTGTTTTCTACTTTGTTATCTACTATTATTTTTCATGTTTTCCCTCCTCTTCCTCCTCTTCTTCCTCCTTCTCCTCTTCCTCTTCCTTATCCTCCTCTTCTTCCTTCTTTTTCTCCTCTTCCTCCTGTTCTCTCTCTCTCTCTCTCTCATTTTTGTTGTTGTTGGTGTGTGTCTGTGTATGTATATGTGTGTTCACAGGATATCTCACAGGCCCTTTTTTTTTTTTTAGAAAAAATTGCAATTTTATTTTTATTTTTTGTTTTTATTTAGTTTACACCTTGATCGAAAATTTCCCTCTCTCCTCTCCTCCCAGTCTCTCCCTCTTACCTCCCCTTCTCCATACCCCTTTCCTTTCCTCTTTCTCTTCAGAGAAGGGGAGCCTCTCAAGGGTATCAACATGCCTTGGCATATTAAGTTGCAGTGGGACTAGGCACATCTTCTTCTATTGAGGCTAGACAAGGCAGCCCAGTTAGGGGAAAGGGATCCAAAGGCAGGCAACAGAGTTAGAGTCAGAGTCAGAGTCACTGCTCCTGCTGTTAGGGGTCCCAGTGAAGACCAAGCTACGCATCTGTTACATATGTGTAGGGGCCCTAGGTCTGCCCCATGCATGCTCTCTGGTTGGTGGTTCAGTCTCAGTGCACCCAGGTTATTTGATTCTGTAAGTTTTCACATGGTGTGTACTCACTTAGAAGTGACTATTAGCCATGAAGTACAGGATAACCATGCTATAATCCACAGACCCAAAGAAGCTAAGTAACAAGGAGAGCCCAGGGGAGGATGCTTGAATCTCACTGAGAAGGGGAAACAAAGAAGATATGGGGTGGAAGGAGGGAGGGGACTGGGTGGGATAGGGGGTGGGGAGGGAAACAGGAGGGATCAGGTGTGGGGAGGATGTCAGAAGAGAGAATTGGAATTGGTGGGGGAGGTGGCATCTCCAGGACTAGCTAGAAACCTAGGACAATAGAAACTCCCAGGAATCTATGAAGGTGACCCAGCTAAGACTCCTAGGGATATGGAGTCTGAACTGGCCACGTCCTGTAACCAGGCAAGACTTCCAGTGGAGGAATGGAGACACCAACGCAGCCACAAAATCTCTGACCCATAATTGTTCCTGCCTACAAAATGTGCAGGGATAAAGAAGGAATAGAAATTGAGGGAATGGCCAACCAATGACTGGTCCAGCTTGATACCCATTCCATGAAAGAAAGCCAAACCCTGACACTATTAATGATATTCTGCTATACTTGCAGACAGGAGCCTAGCATAACTGTCATCAGAGAGGCTTCACCCAGCATCTGATGGAAACTGACGCAGAGGTCCACAGCCAAATAGTGGGCAGTGCTCAGTGAATCTTATGGAAGAGGCAGGATGGATTGTAGGAGCCAGAGAGGTCAAGGATCTCTTTTTTGAAACATGCCTCAGGTAGCCAAGGCTGACATCAAGCTTGGCCTCAAACTCACCATGCAGCCAAGAATGCCCAGATTCTGGTTTACAGATGTGTGTGCCACATCTGGCTTATGTGATGCTGGGGCTTGAGCACAGGGTGCGTCAGGCAAGCACTCCACCAACTGAGCTGTGTCTCCAGCCAGAACTTAATTCTATAATAATATCCTTTCCGTTCTCTCCATGAGTCTTTCATGCAATTATCATTCAGCTTATTTCTTCATATACAACAACCCCCATAATACGCTGTTCTTTCTTTCTTTAAATCACCAATTATGTAATTAAATGAGTTTGCTTGTTTGTTTTTTTTTTTTTTGTTTTTTTTTTTTTTTTTTTTTTGAGACAGGGCATCATGCAGTCCAGGATACCCCTGAATCTCTTATGTAGTCAAGGGTTACTTTGAATTTCTGATCCTACTGTCTCCATCTTACTAAATCAAATTTCAAGTGAGCAAACATTTTAATATATTTTGTTTTGACTTATTTTCACCATTTACTGTTTTCTTTGTGAAGATCTGAGTTTCAGTTTGGCATCAGTTTTCTTCAGCCCCAAAAGCTTCTTACAGGAGAAGTGGTCTTGTTTTCATTTTTGAAGGTTATTTTTTGCTGTGTATGTCTTAATCGATTTATCACTATTATAGTGAAAAACCCAAGGTGGGTGAATTTGGTAAAGAAAAAAGCCTTATTTTAGCTCAAGGCTTTGAGTCTGATGTCCAAGAGTAAGTGGCCCCATGCATTTGACCTCTCTGGAGGATCTAAGGAGAGGAATGTCACAGAGAGACACCACATTGCCAGGGAGGGATCTGAAGAGTAAGTCAGAGATCACAGTCACCTTTATATGACACGTGCTCTCCCAACCTTCCTCCTGGGTGGCAGGAGAAGCTGCTTCACCTCTTCTGAGGGAATGTGTCCAGTAGCTTAAGGTTCTTTCCACCACGCCCCACCTGTTATGAACCACACCACCTCTCAACGTTGCCACACTAAAGACCAAGGATCCAACATGAACCAGAAGAAGATTCTCAAATATATTGAAGGGAGACTCTCAAATATACCGAACCCACAGCAATAAAAAATCCAACTCAACACTTTGTTTTGATGTGTATGTATGTATGCCATATGTGTACAGGAGTTCACAGAGGTCAGAAGAGGTAGGTGTGTGTGTGTGTGTGTGTGTGTGTGTGTGTGTGTGTGTAGTCTTTAGAGCTGAAGTTACACGTATTTACAAGCTGTCTGATACGAATGTTGGAAACTGAACTCAGGTGTCCTTTGCAAGAGTAGCAAATGTTGCTAACCACTGAGCCACCTCTCCTGCCTCATCAACACGGACTTTAAAAAATAAAAAACGTCCCAGTGCTGTACATATCTCCATCATCTTCTCGCTTGCATCGTTTCTGAGAAAGGAGTCTGTGGCTATTCTTGGCATCTTTCTTTGTTGGTTTAAATAATCTTTCTTTCTTTCTTTCTCTCTTTCTTTCTTTCTTCCTTTCTTTTAAAATCCCTGCTTTTGTGCAATCTAATTCTGTCACGCTCTGATGCATTTTGCTCGTGTAGACTTTGCTTGGTGTTCAGTGATTCTCTTGCTGGGATATGTTTATCATTTTCGTTAAATTTGGTGACATTTTTGTCTATAGTCTCTTCAGAAGGTTTTCTGTCCTGTGAGAGCTTTTCTGAGAGTTTTATCTTACAGAACTTAAACCACCTGATGCTGCCACACAGATCACTGGGTGTCGCTTTCTTTTTCCCCCCTCACACTTTCCTATGTGTATTTTAGTCTACTGTTCTCAACGGCTTCTTACACGATTTCTTCAGGTCTGCAGACCTCTTCCTCAACTGTGTCCAATCTCCTAGTCTAGTTATCCAAATAAATTTTTAAAATTTGACCCTGTGTGTGGAAATTCCATTTGTTTCTTTTCATAGCTTTTGTATTTCTTCATTAGTGTTAATGTTTTTATTCAAAAATATGAGCAATCTATAAGAGGTATTTGAAGCGTTTACATTGTAGTGTGTGTGTGTGTGTGTGTGTGTACACCATGGTGAACACACTGAAGTCCTAGAACTTACTTCTTTACTATGTGGTGGGATTGAGTTTGGGTCATTGGCCTTGGTAGATAACTGAGCCATCTGGCCGATCCTGTAAGAACTACTTTGTAGTCTTTATTTGGCAATTCTTTATTGCTGCTTGTTTAGGTTTCTTTTGCCCATTTCCCCCTCCTGATTATGTCTCATGTTTACCATTCATTTGAATGTCTAGAATTTTTGTTCAAGATCTCCAACATCACATTGTTTTATGTCTGGAATGTCTTCCCCCCACCCCTCTGTGTAGCACTGGGTTTATTATTCAAGCATTAATTCACTTCACTTGTGAACTGAGCTTGTTTTGACACTTTGCTAGGTTGAGTCCAGGGTAGCCCCTGACATGAGATTCGTCTGTCTGTTCTGGAGTCTCTAATACATGCTTCTTTGGTTTTAGTAAGCAAATGGTGCCTTCCCCCAAAGAGATCCACATCCGAATCCTTAAAAAAAAAAAAAGGGATTTGACAGATTCCTTGACAGAAAGGAATTAAGCTGTGGTTGGAGTGAATGTCGCTGAACAGTTCATCTTAGACTGGAGCTGGTCCTGAGCTATCCAGGTGGACCCACCATCTTTGAAACAGAAGATGGAGGCAGGGGAGAGAAACAGAGAGATCGTGGGGGTGAGATGGCTCAAGGCTAGTGGAGAAGGTGGCAGGGGCAGAGTAAGGGGTACGTAATGTGTTCTGATAAAACAAGGCAGAGAAATGGATTCTTTCCTAGATCTCCCCCAAAAGGAGTCTACCTCAGTAACACTTCTGTCATAGCCTGGTGATGAGCACGTCAGACCTCCAAGCCACAAAACATTAAGACACTAAACTTGTTCATTCAGTTAATTAACATATTTTTGTTTTGTTTTGAGACAAGGTCTCACATTGTAGCCCAGGCTGGACTGGAACTCACTATGTAGCACAGGGTGTTCTCGAACTCATGGAATTGTAAGTTGAAATAAACTTTTGGTTTTGGTCAGAGTGCGTTAATCCTAGCAACAGAGATGAAACTAGAAAGGCAGTCCTCTCTGTAGCCATGTGTCTTATCTCCGCAGATGAAGTTGCTGCAGCATCCTGCTTGTGTCAGCACCAAAGGCCTTGCAGCTCCCTGACTTTCCCCACCCTGCTCTTGGTTCCTTCTGCTGATATTCTTTTATTGATATCTTGTGCACTTTTTCCCCTAAGTCCCCTATCTTGCAAGTCTGTGTTTCAAAAAGCGCACCAAATCCAGAAGTCTTGCCACCAGCAGAGAGTGTCCTGAAACCAAATTCAAGATGACATCTGGTGTGGTCTTGTACATCTTGGCTAGTTTCCACCCAACTTTCTGTTGTAGACTCTCTTGTCTTTCCCCTGGTGAAAGCCATCTCTGATCCTTTGTTTCCTCTGAAGTAGGCGGCTGTGCAAGACCTCTCTGGCATATCGTTACTGTGTGGTTCGTGACGGAGCAGTTCCTCAAGTGGTGAAGGAGCCGGCCAGATTCTTAATCACTTGATTCAGCTCTGTCAGCCGCTTGATTTACGCCGATGTTACACTCCTGAGAAGTGCCAGTTAATTCAAAACCATGTACAGCAAAATGATTTTTATCACACAAAATGAACAGAGAGCAAAGCAAGAGAAACACGCTAGTCTGTTGCAGAAGATTCCAGTCATGCAAATGGTCTTGCCGTATTGCATTAATAAGAGCAGTAAATAAACAGTTTATGGGGAAAATGGAATATATTAAAATGTATTCATGGGATAACAAGGAAAAAAATAGCCACAGACTGATGGAGTACTGGCCAGTGTGGTCTGCGAACACTAGTACATGGCTCTCCGTCTGCTGCATTTAGAGTTCTAATGCATGAAGTCTCTCATCAGATTAGCGGCATTGCCAACTAAACACCAGCCATTCTTTGTGGTCCTTAGTACTCTTATAAAAGGAAAACATGGCCAAAGCCTGTGATAATACCGAGAAACACTGGCAAGCTACCTGCCAGCTCTTCCGTAGACATGGACTCATCTACCCTACATGTTCTCACATTACTTGCATTTTAAGGGTAAGGAACACTGCTGGGGATGAAGAAATTCCATAGGATGGGTACTTTCAGATGTCAACTTGGTTGGCTCAACTATCACATATTTCTGAGGATGTTTTTGAACGTTTGAGTGTTCCTGAAAAGGTGTGTGTGAGTGTGTGTGTATGTGTGTGTGGTATGTGTATGTGTGTGTATATGTGAGTGTGTGAATGTATGTGTATGTGTGTGTGGTATGTGTGTGTGGTATGTGTATTGTGTATGTATATGTGTGTATGTGGTATATGTGTGTGGTGTGTGGTGTGTGTGTGGTATATATGTGTGTGTATGTGTGTATGTGTATGTGTGTGTCTGTGGTGTATGTGTATGTGTGTATATGTGTGTGGTATGTGGTGTGTGT
>JANHMN010000022.1:28998961-29081296 GCA_030674055.1 Rhabdomys pumilio | reverse complement strand
ATGTGTGTGGTATGTGAGTGTGGTGTGTGTGTATGTGTGTGTATATGTGTGTGTGGTGTGTGTATGTGTGTATGGTGTGTATGTGTGTGTATGTGTGTGTGTGTGGTGTGTACATGTGTGTATGGTGTGTATGTGTGTGGGATGTGAGTGTGGTGTGTGTGTATGTATGCTCATGCACACACATATGCATGCCATGGCATGCTTGTGGAGGTTGGAAGACAACTAATGGAAGTCATTCTTTCCTGCTACCAAGTGGGTCCTGGGGATCAGACTCAGGCTTGACAGTGCATGCCTTTGACAGACAGGTAGATGATATATGCCTACACTGTTTATACTTAAAATATATGCATAGTATTTATTTAATATATTTACATGGTTTACAGGTATTTAACTTATCTATTTCTCTCTCTATATATAAATACATCCTTCTTGATAACACTTGCCTAAGATTCTAAATAGTAGAATTAAAATCTTGTGTAGTGGTGCAAGAATTCATACTTTTGATGTGTGCCCATCCTATCCTTTTCAGGGCAGGAGGTTATGTCCAGTTTGAGGCCAACACTGAGAGCTTTTCTCTCTTCTTTATATTAATTGATCATATTGGTTGAGGTGGATAATATACGTCAGTGTCTCTAACAAGTGAACCCCAAAGGTCAAAGGCTAACTCTATGGGAAGCTTAGTTCTTCCACATGCATGTGTGACTAGGCAATCCTGCTTATCAGGCTGTCTCCACCCCATACTCATTCAGGAACCAAGGCTGCTGGAGTTCCTGCCCTCTTCCACACAAAGCTCACACAGAGATCACCCATGGGCTGGACTGCAGTCCATTATTATGGATTATGCACAAGAAGCTTTAGTACATGAGTGTTTGTTTACATGTATTTCATGTTTGTGTAGAGGTAAGGGTCATACATGCACATATATGTACATACAAGTGAAAGCCAGTGGATGTTGGATATATTTTTCAAATATCCTCCAAGTTACATTTTTGAGACAGGGTCACTCACTTACTGTACCCAGAGCCCACAGATTCAGCTGGACTGACTAGGGAGTCCAGGTTCGTGGCCTGTGCCTATTCAAGGTGCTGGGGATCAAACTAAGTTCCTCACACTCGTGTTGCAAGCACCTTCCCAATCCAGCCATCTCCTCAGCTTTACTTGAAGCCTTTGTACTCTGCTGAGGGACTGCTTTCTGAGGTGGGGTGAAAGGTAAGTAGTTTAGATTGTATTACTCTGAAATTACTCATGTTGTGTTTATGTGAAAAGTTTCTCATTTTCCTTTCATTACATTTCAAATTCCTTAAATTAACAAGGTCTAAACAGAGAAAGAAGCATGTGTGTGTGTGTGTGTTTAAAATGAATCAATCAACCCGAATGACAGGTTTTATGTAGCTATCAAGAGAGGAGTTTGGAGACAAATGTGGAGCCTGATTGTAAAAGGCCTTGAACGTCAGGACAGAGCTTGAACCAGAGTGATCTCTCGGCTTCTCCCTCTCCCCTCTAACCTAACAGCTGGGGCATCTGTGGTCCCGCCTTCCAGTCCACCTGTCATACCGTGAAATCAAGCAGCATGCTGACGCTCACACCACTGGGAGCAGGACAGACAGGACTTGACCTCACTGGTCTGGTTCCAGGTCCCTCTTCGGTTACTGTAATCTGGATAGGCCCTTCCATGTGAATGAAGAGTTTTTAATAGTTCTGGTTTAAACAAGCTCAACCTTGAGCTCATTCTCTTCTGTGTCCTCGGTAAGACACCAAGACACGGCCCCTCTTCTGACCCTGATGGAATCCAGATTCTGAGCAGACAGGGCTAAAGAGTAGACCCTGTGACAGGTGACCCTAGCAGGTTGATAATGCAATTCCTAAGAACAGCTACTCAGTGGGCATACCTTCAAATCACAACAATATGCCGAGCGTGCTTGTAAGAGCAGACACTGCGACGCTAAGGATCAGATGCTTCCTCTGAACATCCCCAGGCCGGAAGCACGTGGCTAGAACAAATGGGAGGGACTCAGTGGAAAATAACTGGGAGAAAGCTCCCGGGATGCTGAGATTTCAACTTGGAAAGGACCCTGCAGCAGCCGATTTTCTACCACATAATGGGCTGAAAAAACTACATCTCCGTAAAAATCAAGAAAAGCCTAACCAAGTGCAGCTGCCATCCCCCCATAATTAGATCTGGGGGATTATTGCTGAGATGGATGGAAGATATCAGATGGCCACTGCTAGAAACACTTGCCATCCCTGTCTGACTCCGTCATTAGACACTGGAGTTCTTAGCAGACCCACATATGTTTGTTTTTAATTAAAATGTGCTGAATGAACCGTTAGCTGTTCGGAAATAATGAAGACAAGCAACACAAGACAAATCGGCTAATTGACAACTCCAAACACTCCATTTTATACCCTTCAGTTATGTTAATGGAGCTTTCCAATATGTTCTGGTTGAAATAATAATTACACAAACACAGTTACATAATAATCTAAGAGGTAGATAAAAATATATAAATAACAACAACAGCATAACCCACAAGTGGGTCAGAGGATTACAAATTCATTCTCTCAGGCTTTATCTCAATGAGTATTTATGGACTGCTTCTTGCTTATTAAGGGCTGGGCTCTCGTGGACTAATGCCTGGGCTGAGATCAGCCCAGCATTCTCAGATGTTCGTTGTTGTGTAAGGTCACGTGTTCTGTACGTGTGGAGGAGCCATGCAGAACACATCTCCAATTGTGTCCTCCAACGGTGTAGTGAAAGAGGACAGAGAGTATTTTCAGAGGGAGACAATGTCATTTTAAGCCATTTGAAAAGCCAGTTTATGTGAAGGTAGAGAACCTGGCCAAGAATTTGACAAACTACGTTTTATTCAGCGCATACAAGAGTAGCACAGCTGCCTGAGGGACGTGTCCTAGGACTGTAGACTCAGAGCAAGGCCAAAGGGCAGCCGAACGCCCAGTGTACCGTAAACACAGGGCTTCTTGGGAATCTTCCAAGGACTGTGGCAGAATTTCAGCCACAAGAGATACAGAGTTCTGGCCAAAATTGGGAGTGATAGCAACTGTCAAATGTCTTTGGATGTTCTGTGGAGATTAATCCCTTGGCTAAGTGGAATGGTAGGGAATAATTCAGAGTCACTGGGCACCCTTGCCCTTCGCTGCTGGGCCAGGATATTAGTGGGGTAAATGAACTCCCATGCTTTTGGAGTTTATTTACAACTGAAATGCAGAGCCTCAACCTCATCCATATTCAATCAGAGAAAATTGTGGCTCATCCAAGACAAGACGGGAGCCAAATTTGGGGCCAGGCAAAGGGTGACATCATCTGAAAGGGCTGGAAATGAAGTGTAAATTTGAATATCATCTGTATATAAGTGATAATTAAAGCTGTGAGACTCAATACGTGCCAAGAGAGAAAGTCAATAAAAACGCAGAGCAACAGTGTCCCTGGCCACGTGTTCCTTCTGAAAGAGATTTGTTTTTTTTTAAGTTGATAGAGGCAAGATTTTCTTTCCTGCTGAATGACTTCAAAACCAGACACAAATTATTTCCAAGGAGTCCAGAACTGTCCGTAGACACTGTCGCAATTGTCTGAAGGTTGAGTGAACTAGAGGACTTTTCAGTAAGATTTGTATTCCAAGGAATTGGGAAGCCCTTAAGTTTGGAGATGATGTTTCCTGTAGAGAGATTGCTAAGAGGATCACCATTCCAAGCTGTCACTGGCCTGTCCTTCTCAAGGCTGTAGTTATATCTGGGAGGAAACTCAGATCACTCTCACCTGAGTACTTCATGGCTCCAGTCTCAGCACAAGGAAACTAGCTAAGTTCTAAGCATGAGTGAATGCATCCACAGTGGGGTAACACAGACGCAGCTTGGGTCCCCTGAAACAGAGACTGGCCTGTGAAGAATTCACGGTGTAAGGGTAGCTTTTGTCACACTTCCTCCTTCAGAGCAGTGGTTCTCAACCTGTGGGTTGTGACCCCCTCTGGGGGATCACATAAGAGATATCTTCTATCTCAGATATTTGCATTAGAATTCATACAGTAGCAACATTGTAGTTATGAAGTAATAATGAAACTATTTTATGGTTGCGGTCACCACAACATGAGAAACTATTAAAGGGTCACAGCATTAGGAAGGTGGAGAACCAGTGACAGAGAGACTGACTTGGGATCCATTTTGGGTTTGACCTTTCTGGTCCACAGAAGACTCACAAAGGCAGACCAGGTCCTTAGGAGTGGGTCGAGTTGAAGTCCCAACCTTCCCATGCCTTAGAATGCAGCTGAGTTTGGACTTGGGATGTTTGAGGAGGTGGGAATGAGGTCTAGAAGATGGGGTGGAAACCAAGACAGATGGGATCCTAACAGGAAAAACATTGAGACACAGTTATGTGTATGGAAAAACCACATGAAAATACAAGAGAAAGTAGCATCTACACGCCAAGGAGAGAGGCCTCTGAAGAAATCAACTCTCTTGACAGCGAGGATTCAGGCTTCCAGCCTATAGAAGTGTAAGGAAGTGTATTTTTGCTATTTGAGTGACTTACTTTTTTATGGTAGCTTTAGCAAACTAATTATTAAAGTAAAAGACAGCCTGTGTATGCATTGTCTATAGATGGCCCTCTTGTTCTAGGTACTGACCTGTTCAACAGGTTCAGCCATTATGCCATTTTGGTCACATAAATACATACATACTGCACACACGCACACATGCGCATGCGCGCTCGCACACACAGACACACACACACACACACACACACACACACACACACACACACACACACACTTACTTTTTCTGGGCATCGATCACCACATTTCTAAATTGAAATGGAGAACATCTGGTCCATGATACCGTTGCACTAAACATGGATTCTGAGATAAATTCCTGCAAACTTTGTTCTCTCCCTTCCTTGTACGTTTATAAAATCCAGTGGCTTCCCAAGTGTTTTCTCCCCTCAACATTTTATACTACTTTAAGGTTAGTTCAGCTTAGTCATTCACTATGTAACTTATAACAAGTAACTTAGAGTCCCTGTAACCCATCTCCTGAGGCTGTAAAAATTAAAACTCAGGGGACAGCTGGCAGAAGACCCAAGCACCAATGGTCAGAACAAGTTGTTTTCAACCTTCTAATATGGAAGCCTGCTATTTGCTTGCAGAAAATGTTGATTGCTTTGGAGGCTAGACCTCTTTGTGTGTTTATGCTTCCTCTTCTTCTAAAAGGATTCTAGGAAGCTCATAAAAGTATTTCCGGGAGAACTAGAGCTGGTATGGAAGAAGTTCTGTAAGCGGTAGAAACAACCACTGGCTGCCTTTCTATAGCAAATGAGAAAGTGTTCACAGGCTAGGCACAGGGAGGCAGAGGCAGCTGGATCTCAAGGAGTCTGGGGCTAGCCTGATCTACATATTGAGTTCTATGCCAGCCATGTGCTACATAGTAAGATCTTGTCTCCAAGTTTTGTCAAAGGGTTGATCCTGAAGGCATCACGCATCTTATAGCTGCACAAACCCAGTTTCTGTTCAGTTTCATGAGGTCCTACTTATTGTTTTATCTTAGTGCATGTGTTAATGGTGTCCTGTTCACAATGTCTTTTCCTGTGCCAATAAATTCAAAGCTATTCCCTACTTTCTCCTCTGTCAGGTTCAGTGTATCTTGTTTTACGTTGAGGTCTTAGATCCAATTGGAGTTGAATTTTTTTTTTTCTTCAGGGAAATAAGCATGGATCTATTTGCATTTCTCTTCATACAGCCATTCTGTTTGACTGGCACCATTGAGGATTCTGTCTTTTTTTCCAGTGTGTATTTCTAGCATCTTTATAAAAATGAGATGTTCATAGGCACATGGATTTGTGCCTGGATCTTCAGTTTGATTGCACTGGTCATCATGTCTGTTTCTGTGCCAGCACCATGCTGTGTTTATTACTAAAGCTCTGTGGTCCAGTGTGAATACAACAATTCTTTCATTATTCAGGATTGATTTAACTTTTCTGATTTGTTTGTTTTTTGTATATGAAGCCGAAACTCATCCTTTCAAGATCTGTGTTGCAATTTTGATAGGCATTGCATTGAATCTGTAGATTGCTTTTGGTAGAATAGCCATTTTTGCTATATTATGCCTACTGATCCATGAACATGAGATATCTTCCTACCTTCTGATTCTTTTTCAGTACCATACAGTTTTTTATCACACAAATCATCTGCTGGTTTGGTTAAAGTTACACAAGATAGTGTCTATGATTTGAGGCTATTGTGAAAGGTGGTGTTCCATTGATTTCTTTCCCAGTCTATTCGGTATTTATGCATAGGAGGGCTACTAATTTCAGCCAGTTAATTCTGTATCCAGCTACTTTGCTGAGAAGAGTTTATTAGCTTTAGGAGTTCCCCTGTGAAGTTTTTAGGGTCACTTATGTTTACCGATCATATCATCTGCACATAAAGATACTTTGACTTCTTCCTTTCCAATCTCATCTTTTCGATCTCCTCCCATTGTCTTACTGTTCCAGCAAAGATTTCAAGGACTATATTGAATAGGTATGGAGAGTGGAAAACCTTGTCTTGTTCCTGATTTTAGTGTAATTGCTTTGAGTTTCTCTCCATTTAAGTTGAAATTGGCTTTGGGTTTCCTATAAACTGTCTGTATTCTGCTGAGGTTATAATTCAATCCTTGTATTTCTATTCTTTTCAGGACTTTTAACACGGATGGGATGCAGCCTCTTTTAAATCTAATGAGATGATCATGTGGGGTTTGTCTTTCAGTCTATTTATATGGCAGATTACATTTATTAATTTACATATGTTGAGCCATCCCTGCATCTCTGGGAACAATCCTACTTGATCAGAATGGATGATCTTTCTGATGTGTTCTTGGATTTGAACTGCAAGTATTTCATTGAGAAGTTTTGCATCTATGTTCATAAGGGAAATTGGTTCATAATTCTCTTTTTTTTTGGTTGGGTATTTACATGGCTTGGGTATCAGGGTGACTGTAGCCTCATAAAATGTTCCTCTGCTTCTATTTTTGTGGGATGATTTGAGGAACATTAGCATTCATTCTTTTTTGAAAGTCTGGTAAAATTTTGTGCTAAAAACATCTGCCCCTGGACTTTTTTTTTTGGTTGGAGACTTTTTATTTTTAAGTTGCATAGCATGTAGAATTTATTCAACCCATAGTAGCCAACAATTATCTTAAGATATTTTTCTATATGATCACATTTTATTGACACTAATGTACATAATAATATGTAACAAAATACAATGTATTTATTATAAAAAAACTGGAAGAGAAATTCACTTTACAACAAAGCCAACTTGCTGTTATGTAACTAGAGGACAGATATTGTAGATTAGGTTTAAAAATGGCTCTTCCCAACATAATATATATAATCTTATTCATTTTACATCCTGATCGCTGTCCCCACTCCCAGTTCCCACACTCCCACAACCCCTCTCTCATCCCTCCCCTTCTCCTTTGAGAGAGTGGAGGTCACCCCCCACCCTGACACATCAAGTCTCTTTAGGGCTAGGCTCTTCTCTGAGCCAAGGACAGCCAAGACAGCCAAGTTAGATTCCACAGACAGGCAACAGCTTTAGGGACAGCTCCCATTCCAGTTGATTGGGACCCACATGAAGGCTGAGCTGGACATCTGCTGTACATGTGTAGGGAGGCCAAGGTACAGCCCATGTATGCTCTTTGGTTGGTGGTTTAGACTCTGGGAGCCCCTAAAGGTCCAGGTTGGTTGACTGTGTTGGTCTTTTTGTGTGGAGTTCCTATCCCTTTGGGGCCCTCAATACTTCCTGGTTGGGAGACTTTTAATGACTGCTACTATTTCAGTGGAGTTATAGATCTGTTTAAATTACTTATCTGACCTTAATTTAACTTTGGCAAATGGTATATATTGAGAAAATTATTCATTCTTTTAGATTTTTCCAATTTAGTAGTTTACAGTTTTTAAAAGTATGTCTTTACAAATCTCTGGATTTCCTCAATGTCTGTTGTTATGTCTCCATTTTCATGTCTAGTTTTAATTAAGATATCCTCTTTCTTCCTTTTAGTTAATTTGGATAAGGGTTTATCTGTTTTGTTTTTTTTTTTTTTAGATTTTTTCCAGCTTTGTGGAGTACAAGTTTTTAAAATATGTCTTTATGGTCCTTTGCATTTCCTCGAGGTCTACGGTTATGTCTCCTTTTCACCTCTAACTCTGTTAACCTGGATATTCTTTCTCTGCTTTTTAGTTAATTTGGATAAAAGTTTGAACTAACTCTGTTTCTTTATATTTTCTTTTTAAAAACTTTTGTTTCCATTTTATTGATCTCAGACACGAGTTTGATTATTTCTTGCCATCTATTCCTTTTGGGTGTACTTTTTTCTTTTTGTTCTAGAGCTTTAAGGTATGCTTTTAAGTTACGAGGATGAGATCTCTCCATTTCGTTTTTCATGTGGGCCCTTAGAGCTATGTGATCTTGCTTTTCAGCACTGTTTCATTGTGTCCCATGGGTTTGGGTATACTGTGCATTCATTTTCATCTAACTTTTGAAAGTTTTTAATTTCCCTATTATTTTCTGGCTTGACCCATTTTTTTTCATTCAATAGTAAGTTGTTTAGTTTTCATGAGTTTGCAAGCTTTCTGTTATTTCTTGAGATCCAATTTTAATTCATGGTTGTCAGATAGGATGCAAGGTATTATTTCAATCTTCTTATAATGTGTAGAGTTTTACTTTGTGTCTAAGTATGTCTTCAGCTTTTGAGAAAGTTCCCTCAGGTGCTGTTTCAACAATTTAAAGATAGTTTAAATTGAAGGTTGAACCCAGGGCCTCTTGCTAGTCATGGAATCCAGGACTTCAGACATTTCCAGTCAAGTACACCCCTGCTGAAATACAATCTCAGCTCTCCAATATTTTAAAAAAATAAATGAAATACTGTTAGTCTTGCTGACTACAGAGAGGCAAGCCCTAATCAATTTTAACTGGTCCTTCCAGAACATTTATATGTTTTTGTACATATATAAAACAGTGGTGTAGGTTTCTATATGTGTTTTATACAGTAGTGAGACTTGTTCATTGTCATCTAAAGAATTAAATCTTGGCTGAATATCTGACACCTCAGGTCAAAGAGCACTTTCAGTATTTTTCAGAGTAGAGCAATATTTTGGTTTTATAACTGTTATTGTTGAGAATGCTATTCTGCATAAACCACACAGCTCAAATGGCAGCCCTTCATTCACTACCATTGTGGGATTATTGCAGAGTCTGTTCTTATCCAGGCACAAATCCATTCGATGACTTTCAGTGAAACTCAAGTCAGCATCTCAAATAGTGATGTCTAAAATCAAACATTCTGACATAACAAAATGCAAAACTCTATCATGCTGTGGTAAGTATGGTAAGTATGACTGTAGAAAGATATTAAACGTCATTGTTTTTCATGATTAAAACATTATGCATCAATAAAAGTAGGAAGCTTTGTACAGTATAACCAATACAATTCATCATGTACAGCAGTCTCAAGTTTGAGCTAAGGTGTTTTCAACAGTGTGGGCTGGTTTTTGGCAGGCTGGTATACACAATACAAAGTGTGTGCACACACCATGTTTCAGGACTCAAGGCTACAGTGACGTCACATGACCCCACACTTCAGACTTGTTACATGGCTCATTTTAAATTAATTGTTGGTCACTTTGCATTCAGAAATCTTTTACCATTATAACGTGTTCTGATCCCTTTCCCCACTCAGTTACATGATGGCATGTGGGGTTGCAACCTACAGTTACAACCTAAATGTGTCATAGGCATTCCACACAGCTTTGCTTTCTGAAATGGAGGCCAATGTTTCCCATGGAGCCCACTCACTCCTGGAAGAGCAGTGTTAGGAGCTAAATTGTGTCCCTCATGAAATTTGCATATTAAAGCCTTAAATCCAGTACAGTGGTTCTCAACGTTTCTAATGCTGGGAACTTTTAATACAGTTCCTCATGTGGTGACCCCCAATCATAAAATTATTTCTGTTGCTACTTCATAACTGTAATTTTGTTAGTTATGAATCATAATGTTAATATTTTTGGAGACCACAGGTTGAGAACCATTGCCCTAGTACCACAGTATCTGGAGGTAGGGTTTTTTAAAGGTTCCTTGGCTAAAAGGTCACCAGGTTAGACCCTAACTAGTTGGTGTATGTAAAAGAATTCTAGTGTGGGACAAAACATGCACAGAGACTGTGAAGGCACAGCGTGACCATCCACAACCAAGAGGCCTCAGAAGAAACCAGCTTGTCAACTGTTGCCCTAGGATAGACTCCAGAACTGTGAGGAATTTGTTCTCTGTTCCTTAAGCCATTCTGGTTGTGGTAACTTGTTACAGTGACCCCTAGAAAACTGTACAAGAAACTAGAACAGGCAGCCGTTATGCCTGCAGAAGTCTAACACCAGAGTATTTTTCTCATCGTAGTGCACATTTAGATAGGAACTAGGCACAGAAATGCATCTGTGCACGTGTCTGAGACTATCCCTGGGGGAGCTAACACTAGAAAATGCTGCCATTGGGATTCGGGTTTTCAAATTTCTGTGATGCTGCCAAAATGCTCTCAAACATGGCTACAGCAAGCTCCACCCTCAAAAGCAGGGGAAGGAAGTAACAGCCCCCTCACAACCCTGGCTACATTCCATACTTTCAAATTTAAAAATGTCTGCCAGTGTGATTGGAAAAAAAAAAAAAAAACTCATTGTTTTAACTTCACCTCCCTAATTATGTCTGAAGTCAAATATTTGCATATGTTTGTGTATTCATATTTGCATTCTATAAATTTTTGGTTCACAGCCTTCACCTATTTTTCCTTTGTGTTGAAGAGATTTTTTTTTTTCTACGTGATCTGTAGGGATTACATACTTTCTTCATAATAATCCTGCCTGCTAGACATTCTGTGAATACCTTTGCTGGGGCTACAGCGTGTCTCTTAATCTTGTTCATTAAGGGTTTTAATTAGGTATAATCAGAAATGAATCCATTAATAGTTTGCTTTTTTTAAAATGCTGTCTTAAAGAAAACCCTTTCTCTCCAAAAAATCATGAAACTGTTGCCTTATTATTTCTTCTGTAGAGTGAAAAATTATAAAGACCATTTTATAAAATATATACAGGCTTTTCTTTAAAGGGCATGAAAAATATAGAAAGTTTTTATGACCCCTAGACCTGAGCAAAAGATTGCAGGCTCACTAGTTCCAAGAGAGTGGAACCGAATGTAAGATTTCAGGCCTTCACTGTCCTGGGATACATTCCGGGAGCAGTACATTATCCCTGAGTCAGAGGACACTTGCTGAATTAACATTCCTCAAGCCTCAGGGAAGAGAACCCACCTGTGGGTGGGGAAGGCCCAAAGCAGGAAGACACATCCCTGACCACAAAGAAAGATGCAAGTCATCTGGGTGGTTCCAGGAACTAGCTAACTTTCCACTGTTTTGATGTTATGTTTCCTTAGTTACCCCTTCCCCGGCTTGAGGTCTTCCCAGTGTTCCAGAAAGCTGTAATTTAAGTCTAACTAGATGCTCTGCTAACCTAGATAAGCTTCTGCCTGCAGGAACTGCCCCCCACCCCAGCACCCATCGACTGGAACAGCCTGCTGATGTTCAAAATTTGTAAAGCAACCAATCATGTGTAACCGTGCGAAAATTCCTCCCTTTCCCCACCCTGTGCTATAAAAAGCCCCTCAGCTTGCTGGTCTTTTGTCAAATTCAGCTCCTGCGTGGGTGAGCAATTTGACCTTGGCTGGTCAACTCTCCCTAATAAACCTCTGCTGATTGCATCCAGGTACGGTGGCCGTGACTTCCCGAGACTTGAGTAAGGGTCTCCTGAGTTTGGAGGTCTTCACTTCTAACAGTTTGGGAATATTTTTTCCCCATTTAGATCTTCATTTCTATGATGGAAAAAGGTAGGAGATTTTTTTTTTTCTTTTCTTTTCTTCTCTGTTTGAAGTTGAATTGGTCCAACATTTATTGAAATATCAACTACTCACTTTAGGCTTAAAAAAATTCCGGTGCCCCTCCCCTCCATCCAAGAGCATCTCATTCTAAGTGGTTGTATTTTCTGAATTACCACAATGTATTAGGAGGGAAATGTACCGCTAGGTGGGTGAGCAAGTTGACCTAAATGCATATTTGGAGAGGAGCCAAGCAAACGCTATGAGTACCTGCCAAGACCTGGTTTTGATGTTGGAAGAGTCGACCTAAAGACAGTCTTCACAGTCACTGGCTAGCAGGGCCAGGCATCTTCTAAGGCTATCATCTCAGTAAACTGTAAGAGAAGACTTATTCTTCCTTGTCTCCCTCAAGGGAATGTGCTTCCTGTCCTCCAGGGCAGTGGCCCCTGCATTGAAATCTCTGGAATCATATGCTGAAGCCAGCCATAGTCAGTCTCCTCTGGAGAATGGGCACAGGGTGCTGGCCGTTGGCATCTCTTCGTGTCTCAGCCTGCGTTTATATTACTCACCAGAAACAATAATTTCTTAAGGAGTAAAATCAAGAAAGCAGAGTGGGGAACAAGCAGGAGAAACTCCCAATGTTCAAACAAGCACACCATTTGGACAGCTAGGAAATCAGTGGTGTGGGAGGGAGGGGATCCCTAATCTGCCTAGGAGGAAACAGCTGGGGACTTCTGTTGTGAGGGGGGTTGGGTGATTCGTTCAGGTATTGTACTCATTTTATTTGTTTGAATAATTTAGATCATTGGTTTTCAACTATTTCCTAGCCACAGAACATTACTTAAACTAGGTCTCTTTCAGGACAACACTGAAAACAGGCAAAATGAGAATATCCTGTTTAAAATTGCCAAGAGGCCCCTGTGCAATTCCCTGTTAAAAACCTACGCTTAAAGCCCATGCATATGAGATCTTGGAATGAGTTGCAGTTCCCCTTGGCAAACTCTTTGTGTGGCAATAGTATACCCGACTCCAAAATTTATACCACGATTGACCTTTCCAATGACTGCTGTTTTCTAGGCTCTGGAGCAGACCCTGAAGAGGAGGAGGAAGGCTTGGGGATGGGAAACTCTAAGCACAAGTCTGAATTCTTAAAGGCAGACAGTTGACTGTCAGGGAAGGCAGGGAGGATACAGGCTGGTGGGTGAGGGCCGTGTGGAGAGATTCACGGGACATCTGTTGGCTGTAGCAGGTGCTGAAACTGGAGAGGCAGGCGGGACTGAGTTATTGCCCGGTGAACCTAAGTTTAGACTTGGAAGTCCATGGGGAAGGGCGCAAGGGTTTGAAGCAGGGAGATTGACATGGTTATATTTGTGTATCAAAAGGGTCCCTTTGGCCAAAGCATGTGTTGAAACAGGACACAGCTGAGCCAGGAGGTCTGCATGAGACCATTACAGCCATCCATGGAGGAGTTGAATGAGGTCATCTGACAGTAAGCTGTTGGTGGAGAGGAGGCAGAGGGCGTGACTACGACAGAATGGTTGTTGGAGGGAGGAGGGAAATGGAAGTGACTGAGATTCCTGACATTTTAAACCAACTAGTGCCATTCAATAAAGATGGGATAAGGGGTTGGGGCAATAGATGATCGGCATCCATTGGAGGAAGGTTTTGTTTGACGTGCCTCCAAGGCAACAAGACAGAGCTGTCCAATCGTCAACTGGATATCTGGCTTCAGAGCCCAGGAGGGGGACGTGAGGAGGAGGCGGCATGGAAGCCATCCTCTTCGAAGAGCGTAGCGGTCAAGAAGTCCTCAGAAGAACAAACATGGAGAAGGCAGGAGAAGGGGCACATGAAATAGGTTGATGTGTCTCAGGGAAAAAGAGGGGAGAGAGTCGGGGAAATGGGGGGGGGGTCACAGAGGCATGGGGGGGCTTGTGAAGAGAGGGTGTTATCAGCAGGAACAAGTGCAGTACAGACCACAAGAAGGCAAGACGTAGACGATCTATGGAGCACACACACCCGGGGTCCACGGGGTCCACTGGGATGGATCACAGGGGTGTGAACTGAGGGTGCTGCATGCCAGGTTGTGAATGAGCAGTGATGGTCTGGCTCTTCCCTGAGGTCTGTGACAATGGAGGAGATGTGAATGCCTAGGGCAGCAGTTCTCAACCTGGGTGTTACTACCCCTCAGAGGTCCGAAGGGACGGGCCCTTTTCACAGGGGTTGCAATATCAGATATTTTCATTATGATTCATAATAGTAGCAAGATTACAGTTATGAAGTAGCAGCAAAAATAATTTTATGGTTGGGGAGTCACCACAACATGAGAGAGTGTTTTAAAGGGACTCAGCATTAGGAAGGTTGAGAACCACTGTCCTATAGGAAACTCTGCTTCCATGCCGTGAGGACGACAGACATGGGCAGTTAGACCAGCAACGTCCAGTTCCAGCTGAACCCTAAAAGCATCTTGGGAATTTTTCTTCTACTATCAAAACCTGTAGGTTCAACTGGTCCATGGTACGGCGTGAGCAAGGATACATTTTTAAAGAGTGCAGTATTTACCTTATTCCCTCCGTCCACTTTGTTTCTCTGTGGTGATGCTGAGGATAGAACCCTCACTGAACTGTACCCTTAACCAATCCACTCCCTACATGGAGCAAGACAAGACTGATGTAGGTGGCTATGGTGGTTTAAATAAGCAATGCCTCCCAGTGGTTCCTATTTTTAAAAACTTGTTCCTCGGTTGTTGATGCCGTTTGGGGGGAGATGATGAAGCCTCTGGGATGTACAACCTTGCTGGAGGAATTACATCACTAGGGGCGGGCTTTGAGAGTTTATAGCTCCGCTTCACTTCCTGTTTACTCTCTTTGCTTCTCCTGTGCAAATAACATGTGACCAGCCAGGTTCCTTCCATGATTGCCCCATTGGCAAGCTTTCCAGCCATTATGGATCTCCGGAACTGAAACCAAAATAAACTGTTTCTCCTTCAAGTTGATTTTGGTTATGGTGTTTTATCACAGCAACAAAGAGTGACTGCTACCGTGGCTATTCGAGGGGTCAGATGAGTTTCATACTGGTCTTGCTGAGATACAAAGAAGAGCTTAGCAAAGGGAACAGAGGCTAGGAAATACTTCAGTGTCTCTGCAGGCTCCATTGTTTTAGGGAGCTGCCTGGAAATTGAGGAAAGAGCAAAAAAACGTGGTCCTCATTGACAGAGAAGCAAATGACACTGAGATTCCCAGAATATTAGGACACTGCCCACAAGTCATTCTGAGTTCTGTGCTCCTAGGTCAGAGCCCCTGGCATCTGATTCAGTTTTCCCTCAACACAACCTTGTCTCAATGCTGACGGCTTCAGACCTTGCTGACAGCCTCTCTTATCTTCTCCTGCTCCAGCCACCATTCCCTCAACCTCTCAGACACAGCGAGGGCCTCTTCTGACTGGCATGAGTCATGGCGCCATGCTCTTTAGGATTACTTCCTGCCTGGGCTTTTTGGGGTAGCTCTCCATACCTTCCCATAAACCAATTTTAAATTAAGGAGGAAGGTCACTTTGTATGTGTGAAATGTCTCATCCCTGGGGACAACCAGGCCTTGGGGGCCAGTATATAGCATTACAAGGCATATTAAAAGAGCAAACATTAACACATTAATATTATTATGTAGATAAGTATGCATTGTATATAATTATATGTCAAATATAATTATATTACATTTATTATTATTATATTATATTTAAAAATACAACCTAAGTTGGCACAGGGTTTCTAGTTGCTGGGATACTTTATGGCTTTTGTGTGAAGTGTGGAAACAGTCTTCAGTTTTTTTTTGCTTTGAAATTCCGTGTCGTTCTTTGTTCCCTCCTTCCCTCTGCCAAGTCCAGGTGTGCTGGCCCCAATAGACCTTATAATGTGCACAGAAGACTTGTGGGGAAATCAAAAGTGAATGAAAAAGGGTTCATGGATTTCAAAGACAGGACAGATGGGAGGGCTTAGGGGAGGTAAATGGAGGTGGGGGGGATGATGTAATATATAATAATCTCAAAAACAAAAGAAACATATTTTGTAAGCCTGCAGCCATTGCTGAGTACTGGCTGCATACCAGGCAAGAGCCTGCCTATCACAGGTAGCAGATGCATGGTCCAAACCCATCAACTCGGAGATCAAGTTTGACTTCCCCTACAGTGTCAACACTGCATCTTGGAGTGACTCTCCGGCTTTGAACATGTATACAACTTCTCTTTCTGGGACAGGGCTGCAGTCATCTCCAACCTTACTTTCTGTTAAATCATTTGGCTGTTTTTCTCTACCGGATTCTTCTTTTTAATATAAATTGATATATACATTGATATGTAACATGTGCTTAACCCAGGAAATGTAGAAAAACAAAGGTGTGACAAAAGAGCCTGTTGTCTTCAGTCTTGGTGTCCCTCCCTCCCTCCTTCCCTCCCTCCCTCCCTCCCTCCCTCCTTCTTTCCCTCTCTGTTTCTATGGAAGTACAAGTAGAAAAGCTAAAGGCAGTGGTTATCAAGTCAGAGCAATTTTGTTTTCTGGAGGTCACTTAACAATGTTTATAAATACTGTGGCATACCAAAAGTGGTAAGCGTCCTACAATGCACAGGATCGTCCCACCCCCATTGTGCAATCCTACCCCTGCAACATACTTTCTAGCACTAAATGCCAAAACCACCAAAACTAGCAGGTTCTGGACTAGACCAAGGCCCAGAGTATTACAGCCGCTCCCCATCCTCTACCTGTTCCCACTGATTGGCTTTATAAATAAAGATTTATTGTAATGCAACAACATCTACTCATTTACTCTCAGCCTGTGGTTGTCTTTGCCTTACAGAGTGTTTGAGTAGTTGTAGAGACACTACACTGCTACAAAGCCAAAATAAATTTGAGCGGTAGATAAAATTTTCATTATTCAATTATCCACATATTAAAAAAAAATCATAAGGAAACAGGAAACATTAATTTTAACGAGTCTTAACATATCATTTCTACCTGGAAATCAATGAACATTATTAATGAGCTACTTCACATTCCTTTGTCTTCCCCATGTTGGGCTGTCATTTTCGGCACATCTCAATTTGGCCTAATCACATGTGACGCTCTTATGTGACTAGTGGCTATAGTGTTGGACAGAGACACATTGTAAGTGCTCTCTGTCTCTCTCTGTCTCTCTCTGCCTCTCTCTCTCTCTCTCTCTCTCTCTCTCTCTCTCTAGACAATTTTAAATTTAAATATATTTGATCATATTCTTCTCATCCCCAAAGTCCTTCCAGATCCTTTCACTGGTCCCGACCCACCCAAGTTTAAGTTTCCAAAAACAAAGGGCCAATTCAACAAAACCCCTGAAACCAAGGAAACAAAAGAAAACAACACTCAAAAAGAAAACAACAACAACAAAACTGGAACTAAATAAAAGTACAAAAACCCCTGTGGAGTCCATTACATGTTGGTCAGCTGTTCCTGAAGGTAAGACCTGTCCTGGAGTGGCTGATTCATTGGAAACAGCTGATTAACCCTCTCCCAGCAGGTATAAATGACAGTTAAGCTGATAGCGTAAGTGGTGTTTCACTTAGTGTGAATACATCTTCTCATGCCCCCTGCATAGTTGTATCTTACTTTTAAATAGCTCTGTTTTATTAAAAGACCCCTACATTCTGGACATTTATGTTGCTTCTGCGTTCTATAATTATGAGTCATGCCGCTATAAACATCCTTCTGTAAAACCTCACACCTTATTGTTTGTGTTGCTGTGATACACAACCCTGACCAAAGCAGCTTGGGAAGGAAAGGATTTACGCACCTTAGAGCTTGTAGGCCACCATCCAGGGAAGTCAGGGCAGGAATTCCAGGCAGGAACCTGGAGGCAGGAGCTGATGCAGAGACCATGGAGAATCACTGCTTACTGGGTTTTCCCCCATGGTTGGCTCAGCCTGCTATCTTGTAGTTCCCAAGAGGTCTTCCTACATCAGTCATCAATCAAGAAAACCCACCACAAGCTTGCCTGCAGGTCAATCAGATAGGAACATTTTCTCAATGGAAGTTTCCTCTCTCAAAATGACTCTAGTGTCAAGTTGACATAATACAAGCCAGAGCACTCATCTTTTTATTTTTTCTTTAGGACAGATTTCAAGATACGGGTCAAAGAACACAGACACATTTTTTTTTTTTTTTTTTAAAGCTTTGAAAATATATCACTCAGTATATCTTCCTTCCAAGATTGCTAGGGGCATTCAGTGAGTTAGAATACTTGACCGGCATAAGGAATACAAGAAAAGTTAACAAAATTGAAACAGTGGTCCCTGGCACACTAAGGTGCCCAGCAGGCCTCCTGCGTTATCATCTTAATCTTCCATCTTAATCCACAGCAGCTCTTTCTACTGCTGACTGCCATTGACAATATTCGAGACGCCTGTTTCACGTGAGTGTTCCATGATGCTAGGGTTCTTACAGCCCTTGCTAATTTCACACACTAAACAGGGTTTTTGTTTCTGTTGGTTCAGTCTGACCGAAGAACATATTTATATTTAGGATTAGTTTCTGTTTTTAACATTTTTTTTATTTTTGAAAATAAAATATAATTACATCTTTCTTTCCTCTTTTTCCTTGTTCCAACTCTCCCCATGTTACCTCCCACCCCATCCCCCTTGCTAAAATTTTACCAGCTCAATCAATATCCACATGTACTGGAGTTGGGCCATTTTTCACTTGTTCGTGACAATTAGCAACCATTTGTATCAGTCAGTTGTAACAAAAGGAGCCTGACATCCCAGTGGCATACAAACCAGTATAGATGTCTCACTCACATGTGACAATCCAATGCCTGTGAGGACATGCTGTTCCTGGGGTAGACAGAACGGCATGAACGAGAGGGAGAGAGGCTTTCTGTAGCCTCCACCCCTGCCTGTACAGTCTCTTCAGCTCACATCTCATTAACCAGGTTATGGTGCCAAATCTGGCCTCAGTGGGCCAGAGAAGTATATTCTTCCCAGAAGAGACACTGCAAATTACAATTCCTTCCTGGCGATGGACAGGAAGTGGAGTATGAAATGACTAGATGTCATTTGTTCAAGCACAGCACGATCTTCGCCACCAGTTTAAGTCAACCCAGTTGAGAGGAAGAAGTGCACATCCACCCACCTGAAGCCGGGATTCCCCCTGCATGGTTCCTGTAATTCATAGAAGGATGCCTTCCGACTCCTAAGGGAACAGGTGACATAGGATGGGCTGAATGTCATCCCATGTACCCTAAGAACAAAAGAGGGGAGGGTAGAGACACTCTGCTTAGAACATTTCACCCCAGACATCCAGCAACACACAGGCACGCATGCACGCATGCGCTGGCGGGTCGGAGGGGAGGCAAGGGATTAAACCCAAGGCCACACGCATAGTAGGCCAAGTGTTCCACCACTCAATCACAACCTGTAAAGCCATAACCTTAATTCTTTTGGTGACTGTAATGAATTTCTTAGAACAAGCATGGGCTTTTTGTCTTAGCTGCATTGCCTATGAGACCAGTAGGTGCTAGTAGTCATCACCGTCGTCATCGTCATCGTCTACGGCGGCGGCGGCGGCGGCGGCAGCGGCAGGAGGAGGAGGAGGAGGAAGAAGGGGAGGAAGAGGATGAAGAGGAGGAAGAGGAGGAAGAGCATGGTTGCCACTGTTACCTCCACTGCTTTCAAAGGCCAAGGCAACAACCATATTCTTAGGCCCAGCCAATAGCTGCCTGATTGGCCAAAGGGACACTGTGCTACAGGAAGTCTCTGTCCTGTAAGTGAGCTTTAGGTTCTAGTAGCCTGACTGCCTGCAAAATCATCAAACTGAATGCTCATAAAAATGTAGTCCTAAAACCTGACACTAGACAGAATTAATAGAATTAATAGAAATGTAATAAAATTACAAGATAATGCTATCCCCCAACCTGAAAGGAACAATTCCAGGGACATAAAAAGGGAAATGAGTGACAAATGCTATAACACACCTTACTATAATGCACACTTGCTACAACGCCGGCTTGCTACAATGTATGCTAGCTAAGGTGTGTCGATTCCTATTTGGATCATTTCCTTACGTAACAAGCCTTTCTGGACTGATTAGAGGAACTGCCACTCACTCTTCCCAGCCTTCCAGGTAGGGAAGAAGTGCCATGGTTATTTTTGCTCGGCTGGAGATTTTGGTCCTCTTGGGCTTCTCTCCCTGCTTCTGCCATTCTCTCGAACGTCTCACTGCCCTGAGAAACACTTGTCATCCTGGAGCACAGCATTGGGAAGAAGGAACAGCATGATCTCTACATCCACTGACTCCTGAGCTGGCTGGAGCCTTCGAAATGGTCAAAACCCAAAGGAGAGTATTTTCTTCTTTAACCACTTTTAAACTCTACTTCTTTCATTGCCTGAGCTCAAAACTACTTCTATGTGAACTGTTTCTTCAGCCTTCCCAGTTGAGAGCAGCTTTCCTTCCCCTGAGCCTTCATTAATTAATGTTCCTGGCTTCACCACTTTGTTGGATGTCCTTACTGCCTTGTAGCATGAGTTACCTTCCTAGATGGATCAGAATGGCCACTGGTGCTCCAGGTGCTCTCCCATTGGCCTCCTTTCAGGGTTTACAGTGGTTGGTCCTGAGCTAAGCCTGTGGCCCCAACAGGACCACGAGGAAACAGAAGCTTTGTCTGCTTGTGGGTCTTGAGATAGGGAACCACGATGACATGTCCCTCAGTTCGGCTACAGCTGTGATTCTTATCCTAATCTTCCCAATCTTGGTAGCAAACCCAGTCTGTTTTCTGCTGTTATGGCTTTTTATCATCTCAACTCCAGGGATCGATAAGCTCCCTCGGAAGTCCTTAAGAAAAGAGTGTGCCGTGGGAAGGATTTCTGGATTCTAACACCTCCTTAAGGCTTGGTACTCGGCTGTGGTCATTGTGAGTTGCAGCTGGTTGCTTCATGTTTGGGTTCCAGCTGATAGAGAGGAGCAGGCATTTGGTCAGAGGGAGCTGGCATATCTGCTTGTACTCATGTGTGGGAGGCGGTCAATGGCACAGGATGCTTAATGCACAGAAGGCCAGGCCTTGGATGTGGTCTGTCTGGGCATCTGTATGCCTTGGATGCACAACAGACAGCCTGAGTCACACCAGGTGTTTGTGGCTTGAAATATTAAAATATTGTGATGGTTACTATCCCATCATCATGACAAAACACACCGCCTAATCGAGTTGTAAAGAGGATAGGATTTTTTGGCTTACGATTTCAGAAGCTCAGTCTGTAGCCACTTGGCCTGTTGCCTTTGGATCTATGGTGAGCTAGAACATCATGCTGGGAGCTTGTGGCAGAAGCTGCTCCTTCATGGCTGTCAGAAAGAAGAGAGATGGGGTCCAGTATCTCCATAGACATGTCTCCAATGGCATAGTTTCTGGTAGGTGGCACGTACTAAAGGTTTCCATGATCTCCAGATAATAGCATAGGCTGGTGTCATCTGGGAAGCAGAGTTACATATGGTCCAGCAAGACAGCATCTTCCATGAGCCAAGATGGAATTATAATGGTTAGAATCCCTTTCTCTGTCAAGTTCCAAGAAAGGTTGATCATGAGAAAGATTAGCTTGGGATAGAAGACATCGACAGTGGCCTTCAGGCTCAGCACAAGGTGTGAGACAGTACATACTGCTGTCTGCTCTTGAGCACTGACTGGTCCACTGGCTCCCTTGCTTGTATTACTCAGGTTTGTATACTCCATGTTTACCACTCCTTGGCACCCTCCCTGTATCCTATCTTCAGTATCTCCAGATCTTTCCAGAAGCAGACGTAGTTCCATAGTGTCTTAGTTAGGGTTTCTATTGCTGTGATAAGACACCATGACCAAAAGCATGTTGGGAAAGAAAGGGTTTATTTAGTTTATACTTCCAGATCATAGTCTTATTATTGGAGGAAGCCAGGACAGGAACTTAAGCAAGGCTGGTGGAACCTGGAGACAGGAGCTGATGCAGAGGCCATGGAGTGTGCTGCTTACTGGCTTGTTCATCATGGCTTTCTCAGCCTGCTTTCTTATAGAACCCAGGACCACCGGCCTAGGGATTTCACCACCCACAATTGGCTGAGCTCTCCCATATTGATCACTGAGAAAATGACTTACAGTTGGATCTCATGGAGGCATTCTCTCAACTGAGGGTCCTTTCTCTCTGATGATTCTAATTTGTATTACGTTGACACACAAACCCAGCCAGTACACATAGCAAAGAGTGCCAGTTCTTCTTTAGACCACTCTTATCCCAGACGGTGGAGGTGTTGAGGGACAGATGTGGGCTCCCAGCTGGCCTCGGCACTAGTGGTATTTTGAGCCAGATGATATTTTTGTGGTGCATTTTCCTGTGCATGGCAGGATATTCTGCACCATCTGTATCATCAACCTGTGAGACACCAGCAGCAGCAGCAGCCTCATCCAAATCTCAATGGGCCCAAATCCAATCCAATATGGCTTCAGGTAGCCAAGATGGCTCCAAGAACTGGCAGTCTTTAGAGGAACAAAATTGCCTGTAGTTTAGAGTCAGAATATTTTTCTCTTCTCCCTTACTGTCTGGTTTTCTGCATCTGCACATGGAGAGATGCAGCAGCCCTGGGAAGGCTCTTCACCAGCTTTTATGGCCACAGAAGCCTAATCAAGGCCCATTCTGTGTGACTCACAGTGGAGCAGCTCAGAAGGAATTATGACTTCTGTGGGCCAAGATGTCATTTTTACCTTCATGGACTTTTTTGACATTAAACATTTTAAAATCGCAATAATCCCAGCACTTGGGAGGCAGAGGCAGGTGGATTTCTGAGTTTGAGGCCAGCCTGGTCTACAGAGTGAGTTCCAGGACAGCCAGGGCTATACAGAGAAACCCTGTCTCGAAAAACCAAAATAAAATAAAATAAAATAAATAAATAAATAAATAAATAAATAAATAAATTGCATGTGTATAAAAAGAAATATTATTTAAGTTGGATCTATGTATCTATCATCATACTTACTGAAGCCTCTGTGAGCTTGAATATCATGAATGTTGTGTGCCTCATGAATGAATTGGCTTCAGGTGTTTTTCACTAAAACCACATGTACTCATGTCTTCTGTGGTCATTGTTTTTGTTTTTGTTTTATCATGTTGTCCTGAGGTTTTTTTTTTTGTTTGTTTGTTTGTTTGTTTCTGGTTTTGGTATTTCCTGAAATAGGGAGGGTCTATTGGAACTTGGCTGGCCTGGAACTTACTGTGGCATTCTCCTGCCTCAGGTTCCTGAAGTGTGCACAACCTTGCTGGATAATTATCTCCCTTGTAATCAGAATTATCATCATCGCCAGCTTCTTTTGAGATTGAGTTTAAAGGAATCACTCCAAGTGTTTGGTGTGACACACAGGGGCAGCAGAGGCAAATTGAGGGATGGCTTTCCTTGAGTGATGACCTCCCTTCCATGAGTTTGCTCTCAGCTACCAGCTGGGCCAGTGGGGATGAAGGCTGCTTGCAATGGCCAGAATGTCCCCTCCAAAACTCACATTGAACATCAACTGTGTGACAGTAGAGAGGGACTTTAAAAGGTGGTCAGGTCATGAGGGCTATGCTCTTGTTAATGAATTTATGCTGTTACCATGGTAGGTAATTTACCAGAGGAGTGGGTTTCTGATCAAAGGATATTTGTCCCCCATCCTCCCAACCATGCTATAATTCAGCAAGAAGGCCTACACCAGACGCAGCAGCTGCCCTCACCCCGTCTTATACTTTCCAGCCTCCAGCACAGACAGTCAAATAAACTGCTATAGTTTATGATTCTCCCAGTCTGTGCTATTCTGTTACCGTGATAGAAAATGAACAAAGAAAGACAGTTACTATATAGAGAATCCAGAGGAAAAGATGAGTGTGGAATAAAACTCCCTCTGAAAAACACATCAAAGAAAAAGAGTGTGTCTTGAAATGAAATTGGAGACATGTGGTTTCTATGTATTTTCCATTAGATTGCTAATAATGGGATGTAAATCACCTGTGGAATCAGACGTACCCAGCCCAGGCCCCAGCCCAGGCCCCAGCCCAGGCACCGGTACCTACTGGCACCAGCTGCTTCCAATTAGCTGGGAGCCTGATGTCCTGAAGAACAACCTGTGCTTCTTGGGGTTTGTGGGGGACAGGAAATTAGCTGCCAGCCATTTTACCTTTATTCCCACACTTCTCTCAAGCTGTACAACCAACAGATAGGAAAAGGGCCAATTGTGTACATGGTGGGAAGTCAGATATGGAACTCACTCCACATGCCCCCAAAAAGTTTGGCCATGAATGGAGTACATTTGTTCCAGAAACACAATACCTGCTGTAGACGATACGTCTGACAGATAGGTATCATCACAGATGGCCCGAAAGTGTGTATCAAAGCAAACATTATTCCTGTAGCATGGACGGCACTTTTTTTTTTTTTTTTTAAACAAAGAAACATCAGGAAACCATTTTGCGGCTGAACCACACAACCAAAAGCAGTGGCAGTTAAGAAAACTGCATAACACATCATATCAAAAACCTCTGGCAATGTCAAAAAGCAAGATTCCTGAATCCAGTGTGTAGCCAAAGAAGAAAATTCAATTTTATTTTTTCACTTTGTCTGCCAATTTTTATAGCACTTCATTTAAAATGAAATCTCTGAAGAATCAATTCAAATTAGCTTTACAGTTTTCCCCAAAGAATCGACTTTAAAATAAATTGAATCGGAGCATGTGACATAAGTGAGCATAAAATTCATGTTAACTAGTCCGAAGGAAAAACTTCTCATCATCAGGAAACAATCTCACATGACCAAGCTAAAAATAGCCTTTAGATCATCAGTTTCAAAAGGTAACGAAAATAGGGGGACTCGTTAGAACAATGATAAGGTGCATTCGCTCTAAGGAAATGGCCTGGAATTCTGTAATAAATTATGAAAGAGAGTCATTTGGGCAAAATGGAAATGCTAGCCCCTTGTTTTCATCTGCAGAGTGGTAGGCATGGAAATATCTTTAGCTGGACCATCAGCATCTGCCCATCATTGACAATGGGCATTGTCAGGGGTAGACTGAAGGTGGAGGCTGTGGTTTAGGCTCTGCCTCTTATCATAAGTATTTATCATATTTAGATTGTTAAAGTCCTTGATGACAGTGACAGTATCTTAGTTGACTTTGTAACCATCCAGTGTCTATCCTTGATACACAACAGAAGTTTCATAAATGCTCGGGGGAGGGGCACAGAATGACTGAGTGAGCTTATTGTTTAAATCGGATCAAACCTAATTTTTCTTTTATTGTACCTTTCTTCCCAGTTGCGGGGCTGGAGAGGGTCTTGTCCATGTGATTGAGGAGGGGATGGTGGGTGGTAATGAGCTTATATTTTTCTCTCCTGAAGTAGAGAAATAAGTAACTTGGTTAATCACAGAAGTCTTTTCCAGATACTTTCAAATGCCCTGCTTGAAAGGAACCATACAGAGGTTGATTTTAAAGGACTCACTGTCACCAACTATAGGATCCATGCTCTTTTTTCACAGTACCCATTGGGGCCGGCTTTCTTTCCACTCCACCGTACTGATTCTACTTAGCTTCATAAAGACGACAGTTCACTTTCTGTTACTTTTTCTCTGCTCCCTTTCTTCGTCCATCCATGCATCCAAGCATCTGGTCATCTTCCCTCAGGTAGTTGTCAGAGACATAGTGATGAACACAAATAGTAACTATTGGGATACCTTTAAAGTACTCTATACCTTACACTCTTATACTTTACGCTAATTTAATATTCTCCAAAGTCTAGAAAACGCTGTTAAAATTCAAGTGTTAAATGTGAGGCAACTAAGGTACAGAGAGACCTGTCCAAAATGAGATCTCTATCAAGTAGAGGAATCAAGATTTGAATCCAGTAAGTCCGGCTCAGAGCCATGGTGTATATTGTACTATTAGTTGTGGTCTTGGCTTACATCACTTCTATGAGCTAGTGGAAGGAATGGAATTAGACAATTATATCATAAATTATGTGTTTTATAATGATTCTTTTTTATGTTATCTGTGTACCATGTGTGTTCAGTGCCCTTGGAGGACAGAAGAGGGCACGAATTCTCTCTTCTGGGAACTGGAATTGGATGGTTGTGAGCCATTATGTAGGTCCTGGAATTGAACCTGGATCCTCTGGAAGAGCAGCCAGTGGTCTTAACTGCTGAACCACCTCTCTAGCCCCCAAATCATGTCATTTTAATGGTAACAAGGTAGTGACTTTAGTGTCTTCTGCCTTTATACTTTACTCAACCTTTTCCCCTTACTGCTTTTAATATTCTTTGTTTTCTGCATTTGGTGTTTTGATAATTATGTGATGGGGGAATTTCTTTTCTGGTCTAGTCTATTTGAAGTTCTGTAGGCTTCTTGTATATTCACAGGCATCTCTTTCTTTAGGTTAGGGAAGTTTTTCTCTATAATTTTGTTGAAGATATTTACTGGCCCTTTAAGTTGGGAATCTTCACTCTCATCTATAACTATTATCCTTAGGTTTGGTCTTCTCATTGTGTCCTGAATTTCCTGGATGTTTTGGGTTAGGAGCTTTTTGCATTTTGTATTTTCTTTGACAGTTGTGTCAATGTTTTCTATGGTATCTTCTGTACCTGAGATTCTCTCTTCTATCTCTTGTATTCTGTTGGTGGTGCTTGCATCCATGCCTTCCTAGGTTTTCTCTCTCCTGGGTAGTTTCCTTTTGAATTTCTTTATTATTTCTACTTCCATTTTTATTTCCTAAATTGTTTTGTTCAATTCCTGTTTGGTTGTATTTTCTTATAATTCTTTAAGGGATTTTTGTGTTTCTTCTTTAAGGGCTTCTACCTGTTTACCTGTATTCTTCTGTATTTCTTTAAGGGAGTTATTTATGTCCTTCTTAAGGCCTTTTATCATCATTATGAGAAGTGATTTTAAATCTGAATATTGCTTTTCTGGTATCATGGGATATTCAGGACTTGCTATGGTGGGAGAACTGGGTTCTCATGATGTCAAGTTGTTGGGAGCTGACTCCTAGGAGAAAGCAGCTATCAGCTTTGCAGCCATCTCCAGCCATATACCCTGACAAGAGACTTGTTTTTCAACAGCCTACAACAGCTGAGCACACTCTGATAAACATTTTGTTTATCTCACATATCTTGTTTTGCTGTTTAGTGCCCCCAGCTGCGCGGCACACGTGGTATCCATGCCTACAAAGTGCATGTGGTATCCACACCTACAAGGCACATGACAAAGCGTATAAATACCCCGGGTTTCCTTTCAATAAAAAGAGACTAGAGACTTGATCACACACCCTGTCTTGTCTCCACTCTTCGCATCTCTTACCCTCCATCCCCACTCTCTCTCTTGCTAGACTCTGACCTTTGGACCTGAGCAGCAGCTCGGGGCGGGACACAGTGGCTCTCCCAAGCCTGGCAGTGTGGGCCTCAACGCCAAGTAACCTTGGTTTCTGTTGCTTATGTTCTTGCGCTTGCCTTTCATCATCTGGTTATTTCTAGTGCTACCTTCACTCACTGTCTCTGACTGGAGCCTGTCTGTCCTGTTATCTTGGTTGTGTCAGAACTCCTCAGAGTCCAGCTGTTGTCTCTATGATCCTGTGATCCTGAGACCCTGGTTGTGATAGCTCCTGGGAGCCAGGCTGCTTCTGGGATCCTGAAATCCTGGTGTGCCCAAGCTCCTGAGATCCTGGGATCCTATTATTCTATGTTCCTATGTGTTAGAGCTCCTGGGAGTCCAGCCTTCTCTGGGTTTTCGGGGATTGGGTGCAGAGCTGGCACCCTAGGACTGCTCTGAGCACAGGTGCAAGCCAGAAGTGTCTCATACCACTGGCCTTGAGGGAGTTCCTGGGTCCCCAAGGGTCCCAAATTACTCCCTGTTTAGGGGGGGGGGTTGTGTTGTGGCCTACTCACCTACACTCCTAAGCATGTTAGAGCTCCTGGGAATCCAGCCTCCTCTGGGTTTTGGGGGACTGGGTGCCAACTTTAGTGTCTTCTGATGTCCAGGTGACCAAATCTCAAATCACACATGAGACTATGGACTTCATTTGCTGAGTTATGGAAGTCAAAAAAAACCCAAATAATTTGTCATTTCCTTCCTCGTCCTGTGCCCATCACGCATTGAATATATCACTAACTCTCATATCCAATACCGCAGTCAGTTGCTGGCACAGACCTTGCAAGCCTGCTCTCTTTTCTCCTGCCTTACTTCCTGAACTCAGGCTGTCTGTAGCACGCTCCTGTACCACCACATTGCAGATACCCACATGCCTGCTGATACCTTAGGAAGATAGCCACCTTCAAGTCAACAGCAGAGCTCCGGAAGGAGATAAGCCTGCTGACATTCTAATTTGGGTCTTCTGGCTTCCAGTTCTGTAGGAGACACATCTTGGCTCTGTGAGGTAGTGCCTGGTGCTTTTGTGACAGCAGCCTGAGCTGATTCATACACTCTCTCCACAGAAACTGGTCACTGTCACAATCTGCTTTGTCTAGATCCCTGAGAAGAAGGTGAGCTCTGAGTGGGCAGCAAGTGTCCCGTCCCGGCCTGGTTTCATCTAGCCAGGTGTCCCCAGAGTCTGGTGTGAGTGCCTGATACAAGGCTGATCTCAGTAAGTATTCCTTGAATGAATGTGTAGACAGGCCTTTGAGTGAATGGACAAGCAAGCAGCGGATGTGAGTTTTCCCTCTGAGAAGACTCATGTTAGGCTTGGGTTGTATCCAGAAGCAAGGTCTTCTATATTGGCTGGTGTAGGTATTAGTGGGAATTTATGTCATTTCACTAAATACTGCAAATTTCTAGAAGTCCAAGATTTTAGTTCTTCCATGAATTCAATGAAATTTAATCTGAGATTTTATTTTGACAGAGGCCAGCATGTATCACTAGGGTTAAGAGATCATCCTTAGATCTGTAAATCCAACATTATCACAGTTGGAAGAGCAGCTACAAGCCTGAGAAATGTCCTCACTTAATTAATGGCATACTTGATTTCAGGCTGGAAAACGTCCTTGCTGGTTTCCGGGGGCGCAATGACATAGTGTGAGTTCTGGAGTCTCGCCACCCAGGGAGACTGGAAGACATGGGAGGGTTTCTGTTGAAGTCTTCTGAGGACTCCTATTTCTGAGGAACTCATTATTCACTTAATTATTCATTCTGTTTATTTACTGTATAGTTATTACACATAAATATGGTGTAACTCCCCAGAATCCTCAAACACCAGATGCCAGCTTCCCTCTGCATTCCCCAAAGACAGAGCGGAGCCATCACCGTGAGAATTCAAACAGCTAAAACCCAATTAAAGCTGTGCCAGCATGTTCATTTCCAAAAGAAAAACCCTAAAACGAATCAGCTTTTAGTCACCCTCCTGACTGCTTCTCCACAGACAAACAAACAAAAGAATCCCTGAAAACTAAAACTGGAAATAGCACTGGCATTTGAATCATGGCTCTGGTGAACTCTGGCTTAGGTCAAGTAGACTTTGTATCATTTCTAGCTAATTCACTTCGATATCAACTCTTCCATCAGATGAATCAAAAGAGACAGAGAAAATGGTGTTGTGTTTTGCAAGGTTCCCACATGTCTGTCAGCCCTGAGGTGACATATCCTTGTTGGAGCTTGGCACCCCTGGGTTACAGGACTCTTCTCCTATGACTCTTGCCTACCTATAGGCTGGGCTGGCATCCTGAAGAGGCAAACATGCCACCTGAGCTCCTTGAAAGGACGATGGCTGAGGACGAGGACAGAGGAGACCACCTTCCTATGATGGTTCAGAAAGAAACTTTCTCATGAGGGTAGTACAAGGCTGGCCACTGGGATGTGGGACTGCATGTTAGAGGGTGGTTAGGGAAGGGGGTGTGTGTTCACAGGGCCCATTTCCCTGGTGCCACTCACCTTATGAAGAACAAAGTGACTTTTTAGACCAGTGTCTTAGGGTTTTACTGCTGTGAACAGACACCATGACCAAGACAACTCTTACAAAGACAACATTTAATTGGGGCTGGCTTACAGGTTCAGTCCATTATCATCAAGGTGGGAGCATAGCAGTGTCTAGGCAGGCATGATGCAGGAGTTGCTGAGAGTTCTACATCTTCATCTGAATACTGACTTCCCGGCAGCTAGAATGAGGTTCTTAAAGCCCACACCCACAGTGACACACTTACTCCGACATGGCCACACCTACTCCAATAGGGCCACACCTAGTAGTGCCACTCCCTAGGCCAAGCATATACAAACCATCATAAGCAGTGTGTGACTATGGCCAGCTCTACTTGTGAGTTTTTGTGTCATGGGAGGCATATCTATACCACTCTTCCCATGTCCTACCTGTCATGACTGACATCTTCCTACAAGACTACGACCTCAGAAAAGCCCCTATTTCTATTATAAGAAATTCTCGAAGCTCTTCAGGATTCCTCCTGAAAGAAAGGCCAGGGGTCTTTACTTGGGGGGTGGCCTCAGGGTCAGCCCGCCCCTTACCATCAACAGCTCTACTTCTCCAAGACATGGCTTGTTCCCCTTCTTCCAGTGACAACAGAGCAAAATGCAATAGCGAGCTGAGGAGAGCATGGGCATTCAAGAAACACCGGACTTCGATGCGTGCGACCATTTCCCACAGCCTGGGAGGAATGTCTCGACCTCTTGCTTTTTTATTCCAAAGCAGTGAAGAACACTGTTTTATTTTTTTTTTTTCCTCTTTAGCAGTGAGACTGTAGCTATTCCTGGCATTTCAGATTAAAATATGTTTACTGCCTCTTCCCTCACAGGGCCTCGTGGCCGTTTCTGTTACCTGTTGCAAATATTTTCTCTTTGAGTACCCTGATCTGGAGACTTTTTGCTGAGAAGGCAGAAGCATTTTCTAATCTGTTTGGCAACCATCATAAAGTGTCAGAGCCCCCCCTCAAACACAAAAGGCCTTCATTAATAATGTATGGAATAAGGACTCTGCGTAACATCTCACGATTGTCTTCTTATTAACATGGCATTAATAATCTGTTGCCGCCTTAAGAATCCATGTGTGTGAGAGCCTGGCATACTGTTTTGGCTGCGGTGCAATATATTAAACAACAATGTCCGTGACATCATGAAAGAAACACGGAGGAACTGAAAAAAAAATCAATTTCAAATTAAAGTAAAATAATTCTTTCTTATGTTTCCATTTTCAAAGCCGCTGCTCTTTTAGATCGGCCGTGATATGACTTCATTATTGGAGGTCAAAGGTAACCGTGCCTGTCCCCTGTCCCTGTGATCAGCGTTTTAAGTTAGAGTTGTTCCATTTTCTTCTTGTGAGTGGGGCAGGGAATGGGAGAGAGTAGCGGAGGGGGGACTAGGGGCTGGAAGGTTAAGTGTATGGTTCTGTGAGCTCAGTTACACCCTGACCCACAGCAGTAAGACTGCATCTAAATCATTAGAACACGGACTGGGTGATCCTGTAAACGACCATCCAGTGCTCAAGGTAGATCTCCACCCTCCCAGCCCTGCCCCATTCAAGTAAGTCCTACATGCTATGTATATTTGACCTCAATTTTTGGAGTACCATAGTGAACATTTTTACATTTTTTTTATGGATTCTATTTTTATTTTAGTGTTCTTTTTTATTAGATATTTTATTTATTTACATTTCAAATGTTATCCCCTTTCCTGGTTTCCCCTCCACAAGCCCCCTCTCCCATCCCCCCTTCCCCTGCTTCTATGAGGGTGCTCTCCCATTGACCACTCCCGCCTCACTGCCCTAGCATTCCCCTACACTGGGGTATCAAGCCTTCACAGGACCAAAGGCCTCTCCTCTGATTGACGCCAGACAAGGTCATCCTCTGCTACATATGTCCCTCCATGTGTACTCTTTGGTTGGTGGTTTAGTTCCTGGGAGGTCTGGGGGGGTCTGGATGGGATATTGTTGTTCTTCCTATGGGTTGCAAACCCCTTTAGCTCCTTCAGTCCTTTCCCTAGTTTGTCCATTGGGGTCCCTGTGCTCAGTCCAATGGTTGGCTATGATTATCCACCTGTGATCAGCGTTTTAAGTAAAATTGTTCCAGTTTCTTCTTGTGAGTGGGGCAGGGAATGGGAGAGAGTAGAGGAGGGAGCCTGTATTTGTCAGGCTCTGGCAGAGCCTCTCAGGAGACAGCTATATCAGGCTCCTGTCAGCAAGCACTTCTTGGCACCCGCAATAGTGTCTGGGTTTGGTGTCTGTATATGGGATGGATCCCCAGGTGGGGCAGTCTCTGGATGGCCTTTCGTTCTATCCCTGTGAAGAAACATAATGGCCAAGGAAACTCTTATAAAAGAAAGCCTTTAATTTAGGGCTTGCTTGCAGTTTCAGAGGCCTAGTCCATTATGTATGATGTCTACAATTTGGTGGTGATTACATTACTGGAGTGGATCTCTCATTTATAGGGTTAGTGTCCTTGTAGAAGGGACCCAGGGGCTCTCTTGCTCCTTCTATGAAGACATAGAAATTCATCTGTGAACTGCAAAGCAAGCCTTCTCTAGGTAGAAAATCTGCAGGGACCTTGACTTCACATGCTCCTGTTTCCAGAGCATTAAGAAATGGGTGTTATTCAAATCCATAGTGCGGCCATTTTGTTATCGCAGTCTAAATGGAGTCAGACAAAAGCCCAAGGGACTCTCTCCTTTGTTGAAACTGATGTATAAGAGGAAACTGAGGCCCAAGGAAGGGGTGGTCTTATTGAAGAACACAAGAAATAGGGACCAGTTCTTAGCTCCTGATTACACGGCCTATCAGAGAAATTTCCCTTTAACCCATTGGTGTCCAGAGGCCCATGTCTAAAGTCAGTCATGGTGCAGGTGTATACTTCCTGGCTTTCAGGAAGCTCGCCGGTGACAGACTGGGAAGTGTAACAAGACAAGAGAACATACTACATACTACAAGACAAGAGAACTCTGGAAAGATCTCGAGAGTTCTGAGGGAGTGTGACTGACCTCTAAAAGCAGTTAGGAGGGATGTCTTAGGGGAGGTGGTATGGGCATGGGGCCTAGAAGAGTGCTATGACTTTAATGCTTGTTACCTGCAAAATTAATGTTAAAATTTAAGTGCCATTGTAACATTAAGAGGTAGAACCTTTAAGAGGTGAGCAGTCCATGATGGCTCTGCTCTCATGAGTGGACTAATGTAAGGGAAAGTGGGTTTAAGATCAAAGGATAGTTCAGACTCAATCAGTTTCTTTCGACCTCTTGTCTACTCTGATGAAATAATAGTGCAATAAAGGCAGCCTTTGACCTTGGACTTCCAGTGTTCAGATCTATAGCAAGTATGTTTCTATCCTTTGTAGAGGACCCAATCTCAGGTTCTCTGAGTAGTAGAATGAATGGAAGAAGAGTGGCCAGGCAGTCGGCTGCAGAATGTGAGTCCCTTGTAATCCCCTTCTAAGGAGTTCACATAATAAATAGCGTCTTTGTATGGGGTAATGTTTGAAAAGTTCATCTTACTAGTAACATGACTGGACCAGATGGGCAATGCATCCCAGAGCAGCCAGATGAAAGATTAGCTGTCAGCCTGCTATGAAACTGTCCAGGACATGGTGGTCAACAAAGCTTGCAGTAATGACAGTGATGTCATTTTACAATATTCCATATGAAAACCACTAGCCACTGCAGAGTCTAAATGTTAGTCATGGTATATGGCTATATGATAAGAGACTGATATTTCTTTTTAAACTATATTTTTATTATTTCTTTGCGAATTTCATACATGCACACAATGTATTTTGTTCATATTGACCCCAAGTCTTCCGTGCACCTCCCCTGCAGGCCCACTCTTCATCCCCTACTCCTTCCCAACTTCGTGTCTTAGAGTAAAAATATAATCCACTGAGTCTAGTTTATGCTACCTATATACTCATAGGTATGGAGTCATCCACTGGAGTGTGGTGGTTATAACAGGGCCACATTTTAAAAGGAACGGACACCCTGCCCCAAGCCATCAACTGTCAATGCTTGTAAGTCTCTCCATGCTGAAGTGCTGACTGGCTAGATGATGTGTGGGGCTTGTGCAGGCAACCGCAGTTGCTGTGAGTTTATGAGTGCAGCCAGTCCTATCAAATCCAGGGCTCATTGTTTCACTTTTGCCCTCCTGTATCTCTGGTCCTTACATCTTTCTTCCTCTTCTTCCGTGATAGTTCCTGAACCTTTGGGGGCTGGTTCATGACATAGATGTCCCATTTGTGGCTGAGCAATCTACTACCATGTATATACTCTGCACTTTGACTGGTTATTAGTCTCTGCATTAACCACATAAAGAAACTTCTCTGATGAGGTCTGAGAGCTATACCCAACTATGAGTATGGAAATATAAATTTAGAGGGTAGTTTGATCCTGTGTCTATTTAGCATAATAGTAGTGGTAAGTTTACCCCCTGGGTCTATAAGCTCCTTGACCATGGGTTGTTGGCTAGATTTATAATACCAGAATGTAGTTGGTTGCTCCTATAATATTTATGCCACTATTACATCCATGGGCATAGCATGGTGTGCCAGTTCTTACTGTAGCTCACAGGTTTAAAGCTGAGTAAAACTGTTTATGAGTCTCCTGTCTCCCAACAGCCTACTTACCTTCCATTTCTATGTAATCAAAACAGAAATCTAGAAAATTGGGGCTTTTGAAATTCTATTTATTAATTTATTCTTGGAAATTTCATACACTTACATATTATATTCTGGTTACACGCCTACCCATCCTCTTTTATCCCCCTCCCATCTCCTTCCCACTCTTAAGTCTTTGTGAGTTCAGGTATGGGTGTCGAGTTATCCACTGAATCATAGGCAATGTACCTGTGGCTATACCACCTAAGACAATAACTTATAACTTCCTCTTCCCTAGCATCCATCAGCTATTAATATCTCCCCTAAGAAGGGCTGGACCCATGAGCTCCTCCCCCACTTATGATCGAATGTTGATGGGCTCAGTCTTATGCAGGTCCTGTACAGGCAACCACGGCTGCTATGAGTTCATAGGTACCATTGACATCCCATGTGTATAAAACAGTTTTCCAGGGCCTTCCTCTCATTACTGGACTCTTATGTTCTTTCCTGTCCATCTTCTGTGATATTCCCTGAGCCTCGAAGAGGCTAATATGGATATCCCATTAAAGACTGAACATTCAACTGTCATTTATACTCAGCACCCTGAACCAGCCATGAATCTCTGCATTTGCATCTTTTTACTGCAAGAAGAGACTCCTCTGTCTGAGGCCAGTGAGCTCTCTGCAAGAGTTAAGGAAGAAATCATAGCATGAAATAGAAAACATTCTACAGAGAATGACTATGGAGTAAGATCAAAACCCGAGAGAGGGAGAGAAAGCTGGAACTGGAAGATATTTATAATAACAAATAAATTAAAAGAGGAAACAAACAAACAAACAAACAAAGGAAGAACAAACAAACTAGTACCAATGATGAGGGCCGAAACAGTGAAACCCAAAACAAGCATAAAAAAAAGCAATGAGGCCCAAAGTTGATGTTTTGAGGTCATTGAAACTGATAAATTCCTGAAAAGAGCCACCGAGGAAAGGTAACTGACTGCATTATTTTATTCATGCTGCTAGAACGTAAGGAAATCTAACAAGAGTTGTAAGTTACCTTAGAGTGATTAAGACAATGCCCAGGACTTATAGGGGAATAATATAATACATGAAATCACAATCTAAAGAAGTAGGCTTTGGGCCCTCATAGCCTTTATGAGGGACTGGGGAGACGGGGCTCAGCTGACAGAGTGCTTGTGGAATACACATGAGGACATCATTGGATGGAGGATGCTCCACCCCCGGCATCCATGTAAAACCTGGGCACGGTATACACTTGGAATCCCAGTGCTGAGAAGGAAGAGATGAAAGACTCTGGAGGTTGGAGGGCAGTCACTGGCCAGCCAGTCCAGCTGAATGGGCAAGCTTCAGGTTCATCTAGAGCCTCAAGTACTAACGTGAAGGGAGACTAGAGAAGACACCCAACACTGACCTCAGGCTTGCACACACACACACACACACCCCTTCCTTTCCAGAAAGAAAGACTAACTTTGTCAGACAAACTAATTCTAGAGAGATCTTCCATATCTGCTATCAGCTCTGCTGGCTTTCGAGGGTGTAACTGAACATGCTGAGGCCCTACCAGGAGCACAGAGAACACTGGGAGCCTGGTGTGCTCCACTGTGGATGGGTCTTTCTGACCCCCAGGACCATCTAGGAACTACACTACATGGGTGTCTTGCTCCTTATGGATTTCTCAGAGTTGTGAGGGATTCTGACATTCAAAAGGAATATAAAAGGCCTTTCTCTTCAATAGACCCAAAGCTAAGAATTTCTTTGCTTGAAATGTACATTGAAAGCATTAATAGAGTGGTGTGAACCTTTTTCTTTCTTTCTTTTTTTTTTTTTAAATGATCTTCAAGTGCAATCGAAAAACAGGCACTTTAAAGTATGTGAGGTCTCTTCTTTGTCAGAAACCAACCAAAATCACACAGCAGGCTGTAACTATACCAAAGACCTAACCCCAGAAGGCTGCCCTTGAGAAGTCCCACACAGAGGCCTATACAACTGCCATAGTAGTAGCCCGACATTTTTGTTATTATTATCGTGTATGTTCTGATATAGTTGTGTGTGTGTGTGTACACGTGCACACACACGGCCCTTCATTCACTGAGCTATCTCACTGGCCTGTGACAAGTTCGTTTGGTTTTGCTAATGTACCCTCTACTATCACTCCGAGTTGTCATGTACTACTACCCTTGCATAGTTTTGTTAATATTCTTACGGTAAGCTTAAATAGTGGCGTGGGGTCTGATCTTCACCACGTGCCAAGATCTGAGTTGATAACACGTTTACTTAATTTTAGAACAGTTACATGCACAGGAGAATTACAGAGAGAGTACAGGCGGTTCCTGTGCCCCTGGCACTGGGCTTCTCTTGTTCTTAGCATCTGCCTTGGGAATGGACACTGGCTGCAGTCAATGAACTATGGCGTGTACATTCTGACTAACTTCATTCAATGAACTATGATGGTTACATTCTGACTAACTAATGAAGACAGGAGGGAGGGAGGAATGACAGGAGGGAAGAAAGGAGGGAGGGGAATAGGGAGGGAGAAAGGGGAAGGGAGGGAAGGGAGGAGGGAGTCATCCAGTACCAGTCAGTAGCAATAGGGAAAGCTTTTTAAAGAAATTCGGTCCATGAACTATGCTGTGTACATGAGTCCCATTCAGACTATCATGTTTAGTCACCATGGCTTCTTAGGCAGTTCTGAGGTTTCCCTGACTTCCTTGTTTTGATGACCATGACAATTTTGAACAGAATGCTTCAAGTACTTTACAGACTACCCACTCAGTTCTTAGAGGCCTCATTTTGCTTGCTTCTGTTTTTATAATAATAATAATAATAATAATAATAATAATAATAATAATAATAATAACTATTATTTATATTAACTATATAATAATAACTATTATTATTATTATTATTTTAATAATTATGAGTAGAGCTGCTATAAATATTCTGTATGGGCGTGAGTTTTCAAATCCAGTTAGGTAAAATACCTAGAAGCCTGGTCTCTGGATCATGTGATAAGTCCATGTTTAGCTTTCTGAGACAGTCTGGCTTTCAAAAGGGCTGTACCATTTTTGCATTCACTCCTGGCAATGAATGAGACTTAGATATTAATCAGCTAAAATAAAGAGAGACAAGAGGAAGGCGGAGGCACATGCACAAGCAGACTGGAGAATAGAGAATGAGAGACATGGTAGATAAGCCATTCACACAGAGCATGTGCAACTGCAGCCCGATAGGACATTCTCTTTAAGAATGGGCAGTGAAAGAAACAGTCACAGAGATAATGGCCAGGAGGCTTCCATGTGATGAAAGGCATAAAGAGTCCTGGAATTTTGTTTTCTGTTGGCACAAAGAGGAACATTCTGCTGGATATACGTCTGGGTATTAGCTAAGAAGTGGGTCAAGCTGAATCGTAAGTAGCCCAATGGATGCAACTCTATTTATGGCTGTGATAGAGAGAACAGGAAGGAGGACCGGGAAGACAGGAGGGTGGGAGGACAGAGGGAAAATGGGGGGAGGGGAGGAAGAAAGGATGGAGGAAGGAGGGAGGGAGGGAGGGAGGGAAGAAGGAAGGGAGTCATCCAATACCAGTCAGTAGCAATAGGGAAAGCTTGTTAAAGAAATTGATTCAAGAACCATCTCTCAGACATTTGACCTTAGAAAGTCATTTAAAATCAAGCTGCCCTTCCTTATTCAGAATAAGAAAGATGCCCAGCCCTGACTTCAGCCTTACAATGACTGTTGCTATGACAATACGTTTAATATATTTCCAGCCCCTTGGTCAAATTTTTTTTCTATAAATTCAATATTATTGGAATTGCTCTTTTTGAAGTGATTTATTTTAGAAAACCTAACTGTTTTGCTCTCTCTCAAGTCCTTAAGGATCAGCAAAGCATGAAGTAGAGGATCTATTCCAATTTTAGCTTGTGTTTTCATACAGATTAATCTGTAGTTTTCTCCGAAGTTAGAACAATGTTCTCTTTTATTCATATTTCTAACTGCTTTATCAATTTAACCTAAGAGAATTCAGATTGGATACTATATTCTATTGGGTTAGATTGTTTGCAGGCTAATTTTCAATCCTTGTGGGCAATCCAATTCAAATTTGTTTTACAAAAGGAAGGTTACTGTGAGCTGCTACCCTTAATGACAATAGATTTCTTTTTTAAAAAATGATCATTTCTACGTATTTATTTTGTGCATGTGTTCATGTCCATATGTGTGGGTACATGAATGTGCAGATGTCTGTGTGTGTGTGTGTGTGTGTGTGTGTATGTGTGGTCAGAGGTTGATATCAGGTATCTTTCTCAATTGTTCTTTATGTGATTTTTTTTAAAGGCAAAGTCTTTTACTGAAACTGGAGCTCAGGAGTTTCGCTGGACTGACTGGTCAGTGAGCCCAGGAGATGTTTTTGACTCCACCTCCCCTGTGCTGAGGTTACTGGTTCACGTTGCCACACCAGCTTTTCACTTGGGTCTTAGGAACTGAACTCTGGTCTTTCTTGCTTGCATGGAAAATACTCTACCCAAGTATCACTTTCAGCAAACCTCTGAATTTTAATCTGTGTATGTGGATGGTTTTCTCCAGTCTCTAACCTTAAACTGAGTTCGTCAATGATTTGGGGGTACTTCATTTGGGTTACAAACAGTTGTGACTATAGAATATGGGCCTCTGTCACAGCCAAGTAGGATAGGTCTGCTGTCAAGGTGACAGGCTTGAGGACCTGCCTTCACTCTCTATGTATATAACTTGGCCTAGGTTGTTTCCTGAGATTGCTTTCTCAATTATTAAATGAAAGAAAAGAGATGTCTGATATAGATCTCAACTATTTTAGTAATAAAATAAAATGAAGTAAAACACCCAACATTTGTTCCTTATAAAGAGATAACTGTGAAGAAAAAGCTGTTCATGATGATACAGGTGAACCAATATTTACTGTTTATTTTTCTTTTTAAGCAGGGTCTTAATTAGCCTCATATGGCTTTAGCCTAGCTATGTAACCGGCCTTGAACCCCTGGTCCTCCTGACTCCACCTCCCAGTGTTGAGATTCAATCGTGTACCACCATAGTTGGCTTTACAGTCATTTTTAATGAGACTGATGAGACAGGCTCTCCCTGTGTAATCCAGGCTGCCCTGGAATTCAGCATGTATACCAAGCACAAAGCAGTTCTGCTTCCTTTCTTCCCAGGTGCTTCATTAAAGACTTGTTCCACCACATCTGGACTGGTTTTCTTTCCTATTTCCCGGGGGTATATGAAAGTGCATCTGTGAGTGTGTGCTCATATGGGTATGTGTGTACCTGTGAGGACGCACAAAGAAGCCACAGGTCAGCCTCTAGTCTTGTTCCTCAGGAACCATCCACTGTTTTTTGAGACAGGGTCTCCCACTGGCCTGGAGTTCACCGATTAGGTGAGGCTGGCCGTTAAGCTCAGGGGATTGTCCTTTCTCTTTAGAGCTCAGATAACATATCAGCATACTTAGCTTTTTATTGTGCATTCTGGGGTCCGAACTCAGACTGAGCTATCCTCCAAGGCCCTAAGTTTTATTTTTGATATTTTCACTTTCTTCTTATCTATTTCATCAGATACTAATCCCAAGATTATTATTGTTCTACACTGAACACAGATTTGTTGCAAGTTTTGTGTTTTTTAGGTGATGGGATTGCATGCACGGCTCTGTGGTTGCTGGGTGACATGGCGGGGGGAATCATGGACAACAAAACTGAAAATACAAATTGGTACCCCAATATAGCAGGCTTTGAACTGCACGTTACGGGGCTAGGCACTGTCTGCCAGAAGAGATGACCACTGGAAGCTCCAGCACTGGAAAGTCATTTTGTCTGTGCTTTAGGGATGTCCTTGACATGCTAAACTAAAATCTCTTGATAGCAGTATTCGGATGCACCTTACACTCACTCATCTTTACAAGACTAAGCAAAAGAACAAGTCACTGGATGGAAGAGCTGGAGAGGAATAAGGACATGGGCAGAAAGATCAGGATGGAATGGAAAAGAAAATCAGGAACGTTTTACAAGGACAGGCTCGAAAGGATTCGGTGACTGAATGTCAGAGCCAAGGAAGCCAGCCGGGGAGAAGGGGAGACTCTGAGGCAGCTGGCTTGGATGACAGCTTGGATGGGGGATGGGTGGGGAGGTTGTCATCAACAGAAATAGAAAACACAGGCTAGGAAAACAAGTTTGAAGATTGGTGGAACAATGCATCTGATTTTATTTCAGTGAGTCTGTACCATGGTGGGACTATCTGGCTGGCGAGTGAAACAGTCCTGGAGTTGATCAGAGGTCAAGATCAAAGACAAAACGCCTTGTGCATGGAGTCCTATCAATCAGAGGGATGAGAGGACTCTTGGCCGTGGATGAAATCATCCTCGGGGAATGTGTTGATCAAGAAAGACTGGCCAGTCACAGGATTTGGGAAAACATCCACACTTACAGACTGGTTCTAGAACAGGAAACTGGGAAAGACAGCAGGAAAAATGAGCACAGAAATAGCATGAAAAGTCCGTGTCATGAAAGGTGCCAGAGGGCACCAAAGGCCCTGCCACCACCTCAGACCCATGAGAAGGAATAGTGAGCTGAGGTCTGAAGGGGCTGGTGTGTTTGCCCATTGGCAGCTCACGGGTAACCACTGAAAGCTGTGGTAGCAGAGAAGCCCAAAGCGGAGCCAGTGACAGCTCAGAGAAAGGTCAGGATAGGAATGCTGCCACTATCCTGTTCCATCTCCAACTGCTGCTTCTTTTTCTCTTTGGAAGTCTTCTCTGCTGCCGCATAAATGCTAATGTCACCTAGGACTCTGTCCTTGGCTGGAAGTTCATAGTGGTAAAGGTTTTCTGGGTTTCAAATGACAGAAAGCAGCTCCAGCTGACTTGAGCAGAAAGATTTATTGGGAGGTTGCAGTTACCTCACAGGACCCAAAGCGCTGTGACTGGGTCTTGCATTCAAGCTCTGAGGAGAAACCAAGCACCATGGTACTGCTTCTCCTTCACCGCTCCCTCTCTGTCTATTTTTAAGCCCCTCTGTGCTCACGGCAAAGCAGCTGCTTGGATTTTCCAGGCCTTGTGACTGAAAATGTATGCCTGCTCCCCATGCTTGAGTCATAGCCACTCAGAGCGGCATCTGAACTGCACTGCCAGTCTTGATGTCCTCTGAGAGCCGAGACTGAGATTATCATCAAGAACAGATGCCTACCTTTCAGGTCACCCAGGCTGGCATCGGTCCAGCAACGTCACACTGCACAGGCAGTGGTATGGGGACCGGGTCCTGGAAGAGAGAGGCTGGGGAAAGCTCGTCCCAGATAAGGAAGGGGATGAATCCTAAAAGCAGGGGTTAAGGACAAGAATGTGCATGGGCAGCTAGCTAGCTTCTCTGTCACCCTCTCTTTCTTCTTTCCTCTGAGAGCTGGGATGTTCCTGAATGACAAACTCTGGGTATGACATTTTTCAAAGAGGTGCCAGACAGAAAGGCTGCCCAGGTCATCAAGTGTTCTATGACCAGCAATGAATAGCTGCCTGCACTTGAGCCCCCAGGAGACATGTCCATCCACCCTCTGTGTGAACCGGAGCTGAGTGGGCTCAACCAGAGCCCATCCCTGGGATGCTCTGACTTTGGATCTGGGTGGATCATGGACCAGTGCTTTTTGAGGATGGCGTAAAGCTGCTGGTACCTTCAAGAAGAAGGGAGAATCTGGAGGTGCTGGTGTTGTGGGTCCTGGAACCTGGCTGCACCCTAACCTCCCTCCACTAGGTTTCATAAATTAGCTCAGTGGTTTTCTTTTCTTTGTAACTTTTCAAAGTAAAATTTCTTTGGGTAGTTTTCTATCACTGAGATAAAATGTCTTGGCTAATCCAGTCATGAGAGTTGCATGATGGCCGTTTCCAGGCTCACCTCCTGCTTCTTACATCTGTGGTAGGAAGTGAGTACTCCCTTCTTCTTGCTCAGAACGAGCAGGATCCAATTAGGAGTGCAATACAGAAGTTTGGAACTCTGGCTGTTATTTAAGAATGGCTCTGTTAATAAATACTATACATATACACACATATATAATATATACAATTCATGTACATACATAATATATATGTGCTATATAATATACAATACATTATACAACACATAAAATAAAATATAATAGATATATGTATATAAACATATATATGTATACAATGTATATATAATGTATATACAACACATATATTATATTTAATATACATTTAATATATACTATATATATGTATGCACATAAAATATACCATATATGTATGTGTATATCACATGTATGTATGTACAATATAATATACCATATATGTGTATGTATATATGTATACATATACACATACACACACATATATATATACATATATATACCATATATATGATTTTTAATATAATCTAAAGTATTTCTTTAATGTTTTGAGATCAGGATCAATGACTCGGTTAGTCTCATGAGGAAAACATTTGCTGAACAAAGTCAGAAACTGGATTACTGAACACAAAGTCATATACACTTCTCAGTGATACCAGTAATTCATTTCTGCCTCTGAATTATTTCATTCATGTGGAGAAATTATTTTCATTGCTTCTTCATTTAGTTTATGAATGTTTGAATAAGCCTTTAATTTTTTAACAAACTCAGTTTGAGGATAATTTTAGATTTATAGAAAAATCATGAAAACAGTAGAAATCCTCTCTATCCGTCACCCAGTTTCTCACGCCATCACAAGGAGCAGAGGAAGCCCAAGCTTGGTTCATCTCTACCGTCTGTTCCCTGGGGCCCATTTAGGAGACCAAATTACATTCCAGTCAAATTACATTTAGTTATCCCATCTTTTTAGGTTCCTCTGGTTTAGCACAGCTAAAAACTTCATTTTTCTTAAGGCTATCTGCTAATAATTTATATGAGCATGAAGCTTGTTGAATGTTTGCTATACAAATTTATATTTTTATTTGATCTTTTAATGTTTAACACTTAAAAAACATAAATTACATTAATTACTTTAAAAATGTTAATGTTGTGAAACACAATGACAATCACAGTGTTTCAGACTTATTTTTAATAGATGGTATGCTACGTGCTAGACCTCGATATGGTCCAGGAAAGTAGTCACTGGAGCCCAGGGACATGGGTGGGGTGTGGAGGCTCCTAACTCCAGGATGGCTGAAACTTCCAGTGACAGTAAAACTACCTAGAACCAGAAGTATGCAGCAGAGGGCTGCTGGCCAGCTTCTCTAGCTAGCTTCTCTAAAGTAAGAAGCCCAGGATCAGGACCAGGCTTTCCTAAAATGACCCCCCTCCCCAAATCAAACCCTTTTGCCCATTAAGACCCAAATTGCATTCTGGTCTTCTCTGTATAAAGAATGGTTGGTTACTTAGCCCGAGCTGCTTCTTCCTATGTTTTGTATACTGGTGCCCTGTTCATGGATTTGTACTTCAGGGACAATCTAAGTCTTTGTTTTCCTAGCACTTGCTCATTGTTCAGCCAAGATGGAACAAGTGAATAGCAATGACACCACTAGCAGAGCAAAGCTAACCCTTCCCGGAGCTGATGAGAGTAAGGGACCCATGTGGAGTTAGCAGAACCTCCAACCCACAGGATGGAGGATGGAGAGCTGACAAGAGTAGAAAGGGGAAAAAAAACCCCAAAAACCCACTGGGTGGCACGGCCAGCAATAGCAGTCTGACTCAGGGCTGGTAGAGACTCGAAAGGAGATTCTCACCTCTAGGTCCAATATCAGCATTCAAAAACTATAACTAAGAGTTTACTCACAAGTACACTTCCTAGACTGAGGTCTGTGTGACCTTCCACTAGATTACAATTCATCGATTTGTCCAGAATCACCAAAACAGTTCACAAGCGTCCGGCTCATTTTGCTTGCCCATAGTTCATGGCGTGTTCAAAGTCTCGGAAGCTGACGTGACCATCTGAGTCTTGATCTGCTTCCCTGGAAAATGACACAAGAAGTTACTGACATAGTATTCCTGTCAGGACCTCCATATCAACAGCTCACTTGACTCCTCCTTCTCTGTATGTCAGCATGAGGGAGGAGCCAATCGTATCTTGAAGGCCAAGGTTGATGGCTATGTTTCCTCCCACTGCACTGCTGACACCTAAGGTATGAAGGAAAGACGAGGTATTCTATTAAAACCTACAGAAACACATATGCAATGCAGTTGAGGAATGGATTTAAATGCAAAAGCTATACAAGAAAAGGAGGAATAAAGGGCTGGGGCTATAACTGTTGATAGAGTGTTTGACTACCATGCATGAAACCCTGGGTTTCATCCCTAAGGCTGCATAAAACTGGGAATAATGGGGCATACCTATAATCCCAGCACTAGGGTGGTGGAGGCAGGAAGATCAGAAGTTCAAGGTCATCCTCATTTACACAGTGAGTTTGAGGCAAGCCTGGGCTACATGTGACTCCTTTTCAAACAAAAGCAGGCATAAATATTGTTCTAGTGGTCTGAAACATGACATAAATATGTAATATACATACAATTACACACACACACACACACACACACACATATATATAATACAACAAAAATGTGAGATAAAATACATAAGAGAAAAAATGTTTTTAGCAGCAAATTGTGATGGTAACATCCTACACAGTCTGACATCCTATACAACATTGCCTTTACACCCCCAGACTGCAGAATCTTAGCACCAGTTCTGGGATTGGCCCAGTTTACAAACAGAGCTAGTGAGCCTTATGGAGACCTGGCCGTTTTCTAAGAAGTTCACGGCTTGCTAGAAAGTAGTTCAAATGTAACTCAACCAAAGAAAGCGAAACTCTCAAGTTAGAACTCCATCACGTCTTGCGGTTGCCTCCTTACACAACCAAGACAGCACCCAGAGAGAAGCTCCCCCATGGCTAACCACACATCCACGAGCCCTGGCTGGCTTCACTCATCCTTGGAATCACTGTTAAATCCTCACAAATACACACTAAGCTTTTCCAGTTCCTATGAAGGCTGACGAAGGTGTGAGCCCTTGACTAAGGCTGTGGGAAGCCTCTGAGGGGGTGTCCTTGGAACCTCTGAGACGTGGGCTCTGTTCTCACAGCAGGCAGTAGGGGATGGCACACGTTCTATGTGATTAAGATAAGGTACAGAGCCAAGGCACAAAACAGCAGCGGCAGCAGCTCATTGGCTCTGCCACTAGTGAAAGAGACATCTACTGAAGAGCATGTCTGAAAAGAAAGCTCGCAACATAGTCCCATTCCTCTTGGGGACATCCTGAAACAAGGAATGGCACGCCTTCTGTGGAGCTCCTGTGGTTGATGCAAATGACATTCTGCAGAAAACAAACGGTATCAACACGAGGTTTTTAAAAGCGAAGACTGGCCTAAGCAAGAAAGCCACTAATCACTGTAATAGTTTTAAAGCAGGCTTTTAAAATATTGAATTCTTAAAATAAACTTTCTGAATATTTCATGCCAAAGTCTCTGAAGTCTGTAATGGGTCTGGATAGAGTGATGATAATTTTTCATTCTTTGAAGTAGAGAGAGGGAGAAAAAAAAACCCTACTTCTCTGCCCCAGGGCAAAAAACCATGTTGCAGAATGTTGGGATAAAATGACTGCGTACTGGGGAGGCTATTCGTCTTGTTATATCTCTTGGTGAAATATACATGGTGATTTCATGCTATACAGAACACAGAGTGTAATGTCAGATCTCTTCTAAGGGATTTAAAAATAATCACAGGATCGCACATCACTGGCTACGGGATATAAACCACCCCTTAAATATAAAATTAGAAAATTGAAGAGTCTTCATATTGCCTAAGTATTTGATTAGATAAATAGCACCCCTCCCTTTCTGCTCTGAATTGGTATGTCTGAACTGTAAATCTCACGGAGTGGATAACCCAGAAGTGTACTACTAGGATAAAATGCTTCTGATGCTATTTTAAATATGTTTTCATTCATTCATTGGGCCATCGGGAGCCTGAAGAAAACGAAATCCCTCGGCTCACCTTTTTTTTTTCTGTAAACAATCTTTTTTGTAATTGTATTAATCTTTAATTATTCTTGTCTTCGATACTACTTCCAACTGGAAGGTGGGTACACTGTCACCAAGAAATGTGAAAGGGGAAAGTCCATTTATAGGTCTTGAAGAGGGCATTCTGTGTCCACACTGAATGGAGAGATATCGGATATGTCCTGTTTATCTTCAGAATGAACAGCGTCTGATGCTTGTTGCTGTTTCACACACATATGAACAGATCTGGGACATTTCAACTTAAGCAATGAGGAAACTGAAGTCTCAGGGCTAAAAGTTTAAAAGCTATGACATACGGCTTTTATTACCAGCCACAGTATTCTCTGAAAGACTGTGACACTCGCACTTGATCGCAGCGTGATGGGAACAGATGGGTTAGTGGGCAGAGCTGGGGCTGTGGAGAGGGGAAAGCTGCCATTAAGCAAAAAGGGACATCATTTCTGTTTACAGTGAAGCCTTCAAGCCCGGTGCTGAAGTGGGAACACACTGTTTTAGTGTCACCTGCAAATATTCTGCACCAAAATAGCTCATGACCTTTTACCCCCCACTAGAAATAATCTTTTAGAGTGCAGGAACTTTTGCCCACAGCTGTCCCCACCTCTTAGCTCATAACCGGCAATGGCTGTGGGCTAAATAAATGAATTTATAGAATAAAAGGAGTTGGGGAACAGGTGATAATATTACGGACAATGTACTACCTCCCAGGAGGTGTTGTGATTGAATAAAGAGACTTTCTTACCACTGTCAACAGACAGGAAAGAAGTCAGTGAAATAAAACACAGTTAAGGGGTCACCTCTAAACCACTACCCAGAGATGCAAGGGGAGTGGTACTGTGGTCCATCAACTGAATTAACTCATAGGGAGAGCTGAGGGCCAGATGTTCTCTGGAAATCTGCAGGAGTATTGCCAAGTGTTTAGGTTCTTCCCGGGAATGGAGTGGGGTTCTATGCTACCCTCTCTGGACTCAGGAGTGCAGGAAGAAGACCTTCACTGACTGGATACAATGAGACTTTTAGGCAGAACTGGACAGATCACCTGGCTGAACTCCAATGTTTCATTCTTATAAGACAAGCATTCTTCCACCCACTATGTTACACTGAAGAGTGCCCTACAGTTTCATGAGCATGAGAATCATTGTTTTTTCTCCTTTATAAAGCTGGCTCCTGGATGAGGTGTGGCTTTTGGTAGCCAGAGTAGGTACTTCCCTAACCAGAGATTGTGAGGCCTGAGCCTCAAGGAAGCCAGGGTTTCCCACTGTGATCTCTTGTGAGGCAAACCACAGTGTTGCCTATTAATTTGTGAGGGGAGACAAAAGGTAATTTGTGTGTGTGTTCACCTGTGAGTGCACATGTGTGTGCAGGTGTATTTGGAGGCCAGAAGATGAACCTTGGCTGTTGTTTCTCTTGCTGAGCCACCAAGGCAATCACAGACACAGGCTGTGAGGAGCTTGATGGCATATGACAAGAGGACTGAGGAGCAACCTGTCTGAACAGAAGGCAAACAGGGAGTCATGTGATCCATCAACTGAAGATTGAGCTGAGGACCAGATGCTCTCAGGTGATGCCCACTTTTTTATTTGGGGCAGGGTATCTCACTGGCTGGAAACTGATCCCTGGGTTGAGGGGGTGGTTGACTACCCAAGCAGTAGGGGTCTGCTTGTCTTCTCCTCCCCAGTGCCTGGATTATAAATGTGTGCCACCACACTCTGCCCCCGCCCCATTTGCTCTCTCTCTCTCTGTGGGTCCTTGAGCTTGCAAGGCTAGCACCTAATTAGCTGAGCTGTCTACCCAATCCCAAGAGTTCTTACTTTAATAAAAAAATATGTAAATAGTGTTTCTCTAAAGTACTAACTGTTTCTTATAGGAAACATTTCTATTAGAACGGTTTCTTAGAATGCCCTGAAAATACTTTATTTCTTGAAAAAGTTGTTTTTGTTGTAAAATCATTTCAGAGTAACTCTTGGCAGGTTTCCAAAGGCAGATTTCAGACTGGCTTTTCCAAAGTTACTCAAGGAAGAAAGAGCAACTGAACAAAGAATCAAAGCCAGAAGGGCTTATACATTGTATCACATTAAAACAGTGCAATGTTCTTTATTAAAAATGGCATAAAGACTACGAGAGTGACATTTTTTAACTGGAAACAAGAGTGTAAGCTAGTATCTTCATTACAACTGCAGTCCTATAAATATCTATATGCGTTTGGGTGGACGTTAGAGGTTATATGCTAAACAGATTAGAGATGACTGGTGATGGGTAATCCTGTCTTAGAGCATTGTTTAAAGGCTGAGGAGATGGTTCAGTGGGTCAGGCAGCTGCTGTGCAAGCAGGAGACGAGAACACACAGTAGCAGATATCTGTAGCCACAGTATCCTTTCAAGGAAACAGGAGGCAAAGTCAGGAAGTGCAGGAATCTTGTGGGTCAGCAGCAAGTAACAGACTCTGTCTCAAACAAGGTGGAAGGTGAGACCCACACCCAAGACCTCTGACCTTCATGTGCAAGCCTGCACACACACAAAACGGTGAAAACATTAGAGTCTCCTTTAGCGTTACGTGTTTCTTTAGTCCGAACATCCCAAACAAATAGCCTGTTTCTGAGGGCACAAATCTTCATCAGCTAGAGCAGGGTTTCTCAACCTCAGCAGAGACAGTTTTGCGCCAGAGTGCTGTATTACAGCAGAGAGTGAGTGTACATTGAAGAGGCTCAACAGTATCCCAGGCTGCTACCCATTAGACGTCAGTGAACAACCCTCCCCCAATCCTGCACTGTGCCAATTAAACATATTTCCAAAAATTGCCGAGTATTCCTGGGGCAGGGGCAGGAAGAAAGGTCAAGTCATCCTTGGTTCAGAGCTACTGAGCTAAAGGTGCCATAGTTTGAGGTAAAAATTGGGAACGCTTGGCTGAGGGATGTCTCAGTGGCTAAGCTCTTGACATAGACCATATAAAGCTGAGACAGGCCGATCCCTGGAAGCCTGGAGGCCAGGTCGCCTGGTACGTATAGTGGTACATACAACAGGAAAGAAACCCTGTCTCAAACAAGGTGGAAGGTGAAGATGTATACTCGAAGCTATCCTATGACTTATGCATGTGTACTATAGCATACAAGTGCCCACACTCACACCATAATACATACATACATGCACACACAGCATACATCATACACACACGCACACACACAAAAGGTTATGAAACAATTGTCTTAATGACCTTTTTTCAACAAGTGCTTTGTGTGTCAGCTGAGGCGTGTGCTTCCTGAATCAAGACGCAGAGAATGGCCCCAGCACTGTGTGTGGCCAATACTAGGTTTCAGATGGAAAACTGAGCCCAGTGAAGACCCATGTTGAGGGGCTCCTTCCTGCTGCTCCAAGCAGGGCTTTCAGACATCTCTGTGTTCCCAGCAAACACACTGACAGTCAGTAATTATGTGAGTCACCGCCTTCATCAAGGGTAGTTTTTGGAAGCTGACACTGTATTTGATTTTCTTAAAACATGAATGAGAAACTCAATGTGGAAGCAAAAATTTAAATGAGAAAAGTTTTTTTTTTTTCCGGGGGGGGGGGGCAGTTTTGGAAAAGAGGAAAGTGAGAGTGTGTCTCTTTCTTTTTCTTCTATGTGGAATAATTTAAAGGAAAGTCAAAACTGCCATTCTATTAGGGACAAAACTGTCATATTGACAGAACAGGAAGAGTAAAAATTACCCTGCAAGCAAGGATCCCCTGCTGGGGAAGAGAGGACCAGCCAATTGAAGATGCAGCAGTGGCAGCTTCCCCCACAGCAGCCTTCTCTTATGAGGACCCTGCCGATTCTCTCCACTGGCGAGCTCGCCTCTTTGTTGATGAGAGTCCTGCAGGGCTCTGCAGCAATTGCCTTGGTAATGTGTTTATTAATTTTACCTTTTTAAAGACACACGTTAAGAAAAGCCACTCAGATGCACAGGGAAGATTAAAGAGATATGGGATGATTTCTGGTCTTTTCTGGGCTTCAATGTGACAGGCAGATGCAATCTCTTCACTATACTCTTGGCCCCCTGTGTGCTCCCCTTACACTCTGCACCCCACTAGTGCTCACACCGTTGCTGGAAACACTTTGCCTCCGCCCTGCCCTGTACTATGTATCTTCAGCTATTGTCTGGGACGGACTGCTTAGACACTTGGCATGTGCAAACACAAAATGAAGAAGAGGTGGAAGAGCAGGAAGATGAAGGAGAAGAGGAAGAGGAGGAAGATGAAAGAGGAGGAGGAAGACCAAGAAGAAGGAGGAGGCAGCGGCAGTGACTTTAAAGCCCTATAGGGTCACCATTGGCCAATCAGCCAATAGGATTCAGGGTGTAAACTGGGATAAACTGTTAATCTGACTCTTGGACAGTCAACTTTGAGGTCTTTTTTTATTTTTATTTTTTTTATTTTTTTGGTTCACTCACTGTAGTACTGAATTTGATGAGAGACACTTGTGCTGATTCTCCCCTCGGTCTGTTTGACAATAACCTACACTCAAACCTTTGTCACAGGCTACATTTTCAGCAGGGATCCAGGCTAAGACAGTTGAAGGTTTCTTTTGCGACATGAAGTTCGTTTGAATGGTGCGTTTACATTGCCATCAGCAAGAACACGTCATTTTGGATCCTTATTTAGTTGAAAGGGATCTCAGGACTTGAAATAGATCCATCTTTAGCTATTTTTGAAATGCCTTTTAGACCAAATTAAATATTGCCTTTACAAAGACAGCTCAAGTTTGCAGTTGTAGACAACTGAAATGACAGTTGTAGAAAGTCATACCAGCAGACTTCTCATGGCTGCCACATACACATCTCCTCAGGAACATTTAGTCTGTCAACAGCAAAGAGTAATAACATTAAGCCTTTAAGGATCCCTTCATTGTCACGAGAACACACACCTGAATATAAGGTCCTTGCAGGACTATGTGGGAGACAGAGGTGCCAGTGAGAACTGACTGAGCAGGGTTAAATGGGCCTGTTGGATGACCTAGGTATGAATGGTAAAAGGGTGCCCAGATCAGACCAAGCATAGAACCCTCGGCCTCACTAGCACCAAGTGCAGTTATGGATTAATAATAAAGCAGGTGACAATAGTTACTTACCAATACCCAAGCTGCCCACTTGGCTGTGCAGCAGCTGTTAACTAAGTGGCACAGACCCAAACTTCAGGTTCTAGACATACAATTGGACCGGCCTAAGTCAATTACTGTAATTCCCCCTCCCCCTTACCACAGGACCTGGTTCTAGAATTGATTGGCTTATGCTAACTAATACCTGGCATCCCCAGCCACACCCCTGCCAGCAGTGATAGGTGAAAACTTGATCCGAATGTGGTGAAGCCTGGAGAGTCAGTCTACAAGCTGAGGGCTTCTTTCAGTTTGGACTGGGAAGCGAAGGGGAGGCCTGCTCTTACGACAGCCCTTTCCTTCCATAACAAGTCTTCCATGCAAGTCTCCATGCAGCCCTGGCATCTAATAGCACACAGGTCTGCTAACTCGTGCACAGGCATTCAAGTGGCGATTATCAGCCTGAAATGGAGCTATTCACATGGATGGGAAGGTTCAGGACAGCCAAGGGAGCCAGAGTCTAATCAAAACCTACCTGAGGCTTGTCCTGTGTGAAGATTCTTATTCACTGACCCAATAAATCCCCTGGCATTTCAGGTCTTTTGTAAAAGACTCCTTGCCATTTGTAAGTGAAGGAATTCTAATATACCCAGTATCCTGTCTTCAACCTTGTCTAAACCTTGGTAGACGAGACAATAAATATACAGTAGCCCCCCACTCGTTTGGAGTGGCTATTTTCTCAGGCCCCCAGTGGATGCTCAGAACACAGACAGCATCTGGCCCTCAATATACTATGTTTTGAGCTTATTGGTATCTATGGTGGTGTCTAGCTAGGCTCTGTAAGAGAGATTAACAACACCAGTGAACAGTACAACACACTGATAACAATGCATCACGATGAAATGGCCACCATTATTACTGTCACATGTTGGAGCCACTGTTACTTGATTTCACAGATTCATTTATTCAACTCACAGTTATTGTTTCCTATGAGCTAAGAGGTAGGGACAGTTGTGAGCAAAAGCCAAGTAAGCCTGACAGTGTGGCTCTGCTGGACAAGCACATGACTCCATAGCACGGGTGCCGAGTAAGATGGCGCTTTCCTAGAGTGGCGTGCTGCTAAGAGCCCGTGAATTATTACTTTCTGGAGTTTCTGGAGCCCAGAACCTCTGGGCTGAGGTTCTGAATAAGTAAATCTAGAAAAAGTAAAACCATGGGTAAGGGGACTACCATCATCTTTGGGGAAAGATTTTCTCATTCAAATTTCTCCATCGATGTTATCTCAAGATTCTGGACTATTTTCTTTAGTTCTATGATTTAAAGAACCAATTTGCAGCTGTTATGATGTCTGCTTTTGACAGTTTTAGTTGTACATGTGGGCTTTTTATTTTTCTTTTTTAAGACAGAGTCTCATGTAGTCCAAGCTGGCCTTCGTTTCAGTATATAGCCAAGGATGACCTTGAACTTATCTTCCTGTACCCACGTCCCAAGTCCTGGGCTTATAGTCATGAGCTTCCATGCCTGGATTCTCATATGGTGCTGATGGGCATGGAACCCAAGACATTGTACAGACCAGACAGGCACTCTACTAACTAGGTCACATCTCAGCTGGATGGAGACTTTATCTGTGGGTGTTTCTGTGTGTTACATGTATGTAGTATATGCATGCATGTGCATCTGAATCTTCTCTCCCTGCATCCCCGCCCCCCACAACAGTACTGGGGTTATCCCTGGCTTTTAAGGTAGGTTCTGGGGCCTTGAACTCAGAACCTCATGATTGCACAAGTCCTCTTGTCTGCTGAGCCACTTTCCCAGCTCCTAAGTATCATTATTAATATGCAGCTTTCCCTCCTAGAGAGTGACAAAGTAGATCCTCCAGACTGAGCAAAGGGAAAAGTGGGTGGGAAATTCAAGCCTGGTTGGCAAAGTGAGCTAGCCTAAAAGACTCACTTTTTCCTAATGACATAGTTTGAAGACTGAGGGATCATATTTAAAGTTAGGCATATCTCAAAAGGAAAAAAAAAAAGAATGTAAGTTTAGATGGCTAATTATCGACTGCTTATGGGCCTGGGGATACATGTGATCAATATGTGACCCAAACTTCCACGTCTGGCAGTCTGATATGGTTTCTGTAGTAAGTGTTTTAGCAGAGTTGCTAACAAACACTGATGTTATCTCGTTCTCTCAGTTCAGTTTTCTGGAAGGGAAACTGTGATGTAAGAAAACAGGAGAGCCCGGGCTGCTCTACGGAGGGGGGGACAAGTCAACACATCATCTTGAACTAATGATTAAAAAAAAAAAATGTTTTCTTGTACTTTTGGGTCACTAGCTCTTTCTGTCCAAGGACCATGCCAGGCCTCCTCTGACTACACCAGGGACAGTATGGTCCAGTAGAAGCTGCCCAGATAGAAGCTCCAGTCTCAGCATGGCTGTGCTTTGTAACCTTGTAGAGAGCTCTGTGACCACTGGAAAAATCTCTCAGCAGTTCAGATTCTCAGTTCCCCACTTGTCAATCTGAATGGTTGGACCAGATGATAAAGTCTGAGTTAGCTCTAAATTGTGAAGAGTCTGAACCGGATCTTTGCCATGTAATCAGTGCCTTTGAATGCAGAACATTTAAAAAGCAACCTAATTTCAGGTAGTCATTTAAAAACAGTAGTTGCGGTCTTTGACCCTGCACATGGTCCTAAGGAACCATCGACAAATAAAAATGCAAATGAAAAGAAAAAAGGCCCGGCACTCAACAGTGGGAAGTAGGAACAGGATAAAGCCATTTCTATTTCAAATAATCACTTCAGCTGAGATATCTAGTGTCATCTTGAACTTGATTATGAGATAAAAGAAATGGGGACGGAGATGGCAATCATTTAATCTCTTAAGAACAGCTATTCTGGAGAGCTTTTCACTCTGTGTTCAATAGATTTCTAGCAGGTTGTGATCTGGCTAGAAAGAAAGCATAATGATGAGGGAAATTATGTTTTCAATAACACATGCTCTTCCAGTCCAAGTCTGTCCACAAAGGAGGCAATAAAACGAACTCTGACCATTTTAACAGATGGCGTGATGGCTCGGTGCACAGATGCGGCCTCCCTGAAAGCAACAAGTTCACATCCTTGACTAGAGGTTTCAGAATGAGCTGAACTTTCAAGTGTAATGCAGGAGAGATTACACAGTGCCAGGCGGGAGCGAGGAGTGTGAGTGGGGTTCAGGGGCTCGCAGAGATGGGCTCAAAGAATACAGCCTAATGAGCTCGATTTTACTAATGCAACCAAATAGAGTTGAAGCTGTAATGTGAACTACAAACACTGGAGCCATTTGTAGATGCCCTGCTAATAACGCTGTTAGCTGCCGTTTGGCGGGAAGCTCGCTTTGCAAAACCACAGTGTCCCGGAAGTCAGAAAAAGACACAGTTGCCAAACAATGCTTATTTTCTCTGGGTGTACAATGATTTTGAGTAGAATATGTTTTTAAGAAGATACAATAGAAGAATACTAGAAATCTCTTGTTTGTTTATTGTGCTTTTAAAAAGAGATGTCATCAATCAAATCTAAAATTCATCTGGAAGAACCAATATTCATTCCATAAGATTCAGAACTAAAAAAAAAAAAAAATGAAATAATGATGTTAGACAAAAAATATGAGTCTTCAATAATTAAAATGGTCTGATCACTACAAGTCAGCAAGCAATAATCAAGCATTCTGAAATACGACACATGACATATGACACATGTGAGCATCACATGAGACACTGGGAGTTGGTGGGCTAAAACATGGCTGTTGGAGTGGGAGCTTAGCTTGGGATTGCTAAACTCACACAATGGTACAGCCTGCTTGTCAACAAAATTCTCCACATTTCCAGCCTCCCTATAATCCCAGCACCCAGGAGACCTGGCAATGGGATGCCACTAGAATGCCATGTTTCAGAGGAGGGTCTAGGGCATTATTGTCCCCCAGCGACTAATGGGCAAATTCTGAAAGACAATTCTCATCTGGGGTGAGCAAGGACTCACCAGAAATCCAAGTGATTTGTTCTGCATAGCTCGGTTATAGAAAATTTATTGTAAAACTCTGTGAAGCTGCTTTTTATCTCCACCCTGGCCCTGCCCCCACTCCCGGCTCTGCCCCAGCCCCAAGCCCAGTAAAAAAGAATATACGAATCTATAAAAATTACGATTTTAAAAAACAGTTTGTACTTTAGTTTTAGACAATCCATTTGGAGAGGTAGATTGTACACTTCAGCCCGTATTTCGGGGATGTGCATGCACTGGGTTGATAGGAGATTTGGCTTTAGTCCAGCATAATTATAATACATTATTTATGTTTCATTTATAGCATGTTCCTAGCACTTAGAAGTTCTGGGCCTGCAGACAATAATAACAACATGAAATGGGATCATAGTTCATAATGAAACAATTCCCTCAAATTATCACAAGTACTCTATTAATGAAGGCTCCCTGTTACCAAAAAGTCACACCAAATGGGATGACCACGGGCTTTTAACATGATTGCAGCCCAGAAAGATGAGAGGTCAGAGGGCTTTATGAGCATTTAGAGGATTGTGAAACACACGGGAATGTGATGTGGCCAATCACAGCTCAGGATAAAATCGAGGGTCCCTAGCAGACAGCAAGAGGGGACATTCAAAGGTCTGCCCCTGAACACACTTCTTAATTTAATAGGTAGAACAGCCCCCTCCTCCCCTCCAGCTGAACCCAGGACCTTGAACTAGCTAAGCAAGTGTCACACCACCATGCTGTGCCATGATTCCTCATTTTAATTTTGACATCCAGCCCAGGCTGGTCTCAAAGTCAAGATGCTCTCCCTCCTCTAGCCTCTCCTAAAGGCTGAGATTAGAGGCATGGACCTGTTTTCTGTAATAATTCTCAATCATTCTCAGAGCTCGGATGGAGGTGGAGGAGGAAAGGGAACTGTAGCTTAGGGCAGTCAAAAAGATTGCAGATGCCATCCCTGCACCGCATTCAGACAGGCCTCTCCCCTGCAGCCTTAGCACCGAGCTTCCTGCTGGGGCTGGTGGAGCACTTGCCTGTGAGAGCAAGGAGGAGCTGAGTCTCAGAGGCTTTAGGCTGAGAACAGACACTGGCTCACCAGGGGTTTCAATAATGTGGAAATCACTAAGGGACATTAGAGATGTTGGGGAGCCCTTCCTAGCCTTGGGAAGAAACTGCTCTCCCATAAATTGCCACACTAATACCGATTTCAGGGATTCAAATTACCGGCCCGATCCAGCATGACATTTTCTGCCCATTATCTAGTTTCTCCTGCCTTCAGGCAGGGCCACATCATTGATCACGGAGCGTTTCAGCCACTAAAAAAGATCACGCTCATCATTAAGGACATTAAGTGTTGATCTGTGCTGGCTAAGTGACTTAAAAGGTTCGTGCCCTTCCAGTAACAACTCCGAGAGGCCATTTCAGGATATTTATTAAACAAATTAAGTATTTACATTGTGCTCAAGCACACAGGCACAGCAATTGAGTATGAGGGTCTCAGAAAACAGAAACCAAGAGACTGTGTAGGAGAAAATTCTGCTTGTTTGGTTTAGACCAGGGGTATGGAGGAACTACTAAATATTTGGGAAAGAGTCTGAATTGGGCAGGTCTCGATAGTCACCTGTCTCCCAGTGTGCCCTGTCCCCAGACATGTTCCTTCTAGAGAATATAGTCTACTCAGTAGCAGTATGAAAGACTGGAGAGAAATTTCCGGAAATCTTCAAAACCTAAGGAATTCAGGAAATGAAAATGTCTCCCTGTTTCCCCATGATCCACTACTAGCACCATAATCATTAGACAGCTGCTCTACAGAGCGTTTCCTCGTCCTGTGGTATGCAGATAAAGGAAGCCTGGCTTCTTTAATATCATGGCAGTCCATGAGGGCTGGCCTTCTCTGTGATTGTTAGTGATTTTCCTCATCTGCCTATGGAACGCTCAGTGGGCAGAAGTAACAGAAGCCTTCCTCACTGTACTGTGCCCAGAACTCAGCCCAGCATCTGGTATACAGAGGTGTTTAATGAATACGTGTTGGATACATGAACGGATGTAGAGAAGAATCACTTTCCATCCAGGTTGCTGTGTCGCCGTACATGACAGACGCCATCAAAGGAATGGCTTATTTTCAGCTCACAGTTTGAGAGGAGATTCATTATGACAGGACGGTCACAGTGTCAGGAGCCTGAGGTAGCTGGTCACATGGCATCCAGTCAGGATACAGACAGATGAATGCTGGTACTCAGCTCACTTTTCTTTCTGGGGCCCCACGCTGTGGAATGGTGGTCATTACAATTCAAGACAGGTCTTCATATTAACCCAGTCTAGACATATCCAAAGAACTATCAGATGTTTGTTATACAGAGCAGGCATGGGCCTTACCCTGAGTGACTCCATCCTGGATAACATTGTCAAGATGGAAGGACTCATACTTTATACAAACAAGCAACCACCAGACTTTAGGAGTAATTAAATGCCTGGACTTCCCACACTTATCAAGACATATAGTTGAATATGGTAAAATGAAAAATTAACTATTAACACTATATGCTAGACATACTGAATGTCAATAACAACAAAAAAGACCAGAGATACGCAGGATGTGTGCACATCAGTCCACAGTGTGGCACGATCAACTAACTACTCCTTTGTCACATACCACCTTGATGTACTAGTCATGGCTTTTGCTCAGGAGATGACCAACAGCCAATTCTCAGCTGACCCCAGACTCTGCATGCTTCCCCTGGCAACCTTGATGCCCCCTCCCGCTGTCCAGACAGCTCCCCTCTGTGACTGGCTTATGAAGTTAGGGTCTGACATTCTGTCCTGATTGCATTGTTTGCTGAACTCCAAAGACTCTGCCATCCCCACCCGCAATCCTGGGGAGTGCAACGTGTGACTGGGGGCCAGAGTATTAGTGACTGAATGTGGAACAGCACAAAGAGCTAGAGATTGCAGTGGACAGAACTCCACGGCAAGTCAGGAGTATGTGGTGAAGCCAACGGAAGTGACTGAGCAACACAGGCTTGGTGGCCTGCTACTGCCATCACTCACGCACAACACATGACAAAGCCTTCAGCTCTGTGGTGATTTGTTATAACCACTCAGCAAACTAATATAAGTAAGAGAATGAATGTAGTTTTGGGTAATTTTGTGTTTGTCAAGTCTTTGCCGCAAAGAGCACAGACATTTGGAAATATTCACCTAGAGTCACTCACCTAACATGCTGGATGAGCCTTAAAGGTCATGCTTCCTTTCATGACCGCAGGTTTATACGTATAAAAGGAAAATGCGTTGGAGCTTAGTTCCTTTTGCTGCTCAGTACTTATGAGCTGGGAAAGGAAGACAGACGGTTTTCTGTTACAGCCCTGCCAGTGCTTGGCAAACACTGTGGACAAAGTGCTATTAAAAACACTGATCTGTACAAAAGAAGGAAAGGGCTCCATTTTAAAAAACTAATCAAAATAAAAAAATCTGGGAACACCTTAATAAAAAAACGCGTCAAACTTATGGAAAGAAAACTACAAAATTCTACAGAGACACATAAAAGGGTATTTGAAAATGTAACGGGACGTGCGGTACGTTTTCCGGGATGGGAGGACTGGACAGTGTGAAGATGCCAGATTCTTCTCAATTAATTTATAGCTTGAGTGTATCTTCACCAAAACCCCAAAGGGAGTTTACACAAACTTTACACAAAATGATTCTACCATTCATCTAGGAAACAAACAGGCAAGCAGAACAGAGAGCAACTTGAAAATGATAAAGAATCAGTTTCTAGAATACATCCTAAGAAGGGGGGGAGGGTATTTCTAGAGCAGGAATTAGGTGCAAGGGGCAGAATAGCCTGGGCGATCCCCTCATATGTAAAAGAACTGAATGAAAACGCAGGCTGCTCCAGACCAGACCAGACCAGACCAGACCAGACCAAACCAAACCAAACCAAACCAAACCAAACCAAACCAAACCAAACCCAAACCCAAACCAAACCAAACCAACCCCAACCCCAACCCCAAACCCAAACCAACAACAAAAAAACAAAACCAAAATAAAAAAATAAAACAAAAAACCAAAGCTAACTCAATAGCACGTAAGATGAACATGTACACATGCGCTCTCTCTCTCTCTCTCTCTCTCTTTCCCCCCCTTCCATGAAAAACTGGCCAGCTATAGTTACTTGGAAATAAAGTGTTTAGCTCTTCATTCCACAGTATGTACCAAAATAAATTTCAAATACATGAAAGCGCCAAACACTTAAAATTCATATTAACCAAGAAAAGAGAAGTGAACTGTAACCTAGCAAGACAAGGACAACCTTCTTAGTAAAAATGTGACGAATAAACTGTGAAGGCAAAGGCTTCAGACCTGAGCAAACAAACAGTGAAGATGGGTCTGGTGAGACGGCTTGGCCTGCTTCCAGGACAAGTGATCTGTTCTGTTCCTGGGACCCAGAAGGTGGAAGGAGAGAGCCAATTCCTGCAAGTTGTCCGCTGACTTCCACATACAGACTGTAGCACAAGTATGTCCACACATGTCCATATCCATAAACATAAAATAAATAACAATGTAATAAAATAAAAAGGTAAATTATCAAGAAGCCATTGTAAAAATGAGATGGAAATAAACTAGAAAGCAAGTTGTAATAAAAATAGAAATGGGGCTGGAGAGATGGCTCAGTGGTTAAGAGCACTGACTGCTCTTCCAGAGGTCCTGAGTTCAATTCTCAGCAACCACATGGTGGCTCACAACCATCTGTAATGGGATCTGATGCCCTCTTCTGGTGTGTCTGAAGACAGCAACAGTGCACTCATATAAATAAAATAAATAAATCTTAAAAAGGTGTGTGTGGGGGGAACAGGTAGAGGAAACTAGTAAGACATAGCTGCTATGAAGAGGCCAGTGGGAAAAACCAGTGGGAAAAACCAGTAGCAGAGACTTACTTGGGAGTGGGGAAGAGGGAGAACAAGAAGGAAGAGGAATAAATACAGTAATGTTTTTAAAAGCCACCAGGAAGCATATTATTTAAAAGTGCATTATATATTAATATATAAATATATTATATATAAAATATATATAGTATACAATATATTTATATGTTAATATATTAATATAATTATATGATAATTAATATATGTTATAATATATATTATATTTCATTCCTCCCAAACATAGACTATCTGACACCCAGTGGTGGCAGGCATGGGAAATCTCCTTTCAAGTTGCTGTGATGGAAATCCAAACGATATAGGCTAACACTGCTGCCCCCAGAGCCTCCTAGACAAAGAAGGTAAGAAGATCCTATTGCTGAAGATACCACGACCTTGGGATATAGGACTTGGAGGAACTGTTCTGAATCTGACCTGGACAAGCTTCCTTCCTGAGGACAAGCTCTCAAAGTATAGGAAGTTGCTGTGCCAGCTCCCCAGGGGAAGAGCAATCAACAGTCCTAATGAGAGGCAACATCTACGAACTCTAACAAAGGCCAGCAATGCAAGATACTCCTGCCGGTGCATCAGTGGCACTTCTGTACTGGGGACGACCAACAGCTCCCTAACACTGGTGAGCCATGGACCCTGAAGGAGGACCTAACACTGCCACTTTCCTAAACCACTGTAACCTCTAACCACATTCTTAACAGTTGTCCTTATAGCCACAGATGAGTGTAGCTCGCACCACTTCTCAGGGAAACTTCTTTTGTAGCAGACAGAAACTACTGTAGAGATCTGCAACTGTCCAAAATGCACGGATTGTCTGACTGTGGGGTGCCCCCACTCCACAGAATACATTTACAACATAATGTCTGCACGTAAGGTTCAGGGAGTGGAAAGAACGTCAGAGCCTGAGGACTGTAATATCTGCTGGAAGATAGTATCTTCTAAAAAATTAAAGAGACGGGAAGTGGTGGGTGGGGTGGAGGGTGGATCTGTGAGGGGTGAGTGACAACGAATACGATCAAGACACATTCCCAAAGAACTAATAAAATTTAAAAAAATGAAACTGGTAAATATTTTACTAATGGAGCTAACAGGCAGAGGACACAAACAAACAATTTGGAAAAAAAGGAAGAAAGAAGGCATGTGAAAACATTTAACATTACCTATAATTAGTAAGATGAAACACAATACTGAAATACTATTTTCCCATTAGGTTAGCAAAGATCTGAGAAATGAAAGAGGTCATGTCATTAGCAAGAGAACGGTGAGAGGCACCTGCTTTGGGGCTGGGCGGTAGGATCCATTAATCAGGCCACTGGGCAAGAAGCGTCAGACAATAATGATAAAGTAAGCCCAGCTCCCTAAAGCTGTATGTCAACATCTAGAACCTTCTGAGAAAATAACCAGAGAAAAATAGTAACATATGCTTATTGTAGGGCTATTTATACAGCAGACGTGACAAGTGATTGAGAGGCGTGGTGCACGAGACTCGCTTATTTTAACAACAGAAAACTTGGACAAAGGAAAGAAGAAAGTACCAAATGTGAGCAGCCATCACCTTGGTGGGGTAGGAATGTTTTGTTTTTCTTTCAGATGTTCCTCTAGTTCTAGAATACTCCCCAAGGAGCACCTGTTACCGCACTACACACAAAAACACCTCTTCCCATTTTGTGTCTACAGGTGACAGCTAAGGGAAAATCCATATTTGGTCAAATCATTCTGAGAGAGATGGACAACAAAGGAAAGGCCATCAGCAGTCAGGGGTCTCACAGGATACTAGTTTATAAAGACGGAATGAAAGGGAAGATGCTCCGGACAGAACTTATATAGAAATGTTTGACAGAGAAGGAATGCTCTCTTGGGACTGGGTCTGTGCACATCCTTCTGCTGCAGTTTTCTTCAGAGACTGCATGGCTTGACTCTATAACTCACTGATAAACCCCCCCCCCTTTTTATTGGATATTTTATTGGCTGGTGATTTAGACCCTGGTAACTCTGGTTGTGATTGTTGCTTCCTGTTATTTTTGTTATTAGAGGTGGAATTATGTTTGTATGGCTATCTTCTTTTGGGTTTGTTGAAAGATTACTTCCTTGCTTTTTCTAGGTTGTAGTTTCTCTCTTTGTGTTGGCATTTTCCATCTTTTATCCTTTGAAGTTCTGGATTAGTGGAAAGATATTGTGTAAATTTGGTTTTGTCATGAAATATCTTGGTTTCTCCATCTATTGGTAATTGAGAGTTTTGCTGGGTATAGTACTCTGAGTTGGCATTTATGTTCTCTTAAGGTCTGTATGACATCTGTCCAAGATCTTCTGGCTTTTATAGTCACTGGTGGGAAGTCTGGTGTAATTCTGGTAGGTCTTCCTTTATATGTTACTTGACCTTTTCCCCTTAATGCTATTAATATTCTTTGTTTTGTGCATTTGATGTTTTAATTATTATGTGACGGGAGGAATTTCTTTTCTGGTCTAGTCTATTTGCAATTCTGTAGGCTTCTTGTATGTTCACAGGCATCTCTGTCTTTAGATTAGGGAAGTTTTCTTCTATAATTTTGTTGAAGATATTTACTGGCCCTTTAAGTTGGGAATCTTCACTCTCAACTATTCCTATCATCCTTAGGTTTGATTTTCTCATTTTGTCCTAGATTTCCTGGAAGTTTTGGGTTAGGAGCTTTTTGCATTTTGTATTTTCTTGGACAGTTGTTTCAATGTTTTCCATGGTATCTTTTGCACATGAGATTCTCTCTTTTATCTCTTATATTCTGTTGGTGATGCTTATGTCTATGACTCCTGATTTCTTTCCTAGGTTTTCTATCTCCTGGGTAGTTTCCCTTTGAAATTTCTTTATTGTTTCTACTTCAATTTTTAGATCCTGGATGGTTTTGTTTAATTCCTTCACCTGTTTGGTTGTGTTTTCTTGTAATTCTTTAAGGGATTTTTGTGTTTCCTCTTTAAGGGCTTCTACCTGTTTACGTGTATTCTCCTGTATTTCTTTAAGGGAGTTGTTTATGGCCTTCTTTAATTCCTCCATCATCAACATGAGAAGTGATTTTAAATCTGAATATTGCTTTTCTGGTATCATGGGATATTCAGGACTTGCTATGGTGGGAGAACTGGGTTCTGATGATGCCAGGTAACCTTGGTTTCTGTTGCTTATGTTCTTGTGCTTGCCTTTCGCCATCTAGTTATCTCTAGAGCTACCTGCACTCACTGTCTCTGACTAGAGCATGTCTGTTCTGCTATCTTGGTTATATCAGAACTCCTCAGAGTCCAGCTGCCTCTGTGATCCTGTGATCCTGAGATCCTGGGTAAAAGAGCTCCTGGGACTCAGGCTGCCTCTGAGATCCTGAAATCCTATGATCCTAGGCATGTTAGAGCTCCTGGGAGTCCAGATTCCTCAACTGCTCTGAGTGCAGAGGATCCTCCACTGCTCTGCATACAGTGGTTCCTCTAGGATGGGTCAGGATATGGTGTCTTCACAGGAACAGACCAGCTAGGAGTCTGAAGGACAAAGTGAGGGCTCACTGATACCCTTTAGTAATAAATACTACAGGTTTCACTGAAGATAGCTTCTAAGAGAAGAGAGAAAGACCACTAAAAATACTTGTGAAAATTTGGAATCAAACTTCAAGCATAAAAAAAATGACCTAGAGCCTGGGCTCAGTTGCTCAGTGGTATAATCTCTGGAGCACAAACCTTGAGGTAAACTATCTGCAGCACTTCATTGAACCTACCCTTCCAGACCCCAACAGGGAGCTGTGTGACCAAGGCTTCATACCTGCCAGCACACCTGTTATGTCCAGTATGCTGGGAAAAAGGTCTGTACCAATCTGCTTGTTCTGTTTCCAAGTTACAGCTCTCTCTCCAGGACAATGATACTAGCCATTTTTCCCCCCAAGGGACTTAGAGAATACCCTGGCCCACTATGCATTTTATAAATGAAACTGGTCCCAGAAGTACAAAGCTACTTTCCCAACTAGGACAGAAAACGAGGTCTCAGTGTTCTGCCCAGATATTAATTCTAGCCTTTCAGAGATCTTAAGACCCATGTCAAAAATCCATCTTGGTCCCACTTTACACACAAAAGAAGAGCTAGGCTATAGAATACTGTTAGCCATTCAAAAGCTGTGTACATTTCTACTAATGGTGCTAGAAATGAGGAAGGACCCCCATAACCCCTTTCCAACGTCTCAGCCATTCTGAGCTAAGGTGTGCGGGATAAATCTGGAGTCAGGACCACTTTATATTAAAGTTACCCCCCCCCCCCAGAGCTTTTCTCACAGCTGTGTGGAATTCTGGGCTGGGTGTGTCACAAAGATACGGGCCCTGAACTTGGCAATCCCCAATTCACACGAACTGCACAGGACAGCACAGGAAAGCATTCTCATAATTCAGGGGTAGGAAAAGAAAGCATGACACATTTCAAAACATTGCCTGAAAAATACGTAGCAAGCATGCATTTTAAAAGTTTCCATTAGAGGTCTTAATTATGTTTTTCCCCTCACAGATGCTGGATTGTGCTTAAGAAAAGAGCCCTTAGCAAGACTTGAGTTTACCAGCACTGATACCATAATGAGAGGGATTTCATTAGGAAATCCGTCTTAATTAATACTACATAGACAGCTATAAATCAGAGTTGGAAGCAAGGGTGAGGAAATGAACTATGTTCTTGGAGCCTTCTAGTATGACTGATTTGGGGGTTTAATTGGAAAAACAGAATTCAAGAAAGACAGAACAAAGGAGAGAATGAGCGGCTCTGAGACGGAGCTGATACAGGAGAACACTAAGTCCGAGAGCTTCAGGGCAATGAGTACTGACTAGCATCCACTTCAGTGGGAAGTCTTTCAAAGTCTGGAACAAAAGATTAAAAAAAAAATGTGTGCTACAATGGAAAGTAACCACAGGAGAAGCATGTTCCTCTCATGAGGCAGTCTGTTCTCAGTATGCTTTATGAATGCTTGTAATAATTATTGGCATGTTAAAGTGGGGAGCTGGAGAGAGATGGATGACCCAGTGGGTGGAGCGATGGTGGAGGACTTGAGTTCAGATCCCAGCACCCATGTTAAAAAACCACGTGGGCCTAAAATCCCAATGCTGGCTAGTCATGCTTTGTCTATAAGGTTCCGTGAGAGACTCTGCCTCATGAAACAAAGCAGAAAGGTGATTGAGTAAGACGCCCCCACATCAGTCTCTGGCTTTCACACGTTCCTGCATGGGAGGGTACCCCTCACCCCATCCATACCCAGATATATACATACAACCCCTCTCCTACCCACATAGAGGGTGAAAAATAAAAATTACTTTCCAGACTCTGAGTTTCTGGGAAGCAAACAAACCTGTTAAAATTAAAGGACAAATTGTTTGTTTGTTTGTTTCAAGGACAGGGTTTCTCTGTGTAGCCCTGACTGTCCTGGAATTCATTCTACTAACCAGGCTGGCCTCAAACTCAAGAGACCCACCTGCCTCTGCCTCCTGAGTGCTGGGATTAAAGGCCTGTGCCGCTAACATCTGGCCCAGCAGTACTCTTAATGCAAGTGGATAGGGTGTTAACAGCAAAACACAAAACACCCTGTATTCCCAGTACTGGGGACTGACCACAGGGCCTCATCCAGTCTAGGCCAGTAACTCTACTACGAAGCCACATCTGCAGCTCCTTTTACTATGTACTCTGAGACAGACAGGCCTTCACTTCCTTGCCTTTGCTGACCTTGAACTTGTTTTGAAGCCCAGACAGGATGTGAACTTGTGACCTTCCTGCTTCAGCCTCCTAAGAATCTAAGATAACAGATACTCTTTACCCTGAGTTTTATTTGATAAACTGTTAGGAGGGCTTCTTGACCTTGTGAGAAGCAGGAAAAACAAATAAGGAAAATCAGCACAGGGGCGATCACTGACGATGCGTGACGCGATACCCCGTGACTGCCCGGAAATGGTGATCTAGATGGAATTTTAGGAACCTCAGAATTCAGAAACAAAAAACATATTCTAAAAGTAAAAAAAAAATGTATTTCTGTAACAATTGTTAAAAATTCCAATTCAAATCTAGATTTTATTTATACTGATGATAAACTATAAGTTCTACACGGTAACCTAAGGTAGTAGGCGGCATCAGTGCAAGCTAAATGAGACTATTAACATTTTATGGAAGAGAAATATTGCAAACATCATAATATTTCAAGCTAATTTACAGATTTAATAATTTTAAGTAATATACCAGCATATTTTATTACATAGAACACTCTGAAATCCATATCAGTGATTAATGTGGAGAAGGAAGAACTTGTCCTAGAAGATAACAGGATGAGTCACAAAGCAAGTCACATAAAAACATGTGGCTGCCTTCAAAACTCTAGATTGAAGGGACAAAGCAGAGACTTTAGAAATAGGACCAGAGGTAATATAAGGATTTACTATATGAAAATCTCCGTGCAAAAAGTATGGAGTATTGTTGAGTCTATGCAGCTCAGGATGGCCTCAGTCTCTCTATCCTCCTGCCTTAAGCCTCTCCAAGTGCAGGGATTCCCGGCATGTGTCACCATGTCCGATGTTCCTCTTAACTATGCTCAGAAACAGGAACGCAACTTGACTTATGTCACAAAATAAAATAAAAGCCAAAAATTTTAACATAAGATTTCCCAAATTTAGAAGAAAAATACATTTGGGTAAAATGGGCACGCAGACTTGCTATTCTAAATATAGAAAACACTGGGAGTATATTTGTAGATGTGGTAAGGTTGAACCCCAGGCTTTTTGCATGCTGGGCAAGCAACACCCTCAGTCCTCAACCAGACATTTTACAGTAACTTGTGGACCAGAGAACACACAGAGAAATGTAAGTCCTGAATTAAATGATAAGGAAACCGTAACTTAAGAATACCTGTGCGGTGTGGATAAAGCATCACTTGGGGCTTAAATTTCCCTCAAAGATTCTTGTCAAGCTGAAGGAGGCTTGGTGCTTGACGTAACAACATTTATGGCCAGGATTTGGGGGTTTGGTGTGATTGCGACATCAGGCTCTGACGTCATCAGTGGATTGCTCTATGTTTTTACAACTATGCAGACTGGGAGGTGGGGAGAACTAGGAGGTGAGCCTAGCTGGAGACACGCTCACTGAGGAGCATGCCTGGAATGGTATATCCTGTCTCCTGCACCTCTCCCTGTGTCCCTGACCTTCTGAGGGTAAGGCATGTGGCTTCACTGTGTTTCCTACCACGATGTTCTTATTCTTTAGGACCAGGGGCCATGGAGGAGAGCTTGACACCATGAGTCAAATGCAAAACTTTCCTCCTTTAAGTCATTTTTTTTTTCCAAGCACTTTTGCCAAGTGATGAAAAGCTGGCTAACAGAAATAAAAAAATATATATTTTAAATGCTTCTGGAAAAAAATGAAAAGATTAGAACCAATGGAGCGCTATTAGACAACAAAACACATGAAACAAATAAATCAAAATAAACATAAGTACAGAGAAACAATAACAGACACATCAACGACGTAGAAAATGGGAAAACTGAAAGTAAGTGAAACAGAGCAACAGTTCTTCTAAAAGATTAGTGAGACTGACGACTCTCTAGTTACTCCAGCTGGGAACCAGTAACAAGTCCGTCTTAAGCCTTAAATACAGGGGCTGGAGATGGAGGTCACTGCAGAGTGCTTGTCTACCATGCATGCAGCCCTGAGTTCAATCCCAGTACCACACCAAAGAGGAGTGGTGGTACAGGCCTGTCAGCCCAGGAAGTGGAGGCAGGAAGACCAGACAGGTCCTAGAGTTATTAGAAATATCAGGAAGGTGGTTGGGCATGGTGGCCATGCCTTTTACTCCCAGAACTCTGTGAGTTAAAGGCCAGCCCGGTCAACAATGACAGTCCAGGACAGCCATGGTTCATTACACAGAAAACCCCCCTCCCAAAACAACAGGAACAAAACAAAAGAAATATCAGGAGGATATTTCTAGAGAGTTGGCTTGGAAGTTAAAACACTTGTTGCTATTGCTGGCAACCAGGGTTTGATTCCCCACACCTACATGAAGGCTCAAGGGATCTAGCACCCTCTTCTGAATTCCTCAGGCACCAGAACTCCACACAGTACACATACATATATAGAGACAAAGTACTCATAAAATAATAAAATAAAATTTAGAAAATACCAAGAGGGAATGTATATGATTTATACTACTGCTGAATTTAGGTACAGTGGGAAAATGTAGAAATTTCATTTCTTAAGAAAACATAATATGACTTAAGTAGGGCAAGATGCCAAAATCTGTTAAATGAGGTTGGGTAGGTATCTAGGCATTTTATTCTGTCTTCTTAAAGTACCCATAATTGAGAAAGAATTAACGAAAGGAAAATCATTTCCCAGAATTATTTATCCAATATTGCTGCAGTTTGTTTTTCTGTTGCTGTGATAAACATTCTGACCAAAAGCAACCTGGGGAGGAAGGCACTGAAGTCAGGGGTTGAGGCAGAGACCCCGGAGAAACACTTCTTGCTTAGCTACCTTTCTTAAACAGCCCTGGCCCACCTGCCTAGGGATGGCACCGCCCATAGTGGGATCAGCCTTCTTCCATCAGTTAGCACCTAAGAAAAGGTCCCCACAAACACAGCTAATCTGATCTGGGCAATCCTTCAGTTGAGATTTCCTCTTCCCAAGTGACACAGATCTGTGTTGAGTTGTCAGCTGAAGCCAAATAAGACACCAGCCAAGTATGTATTAAGTGATGGGAATTGGTACAGGGGACTGAGAATACAGTTGCTAAGAGAAAAACAGTCTATCTTAATGGAGTAGAGACAGACAAGTAAGTAATCGGATAATGTTTGTATAAGTAAGAATGGTCATATAAGAGGAACCGAGTCCCAAGCAAGGAAAATTCTATTATAAGGGAGCCGCAAGCCAGAGAGAGTTGGACAGACAAGGTTATACAGAGGAAGGAAATAGCTAGAGACAAGATAGAAGAGGTTAATTTTGCTGGAAATGCAGAAAGATATCACTAGAGGTTTGAATTACAGGCATGGCTTTAAGGTCCTTTGGTGGCTGTATATAAATGAATTATAAGCTGGGTAAACTAGACCTGGGAAGTTGCTACAAAATTACACGTGGGAATAGAGGACAGTACAGTGGAGATGAAGAGTGGACACATTTGAGATATCTGACTTCTATGATGTGTTGAGATTTGAGCTTATCCTTTTTTTCCCTACAGAACATCAACAAAGTTAGAACTAGCCATATCAGGCCCTTCTCTTCAACATCACTGTTACACTGTAACAGTTAACTGTGGCAGCCACCTGGTCTGGCTAGTTACTTGCTCCTGGCACTTCATCACGATCAACCACAGGGGACAGTGCGATTAATCATGATGTCACTGTGTGACACAGATTACTAACAGTCCATCTTGAGCCAGCGAGCTGCTGGGCATGGCATTTGGGACACCATCCCCAGACCACCTGGGACCACCATGGTACCACCGAATCTGTCAGCTGGGAATCACAATTTAAGAGAAGGAACTTTATGTAAGATATGGGCTAGATAGATAGGTAACGGAGGGATTAAAAGGCAACAACAAAAGAATTGTGGAGTTCGTTTTTCATTAACTATTAACTCATGAAGCCTCCATCATCTCTGGGCCCAGAGAAACACTGGAAGTGACTAGGTTACAAGGACCCGTATGACTGTAGAGGGCTGTAGGAGGCTGGGGCTGAGCTTCGGGTGAGGGACTGGAAGCTGGAGCTTTTTATTGTCAATGGAATATCATATATGGGAGGAACAAAAAACTGAGGAACAAGAAGCCAGCTTCAGATGACCACAATGAAGATGGGGTGACTCTCAGAGAATGGCAAGTGGGCTGGAAGGGTCAGCTGCCTCTCTCTCCTTCAATTACCTGAGTCTGCACCCCAGGGGGAAGGAACCTAAAGAGAAAGAAGGCTCTGGCAAAGGAACGATGTGACCGAGTGCACGCCTTGGCCTCACAGAGTTTGGTAGGGCGGTCTGATGCTGAAAGGCAACACTTATAATCCAGCAGCTGCTTTCTCTACGCCCAGTTTCCTGAAGCCGCCTTACAGAGTCTTGGCATAGATGGACATTAAATGTTTACATCAGCATTGCAGCGGCTTTCCAGAGCATGTCTTCCTACCTGTCAGGGTCGCACAGAACATACTATTTTGATTTTGTATGTAGGATTGAAACTAGATTATTTTTTAACCAAAAAACGATTGTTATGGCTTGGAGGTGGTGTGTTTCCCAAATGGAGAAGCCTGGTCCCTGTTATCACGGCATTATTGTTTAACTGATAATATTACACGCATATGCAATACACTGTGATTACACTCACCCCAGCTACCGTTTCCCTTCTCATTCCTACCAAGCTACTTTTCCCAGTGGGCCCTTTCCTATCCTCATAGCCTCTTTTTCCTCCCTCCCTCCCTCCCTTCCCCCTCTAGCCCTCCCTCCTTCCTTTTTTTTCCAGGACCTGTATAAGCAGTCTATGCTTACACAGATGTTATGTCTTCATGACTGCATCCACCATGCCCCACACCACGTTCTCCCATCTTTGGTTCCCGCAGTCCTTCCATTCCTTCTCCTGCATTGTTTCCTGGGCCTTGGAAGGGGTGACACAGAACTCCCTTTGGGGGCTAAGCATTCAATCTGTCACTTACTCCCAGCACTTTGGCCAGTTATGGGTCCCCACTGCTGAAAGATGCTTCTCTGGTCAGGTCTGAGAGCTATGCCAGTCTATGGGCATAAACACGATATTTAGAAGGCAGCTTAATTACATGTTCATTTGGCAAAACATTAGTAGGGATTTCCTTGTGGCCTCTCCTGCCAAAGAAGTTTGACCAGTTCTAATAGTTTGAGGCTTGCAACTTGTACCTCTTATACATTGGCACCTTGTCAGTCCATTTGACAGATCTGGGTGTCTAAGAGTGTCCATTTCAAGCTCCAAGCCACAAGCCAAAACAAACTTCTTTTCCTTACACAGTACCCAGTCTCTGCTGTTTTAGTAGAGATACAAAGGGAATCAAATCACCTCAGAGATATGTGTATAACATAATAGCTGTTTTTTTTTTTTTTAAATTAACTCAAGGGCCTGAGGATGCAGCTCAGTTAGGAGAGTGGTTGCCTAGCATGCCTGAGGCCCTGGCTAGGTTTGGTACCCACCATTGCTTACAGCAAAAATGGCAGTGCACACCTGTAACCCCAGAATGTGTGTGGAAGCAGGATAATTACAAATCAAAGACTTCTTCTTCTTGGGCCTGGTCTGAACTATATGAAATAATGTTTGTAAGGACATAAATTTCAACCTTAGATGTCTATCCGTGATGGTTGGGGTATAAGCACCTACTGCACTGTGCTTTCCGAGGAATGTTCACACTGGTGAGATTATAACCCTAGGCACAAGAGCTAGATGTGCGCTCAGAGTGTATCTGGGGCTGACTTCATCAGGTGATGTCGACATGCATTCAGATACATTGACTGAGGCCGTTGCAGGCTTAGGGACTATTTCTTGTTTGAAATGAAGTTTTCTGAGATTGTGTCTGGAAGGGGGGGGGGTAATTGGAAGACAACTGTGTTTGAGGAAAAGCCTTTGTTATACTCAGTCCTGAGGCAAAGTTCCTTAAACTCTCCGTGGAAGAAGATCCCTTTTTTAGACATTTCCAATCCATTGCTTATATCTTGAAAAATTAATGTAAATGAACTGCTAAGAAAAATGGATATATTAAGAGTTGTGATTTTATAGCATTAGTTGAATAACCAGGAAATTTTATTGCAATAAATACATTAAGGTCAATAAATACATACTTTAAGGGTAAGCATAATGTAAAAAAAGATAAGTATGAAACTATATATTATTTTGTCCACTTAGGCAATTAATATATGGGCTTTTATTATACTTTCAATGTTTTCCATCTTAAAGGGAAAAGCTAGTCCTCCTATTAAATGTCTGTATGACTTGAACAAACAGCAAGATTAAAGGTCTTTAATATGACAAATCAACTTGCTTTCTAGTCAGCAATGTATTGAGTCTAGGTAAGACTGCCAGTAAGACTCCTTGTGAGGGCTAGCACATCTCTAAACTGCTGCCCTGCTTTACTTTAATAACAATATGAAATAAAAGAGTCTCATAGGATAGATGGGGTAGTAGAGCAGTGTCAGTTACCTCAGTTCTATCTTTTGATTACATAAACTAAAGCAAGTGCTACTACAATTCTTGAGTCCTAGACCTCAGCAGGATCTGTCCCATCAATCTAGCCTCCAAGTTAACACGCTAAATTATGTTTCCGTGAAAATAATACATTCTAAATGCCCCAACTTTTACAGGCATCTCTTCTTTTGCTGGAAAGAGGAATTCGGGGTGCTTTCATAATCTAAGGTGTTCAGTGCTGGCTGTATCAAGGGCATCACCTTCACCACTGACGATGGGCAGGCTTTAGAGCATACAGCAGAACAACAGTACAAATGGGTCTTTGAGCTCCCTTATGTTTCCCAGCGTCTCTTAACTCCATGTTGACTTATGGCCTGAGAGCCCACACTGTCCTCACCATTTCCAGCAGCCTTTGGGTTTGGGTTTTCTTGGGGATCAATCTGGCCTTCTGTCTATCACCATGTGGCACTTCCAGCCCCCACACTGTGGTCTTCTTAAGCAGAAACACTAAGAACTGTTCTGAACTTACACCTTCAGCACTCGGCTCGCCGGTTCTCACCAGACTGCAGTGTTCAGCAACAGCTGTTTATGGTCTGCTCATAAGATCACACAGCATCAGGGAATGATCCAGACGTGAGCACAGGAGCCTTTTTGTAACTTCCGATTTTCAGCACAACACTAAGCCCACTGTTTATTTCTGCCAACCTTCTCTTTCCTGGCAGGACTTCCTCATGACAGATAGCACGCTGACTTATACCCTAGTCTGAGCTCCTCCTTGGGGTAACTCCTCCTTGGGGTAACAACTCTACACAGCCAGAGCTGCCTCCCAGACTGTGCTTCAACTCCAAGTGCATTGCTTACAGACTCATCCTTCATGGCAATGTTTGTAACAAAACGGAAAGTTCTACCTTCTCATCACCATCAGGACCACAAGGCAGACAAGCAGGGATACAAGTGGAGTTATCACGTTAAAATGAAAAAGGCGTCACCGGTGAGCTTTAGCTGCTCCGTGAGTCAGCCTTCTGCTTTATTGTCGGGTCCCAGAGTATGCTGAGTGATGGTGGCCACGGAGATGAGGGCTCCAGCCACCTTCTCTGCTGTTAGTACCTCCAGCAGAGTCTTGCTAATGTCTTCGCTACCCTGCATGGACTTCAGTCTTGACAGGCTGGAATGGCGCACAGCAAGCATGCAAAGCTTCGTGTTTGTACATGGGACAGAAAACATCTGCTGCCATCAGTTCACTAACCCAATATTCCTTCTTTGGGGAAATTCTTGAGGTTTTAAACTTAATGTTTGCAAGTAAACAGCCCATGATTCTTTTTTGATGATTTCATTGCTTCACGGCCTCCGCAAGTTTCTCCATAAATTACTGAACATTGTTCTTAGGATATCGACATCCATTACAGTCATAAACTGAACCCAGCATGGCAGGGACCACAGCGCTGAGGAAACCACACGAGCTCTCTGGGTCTTTGGTTTCTCAGGATAATTTCCACCATCCCCAGTCTGCCACACTCGGGAAACGTATTTTCTCTCTTCTACATCCCCGTTCCCCAAAGCCAGTGAAACTCATTTCATCTTGGCAACTTGGAGGGGAAAACAAAAATATAAAGCCTATTGCTGTAATGTAATTACTAACGTTAAACCGCAAAATGAAAAACTGATTAGAAGCTAAAGCTGGTAAATACAAGTTCTCACTACAAATGGCTATGCCGTTTTATTACTTTTAGTGTACAGCTGACAAACTGATTATAAACCGTCATAGTCTGGAAAGGCTCAGGGCACATGGGATTATTTATCACGTGACTTGTGCCACACATGAGTCATCATTCCAGTCCATCAATCTTGAAATGTCCACTCCCTACCAGTGGGTCTACTCTTGTGAACATGTCAAGTTTCCATAAAAAGTTTCTAATACTCCAGTTTCTAATGTTAACTTGTCCTGCCTCAGTGACACTTGTCATGGACCAGCAACCTGAAGACTCTACTTTAAACATCACTGTCACTAGATGTCATAGGTATAGCACCAATAGTGTTTGTTGAGAGATGTGGGAGCTGCACGGGTCAAATTTCTACTAATATAACAAAATACCCGAGGCAATCAACTTAGAAAGAAGAAAGGTATGTTTTTGCTCACCGTTTCAGATCACCATTTCAGAGGTTGGCACCTCGGATCCTGGGTCTGAAGCACATTAGCAAAGCTACTCTCTGCATTGATGGGATGAGGAGAGAAGGGGAGAGAGGCCAGAGCTCTGCGGCATCTTTTGAAGACACATCTCCCACGATGAAAAACTCATCTTGAGCTCTTACAGTCTTCATCATCTCCCATTAGTACTTAGCTGGGGACAAAACCTTTTATACATGGGGTTTGAGGGTGAACATTCCAGAGCCAAGCCATGGCAGAGGAGAAGAAAGGAAATGTAAGTTAGAAGAAAAACCCTAGGATGGTTTTTAGCTTGAGTCAGCAGGTGACACTTGCTGATGCAAAGTGGCAGCACATTTGGGTAAGCTGAATCCCACATGCTTCCCAGTGGCCCGAGTGGATGCCGCGATATGTTGTAGGTGGGTCTGGAATATAGGGCGTGGTCTGCGATGCAGGTATACTGGAAACCATCAGCATCTCTATACTATTTGTTACAAGTTTTAAATAAAGACCTTGCACCTCACGCACCCTGTAAGCACTGACAAGGACTGAGAACTTTTTAAGTCTTTGAAATAATGTTGGGTTCATATACAAACTTTTAAACATTAGTGTTTTTGGTAATGTGTTTCTCTGAAACAAAGCAGCGATTTTTACTGCGGCTTTGTAGTTGTATGTATGTGGTGTGTGTGTGTGTGTGTGTGTGTGTGTGTGTGTGTGGTGTGCAGGTATGTGTGTATGTGTGTGAGTATGTATATGTGTGCATTTGTGTGCCTGTGTGTATAAGTGTGTGTGTGTGTGTGTGTGTTTGTGTATGTGGCATGCATGTATGTATTTGTGTGATATGTATGTGTGCATGTGTGTGCAGGCGTGTGTGAGCATCTGTGTGTCTGTGATATGGGGAGCTGGCAGTGTCGAGAGGGAGAGTATCGAGTGAGCAGAAAGGGAAATTAAGGAGAAATCAGGCAGAGTTTGGAGATCTGAAGTCCAATCTCTGGGCAGTACTGCATCTCTAGCTGGGTTTTGTTTGGCTAGTTCAATGTTTTTAAAATTTTAAAACATGGACACTTTAGGAAACCCAGAAGCTCATTGTGATGATTTTGTTTTCCTTTTAGGCAGGGTTTCACTGTGTAGGCTTCACAAGTTCAGGCTGGCCTTGAACTTGCTATGTTGTTCAGGCTGAACTCAAACTCCTCATGCCTCAGCCTAGGATTACAGGCATGCACTAGCGTGCTTGGGTTCAGGCAATGGCTTTTACACCCTCACTATTCTGAATCCCCATAGTTTAGTACTGTTTCTGTTACTTTTCTGCTGCTGTGATAGTGACAGACTCAACTTAAAGGAGGGAGGGCTTCCATGGCATGGAGTAAGAGGGTATAGCCCATCATGGTGGGTGCTGAGGCAGATGCTCATATTTCATCCAGTCGGGAAGCAGACAGAGACTAATGCTTGCACTTAGTTGGCTCTTTCTCTTTTTCATTCAGGACTGGGGCCCAGGGACTTATGCTGCCCACTACTAGGGTAGACCCACCCACTTCAACAATGCTCACAGACATGTCCAGAGGCTAACCTAACCATCTCAAGGTGTGTCCAGATGCTTGTCTACTAGCTAAGTCCTGATCCTGTCATGTTGGCCATCAATCTTAACTAGCCCAGGTGTTAGGTCCATGGCCTGTCTTGCATGCATAGGTCACACTAGAAGGTAAGAGGAGAAGCAGAATTTTCCTCAGGCAATCTGAGTATCTCATGTGCTTGACTTTCATCCTGCCCAAATATTGGTCACCAGTAAAAACAAGCATGGCTATTATGTGCTATTAAGTTCTTCTGTTGTCAAAACGGGAGTGGTGCAAGCAGGTGGGCTGTGTGCCTTGGCTTTGGTTTCACTGTGATGATCCTTCCTTCTAGATTCTGATCAAGGTGCAGTGGCTTCCAAGGGCAACTGGATGAAGATGGCTGGTAACATGTCATGGCTGTGGCAGGGGACAGATGTGACCAGAATAACATGCTCCTTGAAACCCATGACTGAGCAGCGTAGGGACTCTTGATCGACAGAGTCTGAAGGTTAGGGAAAGAAACCTTAGCAGGTCAAGACTAAATAAAGTAAAGGACAATTTTAGTTGTTCTTTTGGCAAGAGTCTTTCCACACATTAAATAGTATCCACTCTAAGGTGACATAATTGCTGCGGGGAGGGTGAGGGGGTGACTAAGCCACCCAACGCTCCACAGGTGGCACCTCTCTATCGCAATGGAAAGAGAACCTTAAATAGACCTCTTTTGAATTCTTCTTTTCAAAGTGGGCTTTAAACTCTAACGTAGCCTGGGCTTGGCGCTGCCATTCTCCATGTGGTACAGAGCGCTGAGGGGAGCCTGACTACGTGATGTGGAAGGGGAAGGGCCATAATGCTTAATCAAAAGCCTCCAGGAGAAAAACCTTTGAGAATGTTCTATTTTCAACAATCATGGAACATTGCACTGCCTCTTAAGATTTGTTTCTCGGAACAGCAGACATCATTTAGTCTGGGAGAACACAGTGTGGCTTAATTATTACCATGTTTTTCTTTTCCAGATTCTCTGCCAAGAACTGTGGAGTGAAATGAAATGAGAGTGTGGGGAGACAGCTGCTAAGTAATCTCTCTATTGTATTTCTCATAAGATGGCTGCATCGGCTCCGTGGCTAACATATAGCAATATTAGTTCTCAAATAAGCTCTTATGGTGCCCACCCCCCAGTGGACTCTACTTGCAATAAGCAATATATCATGTGTAATGGGAAATGTGTAGCCCTCTAAAAAGTTTGCTCCTTCTTGCTTCAACTTCTTCAGAGTCTATAGCTTGTACTGGAAACTGACAGCTGGATTTGCATACCTAATTTGATATTGATGGAGCACCGTCTACAGGCAAGGCACTGGGAGTTTAATGAGTAAGACGCGAAGCAGCCTAGGGCAGAACTCCGAGGAAGACAACATTTAAAGGGAAACTTGCAACAGGTCAGGAAAGCAGGAAGGGCAGGGGTGTCAAGGGTGACAAGCACGTTCAGATGGCAGCCTCAACAATGGGCAGGACGACAGAGAAGTGCTGAAGAGACCATTGGTTTTAGCAGCAGAGAAGTCATAATCAAGCTGGGTCAGAGTAGTTTCTGTGGAGTTTACCAGAGAAGAAATAAGATCAGAGTGGATTGAAAGGGATTTGGATCTAAGTAGTGAAGTGTCTGCTGCTTAGACGCACAGCTTTAGACAGAGACGATAATTGACGTGCTTAGGTCCAGAGGAGACAGAAAGGGGCAGAACAAAGCAATGGAGGAAAGATTTGTCTGAGACTGGGAAGCTGGTGGGAGACAGCACCGTTGCCATGGCGACAGGAGGGAAGTGGCAGGTCAGTGGTCAGTGCTGCTGAAAGCCTCCATCACTCTCGACCATACTGAGCAGCCAACAGTATATCCACAGTGTAACACTGGAGGGGGGAAGCAGGAAGTGAAAGGCACATGATTTTCTTAAAGAAACAGGAGGCAAGGTCATTTGCTGAAAGTAAGAGAGAAGATAGTGGGACAGGAGCCTGAGAAAAGTGGCTAAGATTTGAGTGTTTCTGGGGAGAAAAAAGCTGCCTGAGAACACAGAACGATCCCTGGCAATACACAGATCCAGCTGGGATGATGTGTTTTACACTATTTGTACTGTGGGCACTCGGCAACTGATTGTACAGTAAGAAAATGGGGAGCCAGAAGTCAAAAGCAAGAGATGTGGAGCCGGGCTGTATGGTGATGGAAGCCTCCAATGGCTAGGAAGCTGAGGGCATTGCTACGAGGATGTTCATCCTAGCACGCGTCTATACAGAAAAGGAAGCCCTGCCGAGGTTTACAGGCCAAGAAAAACAGAGCAGGGACAAAAGACTGGAGGTTGTGGTAAAATTGGTGAAACTGAAGATAAGTATTACAGGAAAAGCAATCGTTCATGAGGACCAGGCCTGTGCCCTACATTTTTTAATTCACCCTGGTTGTTTGGCTACAGTACCCCTCTCTAGAACAAAGAGTCTAGGACCAGGGCTTGTGGACATCTATAACCTATACGTCCCACCTTTTGGATGACATTATGAGCCCTGGGTCCCCAGAATTATCCTCTTAAAACAGTTCTGCATCCACTCTTTACCGACTGTGCATGCCTCTTCCTGAGGAGCACGTGCATTTACACACGTTGTACACACACAGAGAAAGAGAGACTAATAGTAAAATTAATAACAAATTCTCAAAAGAAATGAAGATAAGATGCCTTGTACATTTGTGAACACAAAGTATTTCTCTATAGTAAGATTCCCAAGCCTTTCTTTTTGAAGATTTATTTTTATGTGTGTGTCTGTGTGTGTGTGTGTGTGTGTGTGTGTGTGTGTGTGTGTGTGTGCGCACCACATACATGTGGGTGCTCACAGGGGCCGGAAGAAGGTGTTGGATTCCTTGGAATAAGAATTACAGGTGGCTGGGAACTGAACATGGGTCCTTTGCAAGAACAGCAAGTGCTCATAAGCACAAACTTTCCAGCTCTTCCATGTGCCTTTTTTGTTGCTATTGTTGGGACAGGGTCTTACTATGTAGCCCTGGACAGCCAAGAATTTCCTATGTGGACCAAGCTGGCCTCAAACTCACAGAGATCCTCCTGTCTCTACTTCCCAAGTGCTGGGATTAAAGGTATGCATCATTATGCCCACTCCAGGTGCTTTTTGACTTATTTAAGAGCTAAGAAATACTTGAAACTTGAGTTTAGGCAATCCCAAAACTCTTCAAAGAGAATCTTACAGAGAAAATCCTTAAGGAATTTAAGTTCTTCATAAACAGAAAGTTAGAAAATATATGCAGCACAATTAAAGGCAGTCCGGTGATCAAGTCTGTCATTCCAATCTGAGGACATACATCAGTTCTGAAATGACTATAAATATCCTCTGAGCCACAGTGAGGGATCCTTAGTCATCAACAAGACTATAAAGCCAAAAGTTTACTAAAAGGTGAAAATGAAAAGGAACCAATGGGAGATCTTGAAATAAAAAACATAAAATTAGTAGGCTGACAGTGCTGAAGAGAAGTTTAGTAATCTGGAGAGCAGAATTGAGAAAATATCTCAAGATACACCACGCACGGATAAAACACAGACAAAAGCTGCTTACCTTAGCTTATACTACTAAAAGTAAGCAAGAAAAGATGGCTTACCCAGCCTGCTTTCTTATACAGCCCAGGAGCACCTACCCAGGAATGGGCATGCCCATAGTAAGAGCTAGACCCTCCCTCATACACTCATAAATCATTAATCAAGAAAATGCCCCAGACTTGCCTTCAGGCCAATCTGATGGAGGCAATGTCTCCCTCTGAAAAGAGATTAGACCCCTCTTTTTCAGACAACTCAAGCTTGTGTCTGGTTTACAAAACAAACAAACCCACAACAACAACAAAAAACAAGGAATCAGTGCAGATCCCCATTACCATTCCTAGTCCTCAATACTGTATTAGAGTTCCTGACTCGTTGGAAAGAATTATTTGAGCATGAGATCTCAGGGATGGCGCCTTTCCTAATAATAATCTAAATTTTAAGAAAGAAGATTGTAAAGAGAAAAGGAGAAGGTCACTAGAATTGAGAAAATTAAAATCTAGAATAGCTGGAAGCTTTGATGAAGACAGGGACTTGAGTTTTGAGGGAGGCACTAGGTAATGCAGGTGACCAGGAGGTCAGAGGATGACAGGAGAATATAGAGGTAAATCTGTCAGCTGAAGAATGATCCAAAGAGCAGAGCTATAAGGGTGACAGGGTGGGGCAGGGAGAGATTACAGCACCCAAACAGCACTGTGCTTGTTGACTCTGTTTTCCTCACACGCCCAACTGGAGAAAGCTCTCAAGGATCATTCCTACAAACCAAATTTCAACTGGAGCAAGAAGGCGGGTACAATGTTTATCCACCCAGGTGTAGATGCAGAAGAGTTTCTTGTAACATAGAACAGGGATTCTAGGGCTCTCCTCAGAGGGCCTGAGAGAACAATGTTTGTTCCACTAACGTGGGACAAAGAACAGATAACCAGAGAGAATGCAGGGGCTTCTGGGTTTTTGTTTGTTCGTTTGTTTTTCTTTTTTAAAAACAGAGCCAGTAAGGCTATGAGTCTGATGGGATTTGTTGCATTGAGGGTGAAGCCTCAAAGCTTCTAGAAGAATCCATCATACATGTTAAGAAGTAGAATACAAGGTAGATCTGGGAGGAGTTGGAGGGAGGAGTAGGAAGATAAATATGATCAAAATACACTGTATGCATGCATGACATTCAGCTGTAAAGATGTTATATTAAAAAAGAAATGGAGCAGAGTTCTCCTTGATATCCTAAGGGAAAGAGTAAAGGCGAAAGTGAGGCGATGCTGAGGGAGAATGATGTGAGAGCCTCAGAGGGCGAAGTCAGGCCTGACTGCCGCTAGAGGAGGCCTATGATGCAGTACCTGGAGGGTCTCCTTCACTAGCTAGCACCCTTGTACTGTGCTGTAGCCTACACCTGTACGTACTGACCACGGGAATTCTCAAACTAACTAGTTAGGCATCTAGGGAAATAGCTGATATAACATGAAAGTACGTGTCTGAAACAAATGCCAAAGTCTTAGATAGTTTAAAGTTATTCGAAATATTTACCAAAGGCTATATACATTCATATTCATTCAAATCTAGGAGTACCTAATGGGTTAATCCTGCGTCAAGGCCGCTTGAGAATTTGTTTTATAACCTGTTTAGTTTACCTTTACTCTCACTGTAACGGAACATGGAGGATGGTTATCTGCTTCCCCAAAGCAACTGACTTCATTGTGGCTGCCTCGCTTCCTCTGAGGCTGAGTCTCAGGAGGCATACCTTCCAATAATGACCAGTGGGGGACAAGTATCAAACAAACAGAGACCCACATCTGCCAGCCTGTGAGGGTGGCCTATCAGTAATGTGAGACAAATAGTCAAGAAAATGGCATCTATTCATCCCCCTTTTCAAAATGGAAAGGCACAACATTTAATTTGTGGTTCTCTGCATTTTAAACAGGCAAGTCAATGAAGCAATAAATGTGTTCGTAATGAATAGATTTTTCTACATAGAAAACTTAACGGCCGTGGTGTAACAGAAGACTTAACCTGGTGAACGGAAAAGCAAACAATAGAAACGTAAGGGTAATTTGCACTGACCAGAAAATGATGTTTTTGTTGAAAGGAAAGAAAAAAAAAAAAAAAAGAATCACTGTTGCTGAGGTTAAATTTTAGTTCATGATGAAAATGTACCATTCTGTAAAGAGATTAGACTGCTTAATTATATCACTGATATCTAAAGATACAGTTCTCTGTACATACCAGTGTCTCCTCATTCACCACATTTAGTCCCTCTGGTGAACCAGAGGTCAGAGGACAACTTTCTGGGTGTGGGTTTCAGGGATTGAATGAAATCATTAGGGTTGCATGGCCAGAGCTTTACTGGCTGGTCCACCTCGCCAGCCAGGTGCTTTCTTTTCTAACTAATCTATAGTATACCTCAACTTCTGTTAAAGCTCATGTCACCGCGTCACCTGTCAGTGACTGGAACTTGGCTGAAGACACCGCCTCCTTCCA
>JANHMN010000022.1:28980640-28998951 GCA_030674055.1 Rhabdomys pumilio | reverse complement strand
TCTCTCTCTCTCTCTCTCTCTCTCTCTCTCTCTCTCTCTCTCTCTCTGTCCATCACTAAGTGGAAACAATTAATGATCCAACAATTGCTTCCTATTGCTCTTCATTGTATTGACTTAACAGCTCCTGTCACCACTAATCTCTCCCCTTCCTTCCTTCTGTATGGTATTACCTCTGCCTCAATGACCACACGGTTTCTGGGTTCTCTTAAATCTGGGTGCACTGCATTGTTTCTTTGCTTATTCCTTAAATGCTGCAACTGCCATGACTTCTTTCCCAGGCAGTTGGCTCTTCCTGTTCAGATCCTAAGAGCTCATTAGGCCTGTGGCTTCACTTAGGATTTGTATGTCGAGGACTCTCAATTCTGTAGCTCTGACATAGGTGTCCCTGCTTAACTTCAGAACCATACATGCAAATGATGAGTGGGCAGGTTCTCCTGTGCAGCCTGTAGGAAGAGATGAAATGGAATGCCACCTCCTGTTCTCTAAGCCTTCTGGGCTCTGTCTGTCAGTGGCCATAACATTGGTGCTGGCGCTAAACTTGGAATCCAGGCTCAACCTTGGTGCCCCTCCTTCCCTCTTTAACTACACTCAATCTAATGGTCTATCCGTCTCTCTACATCAATATTCTTTGAATCAACCCACACCTCTCTAATTCTTTTTTTTTTTAAAGATTTATTTATTTTCTATTTATATGAGTACACTGCAGCTGTCTTCAGACACACACTAGAAGAGGGCATCGGATCCCATTACAGATGGTTGTGAGCCACCATGTAGTTGCTGGGAATTGAACTGAGGACCTCTGGCAGAGCAGTCACTGCTCTTAACTGCTGAGCCATCTCCCCAGCCCTGTCTCTCTAATTCTTTAGCCACTGTAATCTAGGTTCTAGTCTCTATATCAGGTTTTTGCAATGAATTCTAACGTGTCTCCCATTCTTTGCGACTATAGAGATGTGCCTAATATGCAGGCAAATGGTGGTCTCTTGCCTTAATATCCCCCATCTTCCAGGAGGAGGGTCTAACTCTCGACCTCACCAGGCCCTTCGTGATGCTGTGGTTGTCTGGTCAAGCTTCATGTCACACCATTCCCACTTCACCCCTTCTCTTACTCCTGCAATGACAATGTATTTGGAGTAGATGGCTCACAGACACTTGACTCATACTTTTTCCATACAGCTAGAGTAACAACTCTCTATTTCCTGCCTGCACAAACTCTTACTCATTTTTAAGAATCGGCAGGGCCACCAGTTGTCCTTGGAACCCCTCTGCTGGGTCAGCTGCCCTAGAGCACTGAAGCTTCTGTCTCAGCAGTTCTCACAGTCTGTGGAAACCGTTTGATATTTTTAAAAAGACATTTTATTTTATTTTATTTTATTTTATTTTATTTTATTTTATTTGTGTATTTGCTGCAAGTGTGCTGGTGTCCCTGGAGGCCAGGTAAAGGTGTCGGGATCCCCTGGACTTGAGTTACAGGTATTTGCCAGCTGTATAGCACCAGTGCTGGGCACCGATCTCAGGTTCTCTGGAAAAGCGGCAAGCGCTGTGAGCCACTGAGCCTTCTCTCCTGCCCCTGCTCAAATTTAAGCAACCACTGGTTCCACGGGCCAGGTCCACAACTGATTGATGCCCCATGCCATGCACTGGCAAGGCATGCTGGGAACTCTTGAGAGCCTGGTTCTCAAACTGCACCTTCAGGATTCCTTTATACTCTCAAAACGTGAGAACCTAAAAAGTATCTGTTGGTGTAGGTCTGTACCTGTTATTACCATGCTAGAAATGACCACCAAAACTGAGCAAATGTTTAAAAAGTAATTCATTTAAAGAACACCAGTAAATTCATTACATTTTTATGAAAACAAATTTCAACAATGAAACAATAGTGAAAAACCTATCATGATTTTATATTTTTACACGTCTCTGAAATATATTGCCTAATAAGTTCTAGTTTGGCTTGCAAGGCTCCTTTCATATTCCCTTTGAGGAGATCTGGTTTGGGACATACAGAAAAGTTCGGCTTCCTGCTGTTATGGAGGTATAAAAGTGACGAACATTGCAACAGTCATGTCATCTGATCAAAGACATTCCTTCTAAAATTACTCTACACTAGAACTAAGCAGGTGGCTACGTGGGTAAAGCGCTTGCTATGCAAACATAAGGGTCTGAGTTCAAGACCCCTAACACCCAAGTAAATAGCTGAGCACAGCCAATCACACCCATCATACCAGTGGTAGAGGGAGGGTGTGGAGACAAGGGGATTACTGGGGTTTACCCCATGTTCACTGAGAGATGCTGTCTCAAAGGAATAAAGTAGAGAGTGATGAAGGAGTATACCCAGCATCCTTCTCTTGCATCTACACATGTGTACACAGACATGTGCACGCATGCATACTCCATACACACAGATACACACACAAATATGCACACATGAACTCATGTGCACACACACACAGTTTCTAGTACACTGTAGCTCCATACGTGGTTATTCCTTAAAAAGCCAGCCACAATGTAGAATTTATATCAGTATCAACTAAGCTTTCATGTTTTACTGCAGTAAAACACACTAGTGTGTCCAGGGCTCAATGGTTTCTTCACCTCAGCCTGCTACATTGGTCATCAAAAAAATATTAATTCACTGCCACATAGCTCTTGGAAATGTTAACACATTCCATTATACTATATAAAAATCATATCTGTTAATAGCAGCACTGAACTCATCACAGAAGCCTATTGAGAAACTGTCAAATTCTCAAGGGTACGCACAAAGTTCCCAGATTCTCATTTTCACTTGAAGGCTCAAATTCCATCATTGGCAACAAACACCTCCAGTTGTTTTGTTGAGATGACAGGTTCGCTTCAATCATTTTTGAGAAAATGCCGACCAAATACCACAGTCAGAATAACAGTAGTTTGTCTGTCAGTCACTCTTTCAAATATAAACAATGTTCCATTAATACAGCAGCTGGTTCAGATCTCATGCAATCCACTGTGCAAATGATCAGTTTTGTATGTGATGGAAACGACCCTGTGGGTGTTTCTCAGAGTACTGGAGATACGTGCATTGAGGACTGAGATTTAATAAATAATCTGTGTTGCTTCATCAGCATATTCTTAAGTGAAACACACTGGGACAGCCAGGTGGTGGGAGGCGTGGTGACCGCCACTGTACACTGGTGTTACTTCTTGAAGTAACTCATGCAAACCGTGCTGCTTCTGTGCCATTGGTGCAAATGTGAACAGAGGGGAGCGAGGCAGACAGTGCCCAAAGGACAGCTTTGATCCCATAGCCTCCCTTGGGGCTGCAGGAGATCACAGGGAAAGAAGTTCTGGAGAGTTCAATGGATACAAGGTCCTTAAACCAAGCTTGGGTGTCTGTGCTAACACTGCCTGGGGCACAAGCCTTCCAGACTTAAACCCATGCTCTCTTCCCCTCTGCATTCAGCCCCACTCCCCTGGACCCCACACTTGCTTTTGGCAAAAACTTGGGCGTTAGTGCTTAGGCCTCGACAAAACATAGTTGGAAAACAACTTCCTAGGTACTGTCTAGTTATATTGGTATTACTTTTTGGACTGTCTGGCTATCAGCCCTCTGGCCTCAAGCCCCCTCCTCCTCAAGAGTAAGTTAAACCCTTCCCAGCAGTTTGGTGGGTTACTGAAGGATACCTGTCAGCTGAGCTTCCTATGGGCATCCTGCATTGTACCATGTGCGGTGGGAGGAGGCAGAGGGGAGGGAGGCCAGGGTTAGGGACTGGATACAAACCGATACTGTTCAGGAGTATATAACAGATGGTGTAAACCACAACTGTTTTGTTGTCTTAATCTTGTAAGAAAAGGTGGAACAGTCTTTCACTCTTGCAGAGAAGGCCAAAAAAAAAAAAAAAAAAAAAAAAAAAGAATCAGCCAAGTTTTCATCTGGTCCATAAACAGAAATAAATTCCCAGCTTGCATTTGTTAAATCTCTGCACATCTGTTGCTCTTTCATGAGCATCTTCCACAGAAGCAGCCGGTCACCCAGGAACGAGACTTCAGCTAACACACTGCTGTTAACTACGGAAGGTGGAGTGTATCCCGCACAGGGTAAGTGAAGAGCACTGTTCTGAAAACAGCTTTGACCAAATCAGTTAATTTAGAACATGACTTTCAAGTTTCTTACTGGCCAACTCATTTTTATCATTCAAAAAGAAAAACTATTTTCTCTTTGTGCACTAATCCTAGTACTACTTTCCTGGACATCTAGAATTAAGATTTGTACATCAGCTTAACTCCCTTAACCAGGAGCCTGAAATTTCCAGCACAGGGCTATGTGTGAATGTCCTGCTCACCTGAAGGTTTGAGGGCCAGTGACAGAATGAAATGTCCTGTTTGCCTGGCTCAGCTCTGTTTTAAGAACGGTGCAGTGCTTAGCTTTGGGAAGACATCACAAGTTATAGCAGTGAAGGACACTGTCCTGGAAAGCTGTGCGCAGTAGCAGTGTGCTCGGGGGTCACTTGGTCTCTGCTTGGGAGGTGCAGGCTCCTGCTGACCAATGGGAAGATGGAAGTCCAACTCCAGGGGTGAAGTCTCTGGGCAAGGATCAGGAGAAAAGCTACTCCTGCATTAACTAACATGACACACTGGCCTCTGACATGAGGAAGTCTTTCTGCAATGAGGATCTTGAGTGCCGGAGGCATGCTGTGTGGATTTCAATACTGGTTCCACGATTTATAGACTGAGTGACTTTGGGCAAGGGACTTGACCTCTCAAATTTTCAGAATTCTCATCATAAAAGAGAGACAGGAAGGAGACCAATCTCAGGGAGTTATTACAAGGCCAGAAAGAGATCATCTATATAAGTGTTTAGCACAGTGGCTAGCGTGTAGTAAGTCTTAATAAACGATAGTCGCTATTACTAACATACTTCTTTATGCATTAGCTGCCCATCTCGTTGAAGGAGAAGAAACGAACTTTTTATATGCTTCCCCTACCAATTCTAGGAAGAGAATCGTGGTGGGAAGTTAAAGGTATTATCAGGGCAGTCAGGTGACTCAGGCCTTTAATCCTGGCTCTCAAGAGGCAGAGATAGTGGATCTCTGCCATTCCAGGACAGTCTGGGCTACATAGCAAGACTATACATATATATACATATATATACACAGCCAAGCAGAGCTACATCATGAGACCTGTCTTGAAAAGAAAATAAATCAAAGATTATTAGGTACTAATAAAAGTCTTTGGAGGTACTAACTAAAGAAGATGAGAGCCAGGTACCACGGTATGGATTTGTAATATCCATGACGGGGTGGCAGAGATAGGCATCCCTGACACTCATCAGACCAGCCTAACCTAATTAGTGAGCTCCAGAACCGTGAGGGAGCCTGACTCAAGAAGCAAGGTGGACGGCACCTGTGGAATGGTACCCAAGGTTGACGTCTGGCTACACACACATACAACAGAAGCAAGCAAACAAACACAAGTCATTAGGCAAGGACGTTTCTGCGATAATTGACAGAGAACGCCTCAGACATAAATTATTAACCCACTCTTCTAAAAAGGATCCAGACTTATTAGATGCAAACTAAAAAACGATGCCTGTGTGAGGCCTCAGCTCCAGCTCTATGCTTTGAATCCCTTGATGGCCTCAGTGATGACAACCTTCGCTTTTAATCTGCTTCAAAACCAGATCGGCAGTAGCTGCACCACACAGTGTTTGCCTGGTGCACAAGACTCTCTGCTTATGAACTATTTCCTGTGGAAACTCCAGTGCTACTAATGACAGTTCCCTACTTTTACAACTCCATCCATGCATCCATGCATCCATGCATCCATGCATCCATGCATCCCCCTTGACACCCCCAGCACCCTGCCCTCTCTGCATCCTCTCAGTCTTCTCTTGACCTATCTCTTACCTAGCCTAGAGCCTACAGTGCTATGCCTTTAGTTGTACTAAGTACTGTTGCTGGTGGTTAAAGTCGTGGGTGTGTTGGGGTAACTCTCTTTAGAGTGAGCCTCATCTTGAGTTCTCTACCACTTGATCTATCACAATTTATGGGACCCAAACCCGAGAGACCTTAAGGTCTTAACTCTCCAGTCATTCCTGTACCTTCAGCTTTTACTATTTTGTCCCAATATGTATGTGTGTGTGTGTGTGTGTATGTATGTATGTATGTACATATATATGTAGTATATATGCATATATATGTAACATATACATGCAAATATATGCAACAGTATATAATACACATATATTTATATAGTATATATTGGTATATATAAAATACATATACATTATGTATATATTCTTAATATCTCCCAGGTCTCAAGCTCCTTCTCTTCTTCCTATGACAGCTCACACCAGTTACTTCTACTTTGTTATCAGTTTCCCATCGCTCAATCAATTTGGCCTCTGCCTCCATTATTTTATCCCAACTGTTTTGTTAAGACTATTGATGTTTTTCACACTGTCAAATTCAAGGAGTCTTTTTACAATTCTTACCTTTTGTGATTCTCTTGTGATTATTCCTTCTTTTCTAAACCTTTGCCTTGCCTTTTAAACATCAGTGCTCCCCAAGGTTGTCTCCTTGGCCTCTACCCTGCCCGCTCTACAGAGCCTTCAAATATACCCCACACTTGAGCTACTCGGTGGACTCAGATGAATCCCATCAGCTCAGATGTCTGCTGAGTGCACACTGCCTGTGTACACACAGGAAAAGGAAGCTGTCCTGGAATTCTCACGTGCATTCCAGGGCCCGTTTCTGTACTCACTAGATGTCTGACCACAAGAAAGTTACCTGACTTAAACCTCTGTCTCAACTTATAAAACAAGGGCAGTCACATCACTAGTATCTACCCAAGCAGCTCTTTTGTGGAGTAAGTGAAACAATGCACGTAGATACACACAGTCAACACTCAGCACTGTGAGAAGCCTCTGCCCAAAGACAGCCATAGAAACTCAAAATTTACATATTAAAAATCAACTCAATGCTCCTCTTTCGCTTCAACAGTGGTCATAGTTTTATTGTAATTTTTGTCTCTCAAGGATTAATATCTCTAAGTGTCGTTTCAGTTAAAAGGCAGTGGCTACCATGTTAAGTATGAACATACCGAGGAACCATTATGTAGAATGTTAGTTAAAAATGGCAGGATTCCAATCCTGCTCCTTCTGATTTCAAAGGTCGTACTGCCTAGCAGACAAGGTTCAGTGCTTCAGTCCTGTGTCCGTTAGCTGGGATGGACATTGAGACGGCTTCCCTTTCACTAGGCACTGTCTAGTGATCAGCTAGAGAACTCCCTCCATCAAAAACTAAGCCCTGATCTGCATATTTGCTGACTGAAGCCACCAAGGGAACATCACTGAAGGTGGCTCCAACCTGCCTGATCGCCTAGCACACCACAAGACTCAATAGCCTACATTTGTGGACCTTGATTGCCAGGTCTAAAGCCAACTTTAGTCCAAGTCAAGATGATGAAAATGACCATGTGGGCCTAGGGAGATGGCTACGGTACTTGCCCTACAAATGTGAGGACCAGAGCTCAGATCCCCAGCACCCAACTGAGTACTGGGTACTGAGTACCCAGGAGATTGAGATTGGACCCCTAGCAAGCTGGCAGGCTAGACTAGCTGAATCAGGGAACTTTGGATTCAAATGACAGACACTCGATGTCAACCTCTGGTACCCATACACATGAACACATACCCCCCCACATATGTACTTATACACACATGAACACACATGTATAGCTAAAAGTAAATAATAAAAGAAAATCACAGTATAGAAGCAACCTGAAGGACTGTTTGCTGACAGGTTTCAAAACTGTCCTGTGTCTCTTTACTTTTTCCTTGCAATTTTGGTGAATTACACCAAGACATACAACTGGAGGCTATTATTTGTAAGTTTCTTCTCATGCCCTCCAATCCTTCATCACCTTCCATTCCACATGAGTCAGCTTTGCTGTACGTTCTTCTACTCCCCACAAGGGCTACACTGTAGGTGTCAGCCTACAGTGACACCCCTACATCCCACCACCTCTGTCTGTCTGACTCCTGTTCTTCCACTTTCTGTATGAGCATCAGCTGTCAGGGCTTCCTTGGAAGTGACAAGATGACAAGCAATGGGAATAAGTTAGAATCGTTCAAATGCAGTAACTGACAGCTTGCTTAAGTGGTCAAAAGCTGATTTTTCATAACATATGTGGCATATGCCATTGCCTTAAGGAGGAATATCCAGGCACAGAGGCACACACTTGTGATCCTAACACTTGCAAAGCAGAGGCAGGAGGATCAGAAGTTTAAAGCCATCCTAGGCTAACTAGTGAGCTCAAGGCTGCTCCAGATTAGTGAGACTCTGTCTCAAAATGTTCACTTACATAGAAACGGGTCTGAGAAGTAGGTCTAGAGGTTATGGCACTGACTTTTGAAATATGGTAGGACTATGTGCTTTTTGTCTACTTGTCTATAATCTAGAATCTGCAAGGGCTGATTTTTGGAATGTCAGAGCCTAGTTTGTAAGATACTTTTATTGTTAAAATGATATCCCAACAGTTTATCATTGCAGTCAGTTTTAGACTAGGATGTTATGATGGTTTGTATAGCCTGGCCCAGGGAGTGGTGCTATTAGGAGGTGTGGCCCTGTTGGAGTAGCTGTGTCACTGTGGGCATGAGCTTTAAGACCTACATTCTAGCTCCCTGGAAGCCAGTCTCCTAGCAGCCTTCAGATGAAGATGTAGAACTCTCAGCTGCTCTTGCACCATGCCTGCTTGGACACTGCCATGCTCCTGCCTTGATGATAATGAACTGAACCTCTGAACCTGTAAGTCAGTCCCAACCAAATGCTGTCCTTATAAGAGTTGCCTTGGTCATTGTTCACAGCAATAGAAACACTAACTAATACAGATGACTAGCTGACTATTCATTGGGGGCCAAAAAAAAAAAGAAAAGAAAAGAAAAAAAAGAACCTGAAAAATAATGAGATCATATGTTGCACGAAACCAGCTAGAATTGAAGAAACCCGGCACCAAGAGATGAACTATTTCAGTAAGACTATCTGGTGGACTCACTGCTTTTGGCAAAATACTAAGTGAATACTGGCTCTCTCCTTGTCTTGTGAGCCATTCACCTTCCTTTTCATTGTCTTTGGTATCAGCCCTAAGAGAACAATCACATTATGCAGCATATACAAGGTCTTCACGTACCATAAAAGCCTTACTTGGCTCTCAGAGACTCTCCTGCCACAGGGCCTTCTTTTTACCTGCACCAGTTCCTTCCACTCCTCACCAGCAATGGGCTGTTTGTTCCAGTAAAACCAACTCTGTGACCCTGTGGAGTCTCATTCAGGGGGCTTCTCATGCATCTGTACATGTTGTGCTGTCCTATGACACATACATGTGCATGTACGCGCAGAGCTATTGTGTGGTCATATCATCACCCTGTGCCACAATGATGAGCCACATGAGGGAGCCTCGCCTCTCCTGTGCAGACTGGACGGGTGTCAAAGTATAGTTAGTGCTAGCGTTAGTGGTATAGTGCTAGTGTGTTAATGTTATAATGTTAGTGCTAGTGCTAGTCTTTTAGTGTTAGTGCTAATGCTAGTGCTAGGTTTTTAGTGTTAATGCTAGAGCTAATGTTAGTGTTACAGTATTAGTGTTACAGTGTTGGTTATAGTGCTAGTGTGAATCTTTAGTGTTAGTGTTTTAGTATTAGTGTTAAAGCTAGTGTTAGTGTTATAGTGTTTTAGTATTAGTGTTAAAGTGTTAAATGTTAGTGCCAGTGTTAGTGTTATAGTGTTATAGTATTAGTGTTAGTGTTGGTTATAGTGCTAGTGTGAATGTTTAGTGTTAGTGTATAGTGTTGGTTATAATGCTAGTGTTAGTGCTAGTGTGATTGTTTAGTGTTAGTGTTAACGTGTTAGTGCTAGTGTTGGTGTTTTAGTGTTTGCGTTACAGTGTTAGTTCTAGCGATGAGTTCTTATTGCAAGCACTCCTGATGTGCATTTTCTAGTAAGCAAGAAAAGATGTTGGTGGACCTTACTATCCTGATTGCCATGAATGAAAGGACTGTCACTTGGAACTCAGGAAATAGATTATTCGGTAAAGTGCTTAAGCCACGAGGACTCATTCAATCTCCAGGACCCATGTAGTGAGACGCTTGTAATTCCAGCACTATGGAGATGGAGACAGGCAGATTCTTGGGACTCACTGGCCAGTCAATCTAGCCTTACTAGTGAGCTCGAGACTAATGAGAGCCTATCTCAAAATTCAAGATGGACTGCTCCTGAGGAATGATATTCAAGGCTCTCCTCTGGCTTGCACACACGTGTATAAACACGAATGTGCACAAACCCCTGTGCATGCACATTCATAAGAATATGCATACACACATATGCATTCACACACCAAAAGGACTCTCAAACAGCTAGCTGAATCACCCTCATGACAGCACTAGCTGTTTCAAATGTTCCAAGGACACTTTGAGAAAACTACATAAGGATTAAGACTGATTCCACTCATTCCTAAAAGTACTGCCTCAGCTAACCCAGGAATTTTTCAAGTAGTTTGTACCAGGCTCTATGTTATTATCAGTCTCAGTTAGGTCAAGATCAGGGCTTCTTAAACTTCTGCACTTACAATCCCTTTTATTATAGATTATTTTTTACACAACTCTGGGTGTAAGGTATATACAATAGATATACAAATATAAAATAGATAAACAACTCAAACATTATTGACGAGAAATCATAAATTAAAATGTTAAGCATTATTTGGTATCCATAATAAGATTTTGTAATCTTACTATTAAAGATGAAAGCCACTTTTCATGCTAATGGAAGTCCGTGTTTATTTGTGTATAAATAACTGAAAGGGATCTGGAGGGGTAGCTCAGAAGTGAGGAGAACTGACTGCTCTTCCAGAAGACCTGGGTTCGAGTCTAAGCACCCACGTGTAGCTATTCAACCATGTTGCACATACAGATGTCTGTTACTTTGTATGCACCGTAAGAACACTGTAGTTCACAACATACAATGGTCTTGGATCTGAGCGGAAATGTCTCAGGTGGCATTTGTTGGCTGGCATTGCATGATGGCAGACGCAGTGCTAAGAATGTATGTTGTGTGTTCAGAACCAGAGCCATTAGGACGTTGTGCAATGTGACATGGGAGATCGGATGCCCTCTCTTCTGGCCTCCATGGACCCTGCATGCACACAGTACATTAGACATACATGGAGGCAAAGAATCCATAAAATATATACAAAGATATATCAATAACATATTAAGAAAGAAGTAAAAGTTGGTTGAATATCTGATACTGTAGGACAGACACACAGCATCCTCATCTTCAATATTTTTCAGAGTTGATTTTGTCTTATTATCATCAATGTTGAGAATGTCTTTGCATAATAAATACGCAGTACAAAATGAAAGAAGTATTTTTTTAGGGCCACTAAAAACGTTCAAAATCTGCCCTAGTCATAATCATTCAATGATGTTTTAAATGAAATTCAAAGAATTCAAATAGTAATTTTAATATCAAACATTCTTACACAGTACGATCCAACGATACATTAATTTGATACATGCTGAGGAAAGACCAGCTAGAAAAATATTAGAAGCCTATGTTTTCCATAATTAAATCATTTTATTTCTGTAGGCGCAGAAAACCTTGCACGCACAGTAAGAACCCTGTAGTTCACAACATACAGTGGTCTTGGATCTGAGCGGAAATGTCTCAGGTGGCATTTGTTGGCTGGCATTGCATGATGGCAGACACAGTGCTAAGAATGCATGTTGTGTGTTCAGAACCAGAGCTGTTAGGACGTTGTGCAATGTGACATGAACAAGCATTGCCAGGAATACCTCAGATCCATTATACATTTAATTTTTAAATTAATTTCTGGTCATTGCACACCCAGAATCATATTACTATTGCCAATATTTTCATTACCCTCACATTCAGCTTTGTGACCCCCGTGTAGGGGTCGTAAGCTACTGGGTTAGAGATGACCTGTAATCATGTTTACCTTGGCCAGACAGAGAGCACCTTTTTTGGTTGGCTTAGTAGAGGGACCACTTGGGGCTAGTGTTAAAAAGTCAAGGCTATGGTTTCTACTTATGAAGTGTACTGTGAATGGCCCCTTGGCCCTTCTCTGGCTCTATAAGCAGGCTACTAGGGTGATCTGGTTGAGAGACCTCATCCTGTGCTGCCTTTCCTGGTGTTGTGACATTAGGTTAGATAAAAAGCCTTTCTGAAGCCATCTTTTCTTGCTTCCATTAGCAGTATAAGCTAAGGTGCTAACATGAAGAAAAGAAGCAGGAGAGACTGCAGATAGCATCAGCAGCATCATCATCATCATCATCATCATCAGCAGCAGCAGCAGCAGCAGCAGCAGCAGCAGCAGCAGCAGCAGCAGCAGCAGCAGAAACAACCAAGCAGCCTGGAGGCTGGGCTGCAAAAAAGTCTGGGGGACTGGCTGCTAGACAGTGAGGGAAGAGGCAGCTGCACAGTGCAGCAGAGCAGCTAGGGGAGACGCAGGGGCAGCAGGAGTGCAGCGGAGGGAGAGCTGAGGCTGCAGGTGGACAAAAGGCCACAAGTCAGAGAGGAGAACCTGAGTCTCTGATCACTGGAAGAGTTCAGGAGAGCTGTCAAGCCTTTAGTGCCAAGGATCTCAGATACCTGAGCCCAGGGAGCTTATAACAGTGCTCGGTGTTAAGAGCTGAGGAATCCCAATACCTAGGTCTGCTAAGAAATTGCAATATGAGCTGCAGCCAAGAGCTGAAGACTCCTGGCTCCTGCGCTACATAGCAGAGATGAGGAACACCCAGGTTTGCCTGCAAACTATACTAAGCTGCTGCCAAAGGGCAAGGGATCCCAACATCCCAGGTTTACTCTAGAGCTGAGGCTCTTGTAGAGTTCAGGTACCTATACCTAAGACTGTACAACACTAAAAAACTAAATGGGGCCTGCTGCTGTCAAACACAGGGGCACAAATGCGGCCAAGCCTCAGCATGTGAGCTTCCTGCCAACCCATTGTTTCATTAATGGTGGAGCAAAAAACCCAGCCAGCTGGTTGGTGGGACTGATATTAAGTCTGACTGCTTGTAATTCCCTCCCCTTTATATTCCGAGAGTCTCAGACTGTGCTATCCACTATGTGTTTTGCATACCAGTAGTATAATCATTTGAGATTTAGTTTGTGGGCCCTATCATAATACCTACAAAAATACCACCTCCACAGTTGGGGCCCTGGAAGGACATTATAAGACCCTCTAGATGGTTCTTAGGCCCCTCCAGTTTAAATAGCAATATTCGAGGCAACTGCTAGCATTGTGTCAATGATGTGACAGATGATTATATACCTGAGACACAATGTTCTTAAATATCTAGCTCCACTGTTAACTTTGCTTTATATGTGTAAGTACAAATAACAAGACAAAGTGGATATAACAGCCAATCTCGCCTTATCATTAGAAGTTGGTAAAAAAGGGTTTCATTGAACAGGACTCTATTTGTCAGTAGTTAGTTAGTTGTCTTGGGTCTTCTTAAACTGAATTTGTATCATAACCCTTAACTGTGGATAGAAAAGCCAGGCCTTCAGGAAGTGCAAGGCTCCATATTTTCTTGCCTAGGCCCACAGAACAGCTTAGAGGGAGACCCAGCTTTGGTTTTAATGACCTCAGGATGTCAATCTGATGCTTAGTCTGCTGAACCACTATGCCTCTCTGCCTGCAGTTACAGAATGGGAACTAACTTGGGTTGAGACCTGGGAAGGCTATAGTGAACACTTTATCTGGTCCTCTGACAATTAAATGTGCAAAAGCCCCTACTCTCTGATCCTTGCCTGAAGGACATTCCTGTTTGGCCAGAAGTGATTTGTCGGCTGTATGATACAGGCAGTCTTTTTACACCTCCCTCTACGGCTGCTAAACTCTTGGCTCACACCCAAATGCCCCACTTGGGTTTTATTCAGGAAATATTTCTTCCAGCTGTTTTATTTGTTCCGTGATTGAACGTATAAGCTTCCGGAAAGTGCAAGATCACAAGTCAAATGAAAGGCTTCAGTTCCCCATTCACACAAGGAGATAAAATTTGAAACCAAGGTAACAACACAACTTGGCTAAATGAGGACTTGGTATAAATGAGGCACTGATGTCGCTGCTAAAAAGTTAGACATCTATGATGCTCTAGGATAAACACACTAGAACCATCCTGGTAATCTTAGTGCCACATTGATGGATGTACTTGTAAGGGATTCAGGCTTCCCCTTTGTATTTAAAATCTAATGCAAAGTAATCTGATAGATTTCTTTCACAATGAAGAAATACAACCATATAACTGTTCTAAGACTTGGGTGGGTCTCTCAAAAAATGAAACTTTGGGGTCCTGGAGATCAGCTATTCAAGTTGAGAGCCTGGGCATCAGGATCAAGAGTTACAAGAGTACAGGGAAATGGCTTGTCTAAGAGGCTTAGGGGTAGGCAGTTAACTTGTGACAGAGAGAAGAGTAAGCAAAGAATGTGCAGATGGAGACCTATAGGCCATACGGCACAGAAAAAGACGACCTTTAGCACAAAATGGCAGAGCCAACAAGGTATGTCATCAAAGGTCTTTGGCAGTTAAAGAAGTGAAAAATAGACATTATTCCCACGATTCTCCAAATATTTCCTGCGAAGCACTTAAGAGTAGGCAAAGGTCATCCACCACTTGGGTTCCAGACACACAGCTACGTTTACCACATGATTAATCAGTAGGATTGGTAAGAATGGTCTTGTGTATCGCAAGCGCAGGCCAACTGTTCTATGTGAAGCTTAAACACAGTGGCACCTTCAGAAGACTATGCGTAAACACTGAGAAAGCTCTGTCAGAAGCTATCTGCACCGAGAGTCAACTATTTAATTTTTAAGAGTCTGTTAATAAGGAGGAAATACACCAAAAAATTGACACATCATTACATAGGTTGTGCTGGGTCCCTGGGATCCCCCAGCAGCTGGAAGTCTTCTGCTGCTGGTTTACTGTTGAGATTCTCCCTCAGCTAAGGACAGTAGTGACCTTGCTCCTGATGGGTATGCCCTATCCCTTGGAGGCTAGCTGACATGTAATGTCTGAACAATAAGAGAAAAGTGCAAATGGTTCCAGTCTCCATCTCAGCATCTGTTTCCCAGTCTAAACACTTGCACAAGTTAAGTATTTAACTGGAAACTTAAAATAAATTAGACATTTATTCTCTGGTATTTTGATGTATGCCAAAACCATTGTCTCTGTAATCCAGTTCAAGATCAACATGCCTTGTTATTTAGCAAGCATAAATGACATAAGAAACTAGTTGCAAGTGTTCAATACGCTGTAGGTGTCTTCTCGACAGCTTGGCAAGCTCCCTTTAATTTGATGGATTGGTTAAGAAAGTTTCTTCTATCATAAAAGTATTAGCATTTAATGAGCACTTACTATGCTACCAAGTAATATGTCAATCACGTAATTTGCCCAATGCCATGATGGAAATGTTACTATCATCTTTTTTAAAACATGAAGTCTAGCTACATTGTTTCAGGCTCTTAGGCTCAAGCAATCTTCTGCCTTCAACCTTCCCAGTAGCTGAGTCTATAGACATGAGCCATTGCTCCCAGCTCTCATCACTGTCTTTTTTTTATTGGATATTTTATTTACATTTCAGATGTTATCTCCTTACCCCACTTCCCCCCACCCAGGAACCCCTTATCTTAGCCCCCTCCTCCTACTTCTATGAGGATGTGCCCCCACCCATCCCTCACTCCCACCTCCCCACCCTTGAATTCCTTCACACTGGGCATCCAGCCTTCATGGGACCAAGGATCTCCTCTCCCACCTATGTCTAACACTGTCATCCTCCCCTACATATAGAGCTGGAGCCAGGGGTCCCTCCCTATGTGCTCCCAGGTTGGTGGTTTAGACCCTGGGAGCTCTCGTTGGTTGGTATTGTTGCTCTCCCCATGGGGCTGCAAACCCTTTCAGCTCCTTCAGTTTTCTCTCTAACTTCTCCATTGGGAAACCCTTTGATCAGGTCAATGGTTAGCTGTGTCATCACTGTCTTATGCAGGGACCTTGGGAACAGAAGTATTTGGACAATTTATCTGAAGTCACGCCATGAAGAAGGAAGTAGGCTGAGATTTTCAATCAGTGTGACTCCAAAGCTTGTCCTTCTGCCACATTGCATTCTACAGTGAATTTAAATAAAAGGTGTAATGAGAGCAAAAAATGCAGAAGTGAGGCTTTGTTTTCTAACGGCATCATGCAACATGACAAAATATGTCATGTCTAGTTTTTCTCTTAAAAGATGAACCTAACAAACAAGGGATGCACTTAAACTCTCAGAAGAAAAGAGTGCAAGTAGTGTAGTCTGCGACTGTTATTTGTTTATACAGGAATTATTTCCGCTAATTAAAGGCAGAAGAGCGGGAAAACATTTGTGAGGAACAATGGAAGTCAGATATCCTAATTATGCACTCAGATGAGCACAAAAGAGTAAGATACAAACAAAAACTTAATAAAAGCTAACGGTTACATATCAGGATGTGGATAACACACAGGGAAGCCATTTAACGCAATTCAGATCAAACAGTTATGACTCATCAGAGAGGCTTCACTACAACCATCAGTGACAACACATAAATCACAGTTTTCTTAGAGGTATTTTCCCTAGAAAATACAGCACACATTTGTGGGTATCTAATAAAATATAAATGACATCTCAAGAGATGTAGATAGTACTTTTTAAAAGCAGGTATCAAGACTGGCAAATCATTAACACGTAGAATCCATGGGACAGCTTGAAGGAGCCACGGACAGAAAGACCCTCGTCCTACAGGACTACATAGTAACTTTCTCTTTATCTACCGGTAGGACCACTGCTTCCTTTCATCCAGTACTTGGAGATAAAAACAGCAGGGGAGAATCCCAACAGAGCAGCCTAGCACTACATCATCCAGTCCCTCTCTCTACCACCAAGCTGTGAACTGACCTCATCAGACACAGTCAGTGCTTGTCAAACTCTTCATTAGTTTGACAAATACATGACACATACAAAAAAAAAAATCAAAAGGAAGAAAAATATTTATTTCTGGCTCACAGTTTCAAAAAGTTTTAGTCCTTGGCTGGCTAGTTCCACTGCTTCTAGGTCATAGTTGGGGAAGAACATCATGGGAAAGAAGGCACAATGGAGTAACCTCCTCAGTTCATAGTGGCCAAGAACCAGGAGGCAAAGGGGGAACACAGCCAACATAGCCTTCAAAGTCAAAGTCACAGCGACCTATTCCTTACCCCAGCACTAGCTCCTCAAAGTCTATTCAACTATGAGCTCATCAATGAATGAATTTATTCATTAAATGAGCGATTCTGGGACTCAATAACCTCCCAATGGCTAGACCCACCAGCTATGGAATAGGCCTCAGAACATAAGGCTTTGGGAAGGCACGGGCCCAAGACTTTGCTGTTTCCTAGAGAGAGCTCTTCGTTCATGGAAACTTCTGATCTCAGCATCCATTGCTAGAAAGAACACCTTCCCTGGCTGTCCCATCTGTGCTTTATATACATAAACCCACATCTCAATTCGATGTCCCTGTCACACTGAATGGAGACACCATGGACTCAGACACACTGGCCAACCGTGTAGGGGCTCACCTCATCCCGCCATGTCTCTCTACACTTCCTGTTGCGACATCTCTGTGCATTAGGACATAAAGCATCATTCGAGAAGCTCTGATCTTACAAATTAGCCTTATTAGTAATAGGACCTCTCAGGAGTGACTGGGGTGTCAGTGGTTTGGCCATGGGGTCAGACAGTCCTATTTCCTGAACCCTCACTTCCTATGTTAGTACTGTGCTCACTCCTACATCCACCACAGTAGAGCCCTTGGAAAAAATAAAATGGGCTTTTTCTTAGCATTTTCAGTGTAAGAAATTTTTGGCATGCCTTTTAGAGAATGAATGCCACCAGGTAACATTAGAAATATTTCTATAGCTAAAAAAAGACAGGCCTATTGGTTTGTTTTCCTTCTTTAAATAGCACATGCACACGCACGCATACATGCATGCACACATATCATGAAGTACAGATAAATACCATGGAGTAGAGAGTTAACTTGTAGAGAAAGGCAAAACCTATTCCAAATGCCAAGGTCTGCACTATGATCACACTGCATACAGTACAGTAGGCTGGCTAGACTGTGGAAGGCAGGGAAGAGTCAGATGTACCAGTTTAAACTGAGGAAATAATGCAAAATCTCAATGTCTGATTTCTGGCTCACCTAAAAACAAATTGCCTTCTGTTAGGTGTGTGTGTGTGTGTGTGTGTGTGTGTGTGTGTGTGTGTGTGTGTG
>JANHMN010000022.1:28956167-28976407 GCA_030674055.1 Rhabdomys pumilio | reverse complement strand
TGAGTGGGGACATGTTATAGGGTGTCACAGTGAGTGGAGACATGTTAGGGTATCACAGTGAGTGGGGACATGTTAGGCTGTCACAGTGAGCAGCGGCTGCTTGAGAACACATTTTTGGAGGATTATAAATCTTTCCTCTTGACATCAAGGTTGGTTGGGTAGGTAGAACCAGCAGGGAGTTTCTGTCTGAGAGACTGTGCAATCCATGCAAAAATTAACCCCAGCCACACATACTTGTATCTAATTTCCTCTGCTTTATGGCTTTCTTTTGAAGTGTGTTATATTTCCATTCATCCCTTGAGAGCATCCATTGGACTTCCTCCATGTGTCGAGGGATCCAGAGATTAAGTGACCCCTAACTAAAAGAAGTTCACAGCCTTCGAGGGGAAAAAATGAAGAGTCAAGGATGGGAACTAGTGAAAAGGGAAGAGATAGCACAAAATGGGAAAATGTAGGCTTAATCCTAACTGTATTCAAGGGCTAAGAAAGCCTGCAGACTCAGTCACAATGACTCTGTTTTCCAAAATGCTTGTGTCTGAGCATGTCAGGCCTAGCGACAGCAGTGACAGTGCTGTGCACACTGGGACACTGCAAGTGTCCAGTGCCTAAAGGAAAACCCATCGCAACATTTACTTGCAAAGAAATGTAGCAGGACTGTGGTGGCGCGTGCCTTTAATGTCAGCACTTGGGAGGCAGAGGCAGAGGCAGAGGCAGGCAGATCTCTGAGTTCAAGGCCAGCCTGATCCATAAAGTGAGTTCCAGGACTGCCAGAGCTACATAGAGAAACACAGTCTTGAAAAACAGAAAATAAAATAAAAGAATAAAGTTGATACCTTTACGTTGCTTTGGCTGATGGTTTCTTCGACACTGGCCAACTTCCTACAGGACATACTATGCAATAAGGGAAATCCTAGGATTAGCAACACTCTCTAACGATAACTTTAGAGAAAACAGACCATGGAGCAATCAAAAAGCAAACTTAAAGGAGAGCATGGTGGCTCATACCTATCAATCCTAGCACTTAGGAGGTGGACACAGGAGGACCAGGAGTTCAAGGCCATCCTCTGCAATATGGTGAGTTTGAGGCCAGCTTGGTACACAGGAGACCCTGTTTAAAAATATAAAATGAAACAAAAGCCACAAGCATCCTACTCTGGTACTGGGCATGTTCTCTTCCTTGCCAACTCTGGAAACTCCCTCATTCTCAGCAGCCCCTCTTCCAGCTTCTTCTTGAATTTCTTTCAGGAAAAGACAATGCAGCATTTCAATGTGAACTAAAACTCTTCGGCAGTCATCCCCGCTCCACACTCCTCCCAGTAGCCTCACCTGCTGGAAGAGGCAGTGAACAGCCTGTGGCTGGTTTCCTCCTCTCTGCCTTTCCTTCCATTCAGACCATTTTCCACTCCCCGAGGAACAGGAGTATGCCTTCTGTTCTTATGTCCCAGCCACCTGAAAGCCCCGTGCACATGACAGGTGTCTGTGGGTGAGGATGTGCATGCTCCCATTTCTGCTATTGTTTCTGTGAAATCTCAATGAATATGGCTGGGTGAAAACAAGGACCTAGGGTTAAAATTTCTAAATGTTAAATACTGCGCCAGCTTTGGAAATATTTCTGAAGATGCCTACAGAGCCATGTGTTAGACAAGCAAACACTAAGAAATATAAATATTACCCTTTCACAAATTTAAAAGAATCCTTTTTCATGAATTTTAAACATCTTTAGACTTAGGTAAGCTATGAAAGACAAGACCATCAAACTTTTCGGTAGCTAATTCCCACATCTGCATGTTTCCCCTCTACTGCTAAATCTAGTTTCAAAGGTTACTTAATACACAGCGGCAACAGTTTAGTTTGTTAGTAACTAGTTCCAAATACTGTATAGAGGATTTCTGCCACTGCACCCTGCCTCACTCCCACTTAACTAATCTTAATTGTCCTCAATTCTCAGCTTCAAAAGCCGTCCTCATAATCCAGGAACCGTCAGTGGAAAAACAGCTAAGAATGCCAAGGACAGGACTGACTGTGGGGACCACATTTTGGAGACTCCTGAATGGCCCCACTATTCCACCCCAAAACAACCCCTTTCCTGACGATGTCTTTCCTGCCTGGCATGAGGTATTGAATTCAATGCCTTACTCAGACTAGGCTACTACTCCACCACTGAGCTACATGCCTGCCTTCTTTACACGAGACAGCAAGTCACTAAATTGTCCAGGCTGACCTTGAATCCACTCAACAGTCAAGGCTGACCTTGAACTTCTGATCTTACTACTGTAGCCTCCCAAGTAGGCTGGAACACACGCCTGTGCTACCTGATACTCATTTTCTTTAACATTATATAAAGAGTCACATGATTGAAACTCTCAAGTCTGCTGCTGCCAGGCGTGTTAGGAGCATCCTTAGAACCCAGGGGGCCTTGCCCTATTCTTGCCTCCAGGATTTCTGTGATGCTGGAGGTAGATGGCACCCAAGGCTCCAAGGCTGCACTCTGTCACTTAGCAGAGATGCCACATGCTTGACCTGGGACTACTGTTCTGATTATTAGGCACCCTGGCCCTAACTATGGACTTAGGAGTGTCTCTCATTAGAGAGAACCCAGAACTTCTGGCCCTTGAACAGAGCAACACTCTTAACCTGGGTTGATGAGATTCTGAGTGGCGGCCTAGAGCTGCTGCAGGCACTGTGACAGCCTCAGGAGAGTTAGTCCAAGATCACAGTGAGGCTAAGGTGGAAAGAAAGGAGCCTGGTGGAATTAGAGCCAAAGCTAGTCTGGATGCTTCGGCAGACAGAGCCAACCAATGCCTTTCCTCACTTAAGGCTAACAATGTTAAAGTGACCACATGTTATATTCAGGAAGGTGACATAATGGCTCAAAATTACATCAAGTTCATATAGGTCACATCGGACAGAGCCGCTTTTGAAATCAGGTATTGTTAGAGAATGACGGGTAAGCCATCCAGTAGTCTGATAGGGGACAGAGGCATGGAGAAAGGGGAGGGGTAACTAATTTGAAAGGGAAGGTTTTTCAAAATGTTAACCAGGCTACAATCCTGTCAGTCTGTTAGTAGACTTGAGTTTCCAATCATATCAGTTCATCCATGGTGCAAGTGATAATCAGAAATATATCTAAAACAGGGCATATCCCAAATGGCGTGGTGGGATGATGGCCCCTTCTGGTCTCCCTTAGATCTCAACCACTCTCACTAAGAGACTGTAGCTCTCAACCTCAGTTAGTTTAATGGTCAGGGCCACACAGTATAACCTGTCTTTCCAGTTTAAGATTCTTAACACCAAATCCCACACTTTGGGGATAAAACCCTTGTGGTGGCCTATGAGACTTGCAGGACAGCTGTCTCTGTCTTCTCAAGATCTCCCTCCTATACAGTGTCCCCCCCTTCCAAGTCTGACTAGCAATTCCCTGAAGGCGCAGGAGGGTGCTTTTCTCCCAGGACCTGATACTTGACTTATGTCTCTTGAGAAGCCCTCCCCAGGCTCAGTTCATTGTTCCCACCATCTCTCCAAGCCTAATCCAGGTCTCTGCTACACCATGGCCCCCCTCCAGAGAAGGCACAGTCACCTGAGGTCCCCTGGTTTGGTCACTGGCGATATGGGTTGCCTTACAAGGCTGGCAGGTAGAGACATTCATCATGATTAGTAGGGACTCTAAAACTAGAGTCCCTACTCACTCCAGGTCAATTTTCCCCTGGGCTGTGAACTTAAGTGTGAAGCGGGGAATCAGATCTACTTGTTTTTATGGCCAATTTGTGGGGCTGAATTGATGAACAATCCCTAATTTCCCTCTATTCAGTATCTTGCCTTAGCCTCCTTCAGGCTGGCGTTTGTCTCCAACAGACAGGGTCTACCTACCTTTGTTCCTCTGACTTATGCAGAACTCAGGGCAATACACAGTCCTCTAGAGACCTCCTCACCAGCAGCCCCTACTGCTGCCAGCAGGATGATGAGGCCATGGGGCATTTGCTGAGACCTACAGGACCATAAACAACATGAAGGAAGAAGTGGTGGCAGAGCTGGCTGGGGACTCTCAAGGCAGCAGACTCCTTGGCAATGCTTTTGGCCAACAGCTCTGTGATTGTGGCTTCTAAAGAACTTCCCTTGCATGGCCTGGTTTTGTTTTGAGATATCCCATCTAGCCCAAGCTGGCTCCAAACTTCTGATCCTCTTGTCTCTGCCTCCTGAGTACTGGGATCACAGTACTCAGCTCACATTATTCTTTGAGTACCTCTGTGCTTATCTGACTCAATAAATACTTCATTAAGCATTTTGCGTAAATAATGCACGTGTCTCTGGTAGAACCGAGGAACTGATTGTTTATGTATTGGTATGAAATGGTTAAATCAAAATACTAACATTGAGACTAGCTCCACTGAGGAGTGAGAGCTTTGGCAGGTTGGAGAAAGAGAAGAAGTGGCCGGTACCTTCCATGGTGCTCTGTAATGATACTAGGGACCTCTGAGGAAGGAGGATACCCCACCCCAAGGCTGGGCTAGCCTGGGAAGTTAAGATACCATTTATGACATTATTGGCCATTGCCTTTCAGATTTTAGAGCCAACCTCCCAAATATCTGGAAAGCAAGCCAGTCTTTATTAGAAGTCATACTTCCTTTGTTTCTACCAAGTGGGAAAAAGTCCGAGCCAGTCCGAGCCAGCCCCGTAGTAAGCATGCTGTGGCATTTATAAGTGTGCATCAAGATAAACCAGTTCACGAAGCTAAAGCTGCCAATGGTCCTCTAGAAACCACTCTCCTGAACAAGCTGGAACTGGAGGCCCCCGGCTCACCCCAGCACTGAGTGCGCAGCCAGCCTGGGGCATCCTGGGAGGCTGGTTCCTGTCACCCTCCACGGCACTTCCTTGTTCCAAGTGTTCATATTAAAGTTGTCATTTGTTTATTTTTTTCTGTAGTCAAGTAAAGACAAACCTACAAGCCAGGGCTAACTACTCTGCATCCCTAGCCTTTGAAGCACACTTCACTTAAGCAATTGTCTTCCCTCATAGGGACCAATTATAAGCCAGGAGGAAAACGGTGTTCCTGCCTTTCACAAGTCTCTTGGAGACGAAAAACCTGTATAGAGCCTGGCTGCTTCTTTATAGAAACAAATATGAGTGCATTAGGTCTCATTTCAGTCATATGCTAAGGAGATGTAAATATGACCAGTGACATTAAAATATCTCCATGTTCCCTTCCCTCATCACCACACTTTGGAGTGTTCAATTCAACTTGGTGAGAAATATCAGACACCAGAGATTTCATTTTGCTTGGAGGAAAACATGGAAGATAGTCTTTAAAAGGGTAACCAGAAAGACCTAAGTAATTGCTAGAGTGGTCTTCCTCCTGCCTTTTTACTCTTTAACTTCTCATCACTACTGTGTGGTACCCTGACTTCTATGAGGCTAAAGAAAGAAAATTCTAGAAGCTTGCATTATACTACTAGAATTAAAGGGTTAAATGTCTGGCATGGTTAAAAGCATAACTTTTAGCATCCGAGTCTGTGTGCTGTCTAAGAGACCATGAAGAGTCGCTCCATCGCTTTCTGAGTCCCTGCTTCTTCAACACGCATGGGGGTGGTGGTAATGGCCACGACGGGGTGCTGCAAAGAGTAGATAAAGCACAGAAAGCTTCTTATCTAGTATGTTGTATGACAACACGGTAGGACAATTCACAGAGAACCTAGGGTCTTTACTTGCAAGGCCAGCCTTGTGGAGTAGCAAGCAATCGCCCCTATGCTGCTCTGAATAAATACCATCCTCATAGGGCCATAGAGTGACACTGTTAGGAGGTGTGGCCTTGTTGGAGCAGGTGTGGATTTGCTGGAGGAGGTATGACACTGGGGATGGGCTTTGAGGTCTCAGATGCTCAAGCCACACCCAGTGTAACAATCTTCCTGCTGCCCAAGGATCCAGATACAAAACTCTGAGCTCCTTCTCCAGTACCATACCTGCCTGCATGCTCTATGCTTCCCACCATGATGATAATGGACTAAACCTCTGAAACTGTAAGCCAGGCCTGATTAAATGTTTCTCTTTATAAGAGTTGCTGTGGTCATGGTGTCTCTTTACAGCAGTAAAACCTAAGTAAGACACCCCCATAGTGATAATGGTGAAGAGCTCCCACGGGCCTTTTAACTAAGTGGTCAGCAATCTGTAGTTATTCTCAGGGGCCACAGGAAGCTCAAATATTTCAAGAATCTTGAGGAACCTTTCTCTGTGGATTAGACAGCTGATAAAACTGTGTCAGTTTTCCACTGCTGTGACGAAATGCCTGTGAAAGCTGACTTAAAAGGAGGCCTCAAGAAGTCTCAGGCCATGGTTACTTGGGATATCCCAGCTGTAGGCCTGGGCTAGCCCAGTGCATGGTGGCTGTGGCTGTGGAGTGTGAGGAGAGGAGGCTGTCCACGTCAGGGTAGTTGAGAAGCCAGGAGAAAAGGAGGGAGGGTGGGAAGACGGGAGAGGGAAACAGGATAAGCCAGCAACTGTCAGTAAACGCCTTGTGACCACAGCCTCCATTTTCTCCACATTCCCAAAGAACAAACACAAGACCCAGGGCCTAGCTTGTTCAGCATGTTTGCCAATTCCAGGGACCATCCTTTCCTCATTTGTCTTCAAGAGAGCCATGTTTCTGGTAGCATCCTACCCCTTTTGAAAAAACTTAGAAGGATTTGAAGGGCCTTGCTCCTTGCAAGATTCCACATACCACAGGCTCACGTACGAAAGCAGAGAGCCCAGGAGCACCGGGGCCAAAACAAGGGGCTGTGCTACCGAGCACAGTGCGCACCCTGAGTTTGAGCACATATCTATGGGCTCCCATTGGCCCTGAATTCTATGCATTGATGCAGATGGGTTCAGCTGAATGACTCAGCATGGAAAGGGTGGCATAACCCTTTGCCTTCTGGCTAGAAGGTTCTAGAGAATTCAGAGACTTTTAAACAATCAGCACATCAGTCTGCTTTCTGTCACTGGGGGGCCTCATAACTTATTAACAAAACAAAACAAACAAACAAACAAAAACAAAACCAAAAAAGACCGTATAAGCTAGTGAGATGGCTCGGTGGGTGGAAGCAAATCTGGTGAGCTGAAGACCTGTCCCTGAAAGCCATGGGTGCTATCCAAGTGCCCCACGCCTACCGTGCATTACACACACCAATAATATCAATAAACATGGTGGTTCATATATAATATTTACTGCTAATTAATATTATTATAAATAGGTTAATTTAGCTCTTATTTGTGGAGGCTACTGACTCTGGCACGAGAGGCCTGCTGACTGCATCAGTCAGAGTAACGACAGAAACATGGATGAGAAGAAGAGGCACGTGAGGGAGATAGAGAGTCCAAGCGAAGAGCAGGATTGGCAATGTCCTCACACTAGGCTCAACTTTTTTTTTAAATTATTTTAATGCATTATATGAATGTTTTGCCTCTGTGTATGCCTGGTGCCTGTGGTGTCCAGAAGGCAGTGTTGAATTCTTTGGAACCACAGTTACAGACGCTTGTGAATTATCAAGTGGGCACTAGGAATTGAACCTGGGTCCTATGGAAGGGAAGCCAGTGCTCTTAACTCCTGATTCATCTCTCTAGCCCTCAGCTTGCCTCTTAACATCATTATTTTAAGGACTAGGTTTCCAACCATGAATCGTTGAGAAAGAAACAACAGGTTTCCAACCATGAATCTCTGAAAGAGAACCAACCCTGCCTTTGGCCTTTGGGAGAGGTAGGTACCACCTTTATCTCCCAAGGCTGTATATACACACTTACCATTGAGAAGTCCTACAAGTATGTACTCATTGCCTGGCTCACAAGCAACAAAGGAGGCTCATGAAGCCCAGTTCCCTAGCAAGTTATGCTTAAAGGGACTGCTTTTAAAAATAGCACGACTATTTAAAATTCTTTCTTGAACAAGGAAACAACAGTCATATTTACAGAGCCTGTCAGAGGAGTGGGTGTCACATTGGTGTGCAACAAGGTTCCCCCGACAGACTGGTGCTGACTAGCCCTCATGTGAGGCTCCTAAGTCCAGGCAGTTAGAGGTTTGGAGGGAATCCTCCTGTCTCAGATTTTCATTAAGCAAGAACAATAATTTCCCCCTGCAACAGTAGATTGAAATTTAATTAATAGTGGTAAAAGACAAAGCCCTGCTGTGTGATGGAACTACAGAAAACACTGAAAGGTGTAGCTGGTGTCTGAGGAGGAAGGAAGACTTCCTGGTGTGTGGGAAGCTCTGGACAGTGAGCCCCCGCTTTACATTATCCTACAGTTTGCACCTTTTCCTCCCGAATGCTCAGTTTCCCCATGTTACTAATGTACTGACCTCCCCTCTCCATTACCCTGTAATTCAGACCCTTCCTTTAAGTCCATCATATCCCCTGCATCACCAACTCACTGACCTCCCCTGGATATTATCCTGCAATTTATACCTTTTCCCCGGCTCCCTCGGATTTCCCACGTCACTACTAATGTACCAGTGCTCACAATTTGCACACATTTCTGACAGTTCGCACTCATTTTTTTTTTTTTCCTATAGAGAAGCTGGGGAGAGTTGCACTGCTACTCTGTGTCTAGCATGAGGGCGCAGACACAGACTGTGAGCTCTGGATGTGTGGTGTGTAGCAGGCTATGGAGGGCTGTGCACACAGCACGTGCTGGGGGAAGGTGAAGAAGCACCCAACGGGATGAGATGGACTCTGCTGCAGACGGCAGAGTAAAGAAACACTTTTCTTTAAAAAAAAACAAAAAACATTTATTTAGTGTGTGTGTATGGGCCTGTGTGCCTCTGGGGGTCCCAGGGACTGAACTAGTGTTATAAAGAGAGAACAGGACACAAAGACATCCACAGGGAAGAACACATGAAGACACAGAGAACACAGTCATGGACAAAGCTGGAGTAGCTTCAGAAGAGTGACCCTACTGACGCTTCATCTCAGACCTAGCCTCCAGGATTCTGAGAAAATAAATTCTAATGTTCAAACCATCCAGCCCATGATCTTTTGTGACAGCAGACAATATATCATGGATCAAAGATAGTGGAGTGGAAAGAAACCGGGACAGATAGATGGCAGATTAGATACAGGTTAGTGACCAGGTGGCTACCAGTGGTCAAGAAAAGAAGTTAACTTTTAAATGGTCCCATGACTGATAAGTGGTAGATGGTGGCATCATGAGTGTTGTGGAAGACAGGGTCAGCAGGTCTGAGGGCTTCAGAGCATTCGGGACAAGAGACAGAATGTACCCCTTCCCCAGGAACTGAAGACAGCTTGGATTCCAGGGGTGTGACTGTCCCCGGCTCTCGACTTCCTGCAGGCAGACAAACTGCTACCATTTCTGGTTTTATGTGGATCCTGGGGGTTTGAACTTGGTTCCTTACTCTCACACTAAAACATCTCCCTAGCCCAGTAATAACATTTAAGCCCCAAATTTTAACATGGAGAATCTGGCTTTGACTACATTGGCTGAACTGTTTCGGTGCTGGCCACCATGTCTTCCCCTCTTCTCTAGCACTTGCAGAATGTGGTTCGATTACCAAAACACATGAGGGTTGGGTCTCTACTATTTCAAGACAGTTACCAAGAAAATTTCTACTTCGTAGACAGCGCATACAAAGAGATGGTTCTGAGGAATGTTTAAGACAGTAACAAAGACAGTAATCCTTTTATTAGAGGAAGCCTGTGGTGGCTGTGGAATGTAGGGGTTGTACCGCTTTCAGTTTTTACAAGGTCAAAGCCAAGTTTGTACATTGGAAGTGAGTCTGTCCTAACTGTGGCATATGGGATGAATTAATTTACTTATTTTTAAATGCATCTACTGGCCTTTAGAAGCTTTTATTTATATAAAGGTACCTTTGAACTTTACAAGTAGGTTGGATACTAACCACTGTCCAAATATTTAAAGTAAAGCATTAGGTACATGCAAAACAACAATTCCTGTCCAAAATATAGGAGGAAAAGCATTGCCAAATGCCATCCTAAACCACCTTTTAGGAATTTCCACTTATTTTTCATATATTGTATTGACATACATGTGTATTTAAAACATTAAATCACGTGAATATATAAACATATTTCTACTGTGTTTATGAAAAGAATATGAAGTGAATTTTACATAGTGATCAATACCTTTATAGCGGTCAGTTATTTTATTGGTGATTATAATTCAGTGTCTACCTTTTAAAGGAACTTGCCTAGGTGGCAATAATGAATGTCACTGTTTATCTTAACTTCTTCTAGGTTTCAGTTCATTTTCCATCGTGGTTTTTCTCGTTTTCTACCTTGCATCAGATTACATCACAGGCATGTGTCTCTTCCTCCTTTGTCTTCTGTACTTCTCTTTTCGTTTTTTTTTTTTTAATTTTTTTTGATGTTGTTGCTAAGCAATGTGCATTATTCTTCATCTTTGAATATTGTCTACCAGGCATTATTTCTTTCTACTATTTTGCCCAGATTTGAGCTAACCTAGACTGTCATTTCTGGTTTCTTTTGACCCTGTTTTGGCTAAAACATGCTTTCCCATCACTTGGTCCTTTGATGAGCAGATATTGAATTTAACCCAGCTTTTCTGTTCTTTACTGTTTTTGTTAAGCTCCGGTGGACAGACTTGTATCACATGGCTACTTTCTGCTCCCTTTTCTGTGTCTTCATTCAATTATATCTAAACACATTAGAAAGAAACCCCTCACCATGACCTTGGGCTACTTCCTACTAATTTCCTTTGATTACTTACTGGTCCAGATGTTGGCTCCTTCCAGAACCATAGATCAGGGATAACTTTCTCTAATACCTCTTATGTATGCAGTGACATCAACTATGGTATAATCCTATAAAATAATATTCTTTATTCAATTTAAATGCTTCAGTGAGTTACATTGTGAGTATTTCTCACTATGTCACAATGCATTTAACTTGTTAAGCCATGATAAGTTACCCCAAAATATCCCTAAGCCACAAGATGGAACCCAAACAGCTCAATGGTTCACAAACATAGGTGGTTGTTTTCTTTTATATGTGTCCAAATAAATACTTTTAAAGAACATTGAGGTCACACTTGGCTATTGTCAAAGCAAATTAAATTGTAAGCTAACTTACACAACAGGGTGCACACAGACTTTTGTTTCCATTTTTATCAGTGGAGACAAAGATGTCTAGGAAGGGAGTAGACAGACTTAAGCTTCAGGAGCTGACAGTTCCTATCACTCTGCAATAACCTTCTAAGGTCCTGGTTTTTTCTAGTTATACAGAGAGAAAGTGGCGCTTCCTTTCCTATTACAACACAAGATGTTACAGACTTACAGAAAACTCCAGGCAAAATTCATTCTGTCTAAACTCTAAACCCACACTGTTCTATGAATAATGTCAGATATATTCATAGCTGCCAGTACTAATAGTAGTAATTCCTATTCGATGATTTGGACAAAGTTTAACTCAGTATAAGTTTATTTAATATATTTTCATTTATTTTTAATGTTGCATATAAGCCTTTCTTATTACAGGACTCTGCTGTTTCAAATATTCCTGCATCCTTCATTCATATTTGAAACCTAAACACCTATGTGATGGTGACAGAATTAGGAGATGGGGATTCATGCAGACAGTCTCTGTGACAGGGCTGGTGGCCTCATACAGTGAGTTGCTTTGCCATGTGAAGAAATAGCAGGAGCTGAAACTGAAGGTCCTCCCAGACTCTGGATCTCCAATGTCCTCATCTCTGACTTAGCAGCTGCTAGAACAGTGAGAACTCAGTTTATATTGCATTATACAGTCTATAGTATTTCAATATAGCAGCCAGAGTGGCCTAAGGCAGAATCTTTTCTTCTGAGTGCTGGACTGCACAGCCAGACAAAAGGAGACAAATGACCCAGTGAACACCAGAGTATTTTAAATCATCTTTCGGATCCTAATTGATTCCAATTGAAGGTGGTTTTTAATTAGTTGGAAAATAATGAAAACCAAATACCAACATGGAAAAAAATAAATCATTTAAGTAGAAAACAAACGACACAAACAGGCCAGCTCCCTTGCTCACAAACTCTAGGGCTTAGAGAAAGATCGCCGTTGAGAGCTCAGGCTTCAGGGTGAGTCTGTCTCTTTCCTTAGCTCTCTCATTCAGAGCTAGTGTGGCTTGTAGGGCAGGGGACCATGGGAGTGACAAACGTTCTCGAGCTAGACACTTGGGCTTGACCCTCATTTGACCACCTCACAGCAACTATGCATGGGTAGAATGCCTACACTTCCCTTTCCCCCTTTGCAGAGTGGCAAAATAGATTTTATTCACAGGTAAGGGAGGAAATATCCCAGAATCTCTTTTGCTCCTTGGCTATAGTAGAACCTTCTTCCAAGTATGTAACTCATTAGCATTTACCAAGGGTCAGGCCCATGGCCCACAAGGACCAATGACTGGACTCTCCACAGAACCCACAAGCCTGTATGCCAGTCTTTCCTGTAGTTTCCACAAGGGCCATCGCTGCTTTCCTATCACCCTATAATTCCCTCTGAAGTGTTTAGAGTGGTTAGTGACATTGTTCTTATTATTAGCTTAGCTTTCTGGATTACTGTATTTTTTTTGTCATTTCATGTTACATTTTAGGTCTGTCTAGTTGATATGACATCCCCACGAGTCTTTCCAGTGTGAGCTCGTTAACAGGTGCCTGAGTACACACTTGTTGAAACAACAAGCAAAGGGATGAATCGTTGTTCTCTTTTCCTACTTTAACAGTAAATCCTATCTATCCAGAATCCAGTGGCCAGCACCCAAAAGAATTTTAATTCTACTGCTTATATTTATTTTTCAATTATTTTATTTCTATTCATATTTATTGTCTACTGTATGTCTTAGTACTAATGTATCACTGAAAAAAAAAACCTTGTCTGGAATTTTACATGTGTAACTGATTTTTTTTTTAATCAACAATCAAAATACAAAGTTTAAGACAATACATACATGGCAGTGTTAAACCCAAGGATCTACATTATGGCTTTACCCAGGCCTGGGAGGATTAACAGGACCAGTCACTAGAGCTTCAACTTGCATTTAGGATCTTTTTTAAAGAACTGTTTTAAGAACACACTTGTGAGAATCACACTGGTTTCCCGGTTGCACAGTCTCCTTCACGCACTTTTGTTCCACTTTGAGAAAAGCACATTCTTTATGCATAGCATATCTATTTTGTAAGTGTGTGTTTAACAACTTTCAGGGTGCCAGAGGAACAATAAAAACACGGCCTTCAGGAAGCACTGTACTACAAACTGAAAGGTTAAAGCTACCCTGACCTTACTGGATTGGTTTTGTTGCTTGTTTGTTTTGTTAATGGAGAAATTTCTGTGGAGAGATGTTATGGATTCAAATATGCTTAGAAAGGTAGTGATTTTTTTTTTAACCTTTATTTTTATTTTATGTGTACGAGTGTTTTACCTTCTTTTGTGTCTATATACTGCATGCAGTGCCCCTGGAGGCCAGAAGAGGGCATCAGATCCCCTGGAACTGGAGTTACAGACAGTTGTGAGTCACCAAGTGTGTACTGGAATCAAAACCCAGGGCCTCTGGAAGAACAACCAGCGCTCTTAACTGCTGAGCCATCTCTCCAGCCCAGATGGTGATTCTCTTTTAACTGAAAACATTTTTTCACACATTATATTCTGATTACAGTTTTCTCTCCCCACAATTCTGTCCAAATCCTTCCTGCTCCTCACCCATGCAAATCCACATCCTTTTTTACTCTCCCTCATTAGAAAACAAACAGGCATCTAGGAAAAAAATAAGATAAAAGCAAACAAAGAAACCAGAATAAGATAAAATAAACAAACAGGATAAAAAAGAGCTAAAGAAAAGGCACAAGGAATATATATAGACGCATACACACACACACACACATACACACACACACACACACACACACACACACACACAGAAATCCCATAAAACCACAAAAACCAGAAACCATAATGTATAAGCAAAAAACCTGTAAGGCCCAAAACAAAACAAAAGACTGCTCAGATAAAGCATTATGAAATAAACAAAGCAAAATAAAAAAAAAAAATCTGAACCCAAAAGAAACAAAACCAAAACCCCTCTAAGATGGCAGTAATTTGTATGTGGTGATCTTGACTCTTGCCTTCTGTGAAAGAATGCACGGCTGTGAGAGAAAGCCCCACGAAAGCAAGTCAAAAAGACCAGAGTAAGAAACCGTCTGTGGTGGTTTACCCGGGTGACGTATGCTGCTGTTTCATGACTGTCCCTTCTTTTGACCAGCCTACCCATCTGCCCGGCTAGCCATGAATCCTGTCACATCACCTTATAGTTTACAAATGAGCTGCTGGGAAATGCCACCGTGGTATGATGTGTCATCCGTGCCTTTTCACTACTGTTAGGAATGAGAAAAGGGTTGGGAAATATTCTTATTCTCTCCTCTCTCCGTCCACAGCCCCGTTACATGCAACTCATGAGTCAAAGGAGGCAGAGGAAAATGTTCAGCGGTTAGCTTAATGAAATAACAGCACAGCACAGAACGCCTTTGGATAAAAGGAACTCATATTACATGAATGTTTTACAGTGTCCTCAAAGCCTGTTCAGCCCCAAGAAAGACACTTTCATTAACTTCTGTCAAAAGATGATTGGACAGAGTGGAGACATGGCTGAACTGGCTAACTCTCTGCTGAGCAAGCGTGAACACCTGGATCCCTAGCAACCACGTAAAAAGAAAAAGTCAGGTTGGGGAGATGGGTAGAACAGGTGGATCTGGGGGTTCACTGGCCAGCCAGTCTAAGAAGCAGAGCTCCAGGTTCAGGGAAGAGGCTCCATCTCAAAAGCAAGGTGGTGAGTAATTGAGGATTGCATGTTAAGGACTGACCCCGGGCTTCGACCTGCATGTCGACATACACTATACTACACTACATGACACAATAAGACACTCCACTCCATGATATGACACAACACTGCACTCACTCACACACACCACACTATAGTCATACACAGTTCACTACACTACACTCACACAAACACACAGAGGAAAGAAGGGAGGGAGGGAGGGAGGGAAAGAGAGAGAAACATGCTTATTTTCCAAGCTACTTGTCACTTTTAAACTACTCCTCTGTTCCTTGGTTCATTCCTCCTGAGTACCTGTTACATAGTAACAAATACATTTAACAGGGCTATACTGTCTGTATATTCTACCATACACAATCCCCTTGGAAACAAAAACCATTAAACAATTACAACTTTTCCGAGCCTCACATTAGCTAATGGTGCAATAGCTTTTCTATTCTCGCTATGAACATCTACTGCATCCACCAAGCAATCAAAGGGAAAACCACATGAGTGTATCAACATGGGCACAAGAGCATCCCATCATGAGCATCCCATCACATCACATGTATTCATTGGGGTTCCCTTAACCTGATGCATATTATCAGCCCTGCCCCTCCCTTCCCTGAAAAAAATGAAACAAAGCACAGAACACTACTATAAACATCACATCTAAAAGGAAATACTAAAGCCTCTGGTCCCTGCTAGGAAGACAGGAAAGAAACAAGCACGTGTACTAATCCCAACACAGGAGGTTCTAGCCAGTGCAACAAGAAGAGCAAGTCAGTGATGTGAAGAACTGGTAGAGACAAAAGCTACTGCTCAAAGACGACACTGCTGTATACCTAAGAAGCATGCTATCACAACTCCTAAGACAAAACCGGAAATGATAAGCCGATTTAGTATTATAAACTAAATGTCCTCCATCTTTAGGTTGAACCTCTAACCCCCAGTGGCAGCCTTTGGAGGAAGGCCTTTGGGAAGTAATTAGGTAAATGAGGGTGGGGCCTTATGGGATGAATGTCCTTATAAGAACAGGAAAAAGGGATCCTCTCCCCTATGAGCACACACTAAGGGAGGGCCACGTAAGCCCTCAGCAGGAAGGCAGCCATCTTGGACCCAAGAATAGAACCAGACTGTGAGGGCAACAGATCTTAAACTTTCTAGCCACAGAACTGGGCAAAGATGAGCTCCCTGGTGAAGTCACCCAGTCTGAGGTACTTGTTGGAGTAGTCACAATAGGCTGAGACTTTCAGCAATGTTGCTGTATAAAACCAGCATATAAAAACCAATGAGAATTTATATAAGCTAGCAGGACATTTAAAATATTAGCATATTTGTATATTTGTATGATACAACATGCAGAAAAACTTACATTAGAACAAAACAGTAAGAACAATTAGAGAAAATCTTAGAAAAGGAAGCACAGACCTCATCCACTGGAATACTCCAGTTTTAAGTTGGTGTAGGTAACTGATTAAATAGAAAATCAACAACAAAACTGCAGAAAATTTTGTTTTGTGTTCCATTTTACTTTTTGGTGGAAACTGAAGATTCATAAAGCAGTATATAGTGGGTTGAAAATGCTGCTAAGGCACCAGACATCAGGATTGGCTTCTGTAATGAGAATATGGTCTTAGCACACCAGTGTGTTAGAATGTCCAGGAAAGAGCTGGTGACACAGGCTGCAACCTGGAGACCACTTGGAGGCCACTTTACATCCCTCCCCCATTATAAAGGACATTTTATGTCACCACAATCTAAGGATTTAACTATTAATAATGCCTTTCAAATATCTTCACAGCAAGGTCCACACCAGATTTTAACCAAATTTTGAGATCACATGGCCTAGTCAAGCTGATATGTAAGGTTAAAGGCATCATATTTATGTTAGGCAAAGACTTCTAACGTAAGACTACAAAAAAGTATTAATCATTTAATGGTAAGTTGGATTTCACTGTAAAAGTCCCTTTGTCTTTAAAAGAAAGTGCTAAGAAAATGAAAAAAAATCATAAATTAGAAGTTGTATGTGGTTTAACTAATTGTTTAAATAAAAATCTTTTATAGTTCAGGACCAGAAAAAAAAAAACCAATTCAAATAGTAGGTGAGGCTTAAATAAACACAGATATGGGCAAGAATAAAAGTCAACTGTTGAAGTCTTTAGTTGTTTACTGAGGACATATTTAAAAGTACCAGGAGGTATCACTACCTGTCTGTTAGAAAGGACTAAAAACCCAACACTACCAAGACAACATGGATCAGCACTGGTGCTTTGTTAATGAGCATACAGTGGGACACCCACCACAGAAACAGTTCTCTAGGACAGTAGGTCTGAGGTGTCCACAACACAATACAACTATACACAAAATGATGTGTATCTGGGGTAAGTTTACTGATTAGCATAATCCAGGAATTCAGCAACTGGGCAATATACATCTATTCCAAAACACATATATTATGTGCATGTATTTATAAACATATAGAAATATATATTCCAATATATTTAAAACATATACCTCACTCTACTCAAAAGAACTGAAAATAAGCATCATACAGAGATCCCAATCAACTACCAATAGCGCCATTATTCACAAATGACTCAAACTGGCAATGATACAAATGTCCACCAACCAGTGAATGTATACATTGTGATCACCCATCAATCCTGCAACAAATGCTATGCAGTAACTGGAAGGAACTAATCAATGACCTGTGTGACCATATGTATGAGTCTCAAATGCACAGACAGCAGCCTGATGCAAAAGATGACAATGATGTGACATGATTTAGGACATTCTGGGGAGAGCTATAGCATAGAGACAAAACTCTGAAGAGTGATGCCACAGGCTGGGAGTCCAGTCAGGAACTGAAAGAGACAGAATACTCAATGTTGTAGCCCTGGGCACATCTATCAAACCCACAAAGTATTTAACACCTAGTAACAGAGACTCTCACCACATGCAAATTATATCTCATAAACTCAATTCCAAAATAATGGCACTAAAAGCTGAAAGTTGTTTTTAAAATTACAGCAGAGCCAGGCGGTGGTGGCGCACACCTTTAATCCCAGCACTTGGGAGGCAGAGGCAGGCGGATTTCTGAGTTCGAGGCCAGCCTGGTCTACAGAGTGAGTTCCAGGACAGCCAGAGCTACACAGAGAAACCCTGTCTCGAAAAACCAAAATAAATAAATAAATAAATAAATAAATAAATAAATAAAATAAAATAAAATAAAATTACAGCAGAATGAAATCAATATGTGAAGATAATAAAATGTGATCTCAACTAAGGATGTAAAACTTTATGTTGTTGAGGAATTGTTCTTACAACTTTCCTACATTTTCCAAGAAAAATTTTGAGTGTCGAATCATTACAGTGTTTGGATTCTACTAGATAAACATAAAACTTGATATTTCATTTTAAAGGTCAGCATTTATACTATACTGAAAGCATATTTAAACCTACTTTGAAAAGTCATAGTTATCCATCTGAAAACACCTGTGGAAGTACACAGTGTACAAGAATCCCTCCCAGGGAATACAAAGACTGCTATCCCCAGCACAGCGGACAGACTTAAGCCAAGGCTGACTTGCAGCGTATCTAGACTCTCCACACCAGTATCTGGGGCAGGCAGGCTAGCAGGTATGCAGGCAGGCAGGGTTCCTTCAGCCAAAAGCAATCTACCACACAAAAGTGCTATTATAACTATTCTCGCTGTCTGTGAGTGTCACAAGGTAGAAAAGACTTGAAAGCATTGCCCAAGCTAAAGTCTTACACAAGAAAGCTGACCATAGTAGGAGCATAATGTTGAATGACTGGATCCACCTCCCCAGGAGACTAAATAAGTGTGGAATTAGCATCCAGTGAAGCTGCATATAGCAGTGAAAAGGAAGGAGTATAAGCTACGTGTATACACACAGAAGAGTCTGAAATGTCATGCGGAGTGAGAAAACCAACATTCTGCTATACACAAAGCACTGCCATCCCTGTCACATTTGAATATACACTGTATGAGCTGGGGTTCTCTAGAGTCACAGAACTGGTAGAATGAGTGTCTGTCTGTCTCTCTCTCTGGAATATGTATGCGCGCGCACACACACATCTGGAATTTTTGAAATGATTTAGGCTGCAGTCCAACGACTCTACCAATGGCTAGCTGTGAATGAAAAGTTCATTGATCAAGAAGTTTCTCAGTCCCACCAGGCTAGGTGCTTCAGCTGGCCTTCTGTATATGCTAAAATACTGAAGAAATAGGCTCCAATACCAGCGAAGAAATGGATGTGCTAGCAAGGGCAAAAAAACCAAATCAAAACCCCAAATCCAAAATCCAAAAACCTTTCTTCTTCCATTATCCTTATATAGGCTTCAGCAGATTAAAAGTGTGTGTCTTCTCGCCTCGAGATTTGGATCAAGGTGTGCCTTCCAATTCTAGTTTGTAGTTCATTCCAGATATAGTCAAGTTGACATCCAAGAATAGCCATCACACATGCCAAAGAAGATAATGGAATTTGTGGGTAAATACCAGTCCAGGAATACTACAATGTCCATAAGACTCATAAACATGGCAATATGAACTGCAAGTTTTCTATGCAGAGAGGAAAGGAAGTCAAAAATCCCCGTGGATTTAAAACCATGTGTGTACTGTTTACTTCCTTATGACTTTGAAATGAATATGTCTAATGCTAGATGGCGCTGCACGGCTGAAATGCAGTGGCACTGGGTACATTTTTTCTGAATTTCAAGTATTTACAATGGACCCCAAAAGATTAAAGTCTGCAGATATTTGGCAGGAGCTGTGACTTGCTGCATTTTTTGATGCCTTACCACAAATACACAATACTTAATATCAAAAGAAATAAAAATGTAAGCCTAAAATGAGTATACCTACCATTACTTTCTAGTTAGTGACCAGAAGCTAAAGCGAAGATCAGTCTGCTCCCTTTAAGCCTCAATCTGAGGAAAATCTCATGGACTCAAATGAATCAACATCAGCTCTCCTAACATGAACAGCCAGTTGTTCTGCACTTTATACATTCACTCAACAATAACTAAACAGCTGTGTATTTTGGCTAACCAGGATGTTGAAAGGCCATCACTAGAAAGTAGGCACGTCTGTCGCTTTTATGCATCTTTATAGTTAAGACTGAGAGGCAGACAACAAAGAAAAAGAGCCTCTCCAGGATATGAGAAGTGTGACCAATGACAGGAAACTGGGCAGCAGAGACCTAGTCACACCCAATATGTACACCATGAGTGGACAGTAGACATCACAAGTGGACAGTATAGACATGATGAGTGGACAGTATAGACATCACGAGTGGACAGTATGGACATCACTAGTGGACAGCATGGACATCATGAGTGGACAGCATGGACATCACAAGTGAACAATATGGACATCACTAGTGGACAGTATGACATCACTAGTGAACAGTATG
>JANHMN010000022.1:28943979-28956157 GCA_030674055.1 Rhabdomys pumilio | reverse complement strand
ATGGACATCACAAGTAGACAGTATGGACATCACTAGTGAACAGTATGAACATCACAAGTGGACAGTATGGACATCACTAATGAACAGTATGGACATCACTAGTGGACAGTATGGACATCACTAGTGGACAGTATGGACATCTCTAGTGGACAGTATGGACATCACAAGTGGACAGTATGGACATCACTGGTGGACGGTATGTACATCAGGAGTGGACCATATGGACATGAGCTCAGTCACAAGTTCGCTAAGCCTACAGAGAGGACATTCACCACTTTGCACTAGTTTGACATTTGAGAATTTTTTTCTTTAAGTTAAAACAAGAAACAACTTTTTTTCTACTTAAGGTCACATAGTGTGGGGTTGCTAAGGTTTTATACTGAACTGACATAGGGAAGAAAGGGAAACAATAAAATGGCAAGGGATCCTTAAGAAATCTACTGAACGACATCAGAAAAAAGTAAGCCTTTTCTAACATATGTACCAAGCATTTAGAAAAGACAACAGACTGTAAATATATCCTTGTGAACAGGTGTTAGGGAATAAAGAGAGCAAACAGGCAGGGATCAAAAAAGCAGGTGACTGTGAACGGTAAAAATATTATTACAGCAAGACATTAAACATCTGTATCATATTTCAGCACATGTGTTAGCGCTCTAACTTTTCTTGAAGCCGTAATGCATTTTCTTGGGAATGGATATACGACGTAGTGGAATCCTTTCATTTCAATGGGGACAAAAGACCCAAACACACACTCACGGAGAGGCGAGCTCCTGCTAAGAAGTTCCTTCCCAGATGGTATAGGAGCGTGGAAACACTACACTCCCTGAAGTCTCTGTCTAATACAGTGGGCTAGACAACTCAGCCAAGGTAATGATTAGAATTCCAAGGAAGGAAGTGAAATAGAAAAGGCTCCAGCTGGCGACTAACTGTCTCTCCTAAAGTCCTACGTTGAAAACTAAGCACGAGAGCAATGGCTCTGAAGGCAGGCCTTCGAAATACCATTGGGTCAATGAATTCTGAGTGCCCAAAAGGGGCTGCAGAGACTGAGAGTTCTCTCCTTCATCCAGTTGATGACACAGCGGTCATTGGAGGATCAGAAGCTGAAGATTCTTGTTCTTATCTGCAGTCTTCAGAGGGTGAAAACAAAACAAACAAAACCAGCCTCTGCTGTTGATACGATACTCAGTTTATGGCATTTTTTTTTCCTGAGACCTAGTCTCATGTATCTCAGCCTCAGATTCACTGGGTGGCCAAGAATGGCCTTGAGTCTCTCATCATCCTGTCTCCATCTCCTGAGTATGAGTCACCATGCCCAACTCTATGTGATGATACTGGGGATGGAACTCAGGGGCTTTGTGCTCTGCTGACTGAGCTATACCATCAGCCCAGTTCTTGGCATTTTTGATTCAGAAGCCTAAATATATAAAGATAGCAGACTTCATCTTCTCTTGATAAACCGTGCTGCCAGGATTGATACCATCTCTGTGCATAGTCATAATGGCTACACTTCAGAGAAAGACCAAGAGGAAATGCAGACCAGACAACTATTCTGTAGGAAAACAAATGCTGACTCCCTAACCTAGAAACACAAAGGCTGACAAAAGCCTCTGAGATCAGGCAGGGTTTGCATAGGATAATGAGGGTGATTTCCCAAATCTGAAAATTAATAGCCATGAAACAACACTGAAGATTAAAAGAGGCTAAGGAAAGTCAATTTCCTCTAATCAGTTTTTGTACAAATGTATAAAGCATATTATCTGCGAGGTGAGACAACATGAAAATAATTCTTTACAAAACCAATAAAGCATTTGATAAGATAATGGATTCTGAAGCCAGACTGAGTTTTAATCCTGTTTTATTTTTTGCTAGTTGTCAGACCTTGGCCATGTTTTTTTAGTCTTTCTGGGCCTCAGCTCATTGATAGCCTGGCTGTCTTGAAGACTACACAAGTGAAGAGCCCGAACAGTGCTTGACCTGTGTTCCTGGTTTGAGAACTTTCACCCTCTTCCTGGTTTGTTTTTATTTTATATCATTACTATCATTGTTACTTTAGATGCCCTTTTGTTTTCTGTAAGATAGAAAAAGAAAAAGTGTGGATATGGGGGGAGGGGAATGGGGAACATCTGGGAAGAGTTGGGGGAGAGGAATTATATTCAGAATATACTACATGAAAAAATCTATTTTGAACTAAAAAAAAAATCTTTTAAACCCTCATTCATGTGTACAAGAGCTGTCTGTTACACATGACTACCACTGTGCTCACAGCCTGGCTCTGAATGGTGTGATGGTTTGTATATACTTGCCCCAAGGAGTGGCACTGTTGAGAGGTGTGACCTGGTTGGAGTAGGTGTGGCCTTGTGTGTGTGGGCTTTAATACCCTTGTCCTAGCTGCCTGTGAGACAATATTCTGCTAGCAGCCTTCAGATGAAGATGTAGAACTCTCAGCTCCTCCTGCACCATGCCTGCCTGGATGCTCCCATGTTCCTGCCTTGATGATAATGGACTGAACCTGTAAGCCAGCCCCAATTAAATGTTGTTCTTATGAGAGTTGCCTTGGTCATAGTGTCTGTTCACAGCAGTAAAACCCTAACTGAGACAAATGGCATCTGGGAATTTGATTTTTAGGGGGGTTCCCACAACTCACTCTAAAGAGTGGGTCACTATGTCTTTTTACTATCTGTGTCGAAACCTTGCTTTTCTCTGAGAGGGTAGAAAGTTGGTACATGCTCAACATACCATTTCTTCAGGGTGGCTATAATACAAACCCTGGACACTGAGTCTCCAGTGAGTTGCTCTTAGCAACATCTCAGAATGTTGCAGTAATTTGATGCCACTAAAGTGGCCTTCATCCCATGAGCCCTTCCCTCTGCTGACTGTGGCCGTTATCTCTTGATTTCTGTAAATCATAAGGATGATCATGTGCTGTGTCCTGGGAATCCTCTGAATCATCAAGAACTGGCACTTTGTGAGACCCACCAGTCTACCGAGACACAGAAAATCAGCTGCTTCGTCCTGGGTCTAACTGCAGTTACAGTAGCTGTTATGTAAGTTACATAAGGTGGTCCTTGGGTATAACAACTTAATGAAATAACTGTAGTTATATTGGATGATCCCTGAGTTATATCAGCAATGAAATTGGAGTCCAGTGACACACTCACTAAATTATCTCAGTTTCTTGGTATTCTGCTTTTATTTTATAAAAAAATAAATATTTAGTTTATATCTTCTAAATAATAAGCAATATAAACACACTAAGTGGTTAAGTTTTTTTTTTTTTTTTTTTTTAGTTTTTCAAGACAGGGTTTCTCTGTGTAGTCCTGGCTGTCCTGGAACTCACTCTGTAGACCAGGCTGGCCTCGAACTCAGAAATCCGCCTGCCTCTGCCTCCCAAGTGCTGGGATTAAAGGCATGTGCCACCACTGCCTGGCATTAAAACTCGTTATACGTCTTCATATAAATAGCAATAAAAAGTATAACTCAAATAATTCTGAAGTTCAGAATTATTGAACTTCAGAAATTCATCATTAATTTTATAGATTTTTGTATGTCTTAGAAATAAGTGATTATTAGACTTATTAAAAATTGAAAAAGATTAGTCTACTCAAATAAATCAGTATTTGAAAAATAGAATTTTTGAATAAAGTGTTTGAAGGGAAATAGTAATAATTTCTGTGGCTTTCTGGTTTGGGATATTCAGATAAATTCTCTCACTGAAAAGACAAAAAACTTCAGGCTAAAGCCCTCAATCAAAAGCCACTTGATGTCCTGAGGAGGTAAAAAGACAGTGGACACTCTAGGCCAAATTCTCAGAGCAAATGGAACCCAAAGAGGTGAGCACTCCCGGATTAGCTCTAGTCCACTTCTGTACTGGGGGCGCCGGCCTGTATTGTGCATTTGACCTTTGGTTTGGCCAGTAATTCAGATCCAGGACTTGCTTAGATAAACTGTTTCATGGGACAGATTTCCTACGTCAGACCAAAACCCAAAGGTTACCTAGACATTTCCCTGTTGCTGAGAAAAGTAGGAAAACCCTAAAACATGATGGCCCATGCTTGAGAGGAGGCCATGGGGTGACCTTGTGGGACTGGTACTCTGGATCTAAGCAAACCTAAGGGGGACCAAGGCTTGATCTGTATGCCTGTTTTAACATGGTATACTCTGACAGTGTTCCCATTCTTCGGGGGAAAACACATCACCCTAGGGGGATTTCTTCATCCTGGGTCCCTGGAAATCTCCATCAGTGACTTTTCAAGGCCAGTGAGTATTAAATGTAAAATAGTGTCTACAGGGGAACAAGTCGCCATGAGCAGGAGCCAGCAGACCTAAGTGGATTTCAAGTAGCATTTCTATGCTTAAAAGTAAATAACTTCAAATACCTTAAATATGAAGAAACCATAAAATGTGATGTTAATAAAAACCTTTGTACTTTTAATTCTCTTAAAAACACTGCAGAGTCTGCTGGTGCCGAGCATCTATAATCTCGGCACTTGGAACGCAGTGGCACACGTGTGCACAGGTATGGCACGCATGTACATGCATACACGAGAATAGTTTTCACTACTGTCATTCATTTTATTAAAATGAGCCAAAAATTTAAAAATAAAAATGTTTCATCTAAACATCTAATCTGGTAATCAGCATTTTAACCGAGATTAGGTATTAAATTTTATGATGTGCTTTTTCTATATCTGTTGAGATACCTTTTCTTTAATCTGTTAATCTGGTAATATCAATTTACATTTTATGAGTTTTTTTGTAGAAACTTAATTGGGTCATACTATTAATTTTTTTATACTTAGTAATATTTATTCTGTTACTGTTTACTTAGAATAGTGTGTGTATGTATGCATGCATATGTGTGACTATGTCAGTCAACAAGATGGAGCCATATTTTTCTTTCTTTTTTGTTGTTCTTGTTTTTTTTTGTGTGTTTGTTTTGGTAAAAGGGTTATAATGTCCTTATATATAGTGAATTAGTAAACTCCCTTCATTTTATGCAATTTTTGATATAAAATATTACCTTAAATTTTTTTTAACTTGTCTTTTTTTATTGGATATTTTATTTATTTACAAAACAGATGCCATCCCCTTTCCCCATTTCCCCTTCCTAGGACCCCCTATCCCATCCCTCCTCCTCTTTTATGCTTTTATATCATTTTGATTACATCTATTTATTAAGGTCAGTTCTTGGTTGAGGGTCTAGCAATACAATAGATGCAAATAGTCAAGGAACAAGCAAGACAATAAACACAAATAGTCAAAAGAAAAAGCAAGGCAATAAATTCAATTATGTGAACACTCCTGTGATCACTGTTTCTAAGGGCTTATCAGGATGACCAAAGTATCTAAGCCTACTTCCCTGTCCTAGCCCAAGGTCATTTGTAAGCACACAAAATCAGAAAGTAGTTGCTTTTAAGATGCATAATTTTCTGCTTTTTTATAAAACAAATTTCCTCTATAATACCTCAAACTCCATGAGCATATGTGTTTCTGCCACCATATATGTGTGGAGGTCAGAGGTCAAGTAGTGGGAATTGGCTCTTTCCTTTCCCCAAATGAATCATTAGGATTGAACTCGGTCAGACTTGGTAGCATGGGTCTTTACCTCTAAGTAATGGCACTTTGTCTTCTGGTGTAGATGTCAACTAATGACACGACTATAGCTATGATAAAATGAAGTGACAAATGTTTCAATCTTTCCTTAGTTTTCAGAGCAAGACACAACTATCACTGAAAGGTCTAGACAGTGAAGTAAGTCAAGAAAAAGAAATCTAAGACATAAGGATTGGGAATGGGGCTGGAGAGATGGTTTAGCAGTTAAGAGCACTGGCTGTTCTTCTAGAGGACCCAGGTTCCATTCCCAGCACTCACATGGCAGCTCACAACCATCTGTAACTCCAATTCCAGGGAGTGGGACTCCCTCTTCTGGTTTCCTAGGGTACCACATGTATGTGGTACACAGACATACATGCAGGCAAAATATCCCATACACATAAAATAAAAATAAATATTTTTCAAAAGAAAATACTATTTCACTCTGATATCATCTTTGCAGAAATAATTTTAGCAATCTACAGATAAACTGACAAGGTTGTTAGATATAAGATCAATATAGAGAATCAATTCTACTTTTATGTAAAGTTACAAGTAGTTTAAAAGCATTAATTTCTAAAATCTACCATTTTATAACAACCAAAATATACCACGTAGGAATTAAACCCAATAAATGGGGAAAATCCTGCCTGGAATAAAAGAGTTACGGTTAAATGTATAGACTCAACAATTCCTAAGTATCTTGGGTTGAAATCCTGCCTATGCTACTTGCTAGCTGTCTGACTTTAAGTGACTCAATTAACCTTTGAGTGCCTTAGCTTTCTATATGGGCTATCTTATACTAATGGGATATGTGCGGGTAGCTTGCTGTAATGACTGAACACAGAGCAGGAGAACATGGCCTGGCACATAGGGAACTGTATGTGAAAGCCACAGTGACTGTGAAGGTGGTAGGCGAGGGCAAGGCCACCTGCAAAAGCATCTCAGAAGGCGTAAGACCCCAGAGTAAGTGGAGAGCGTGCCAGTGGATAAGAGGAAGATAGCATCACTTAAGATATCAATTCTCTAGAAACTGATCACAAATGCAACAGTAATTAAAGTGTATTAAAGTGTGAGTCAAGTTTTAGGTTCTACTTCCCACCCAATGCTGGGGCTGAACTTGGACTCGAGGTCTTGTCTCTTGAGTTTTTAAAGAGTTAGTTCTAGGGCTTACATGGAAATGCAAAGAACCAGAAATAACTAACAGACTGCTTAAGGAGAAAACGAAGGAGGGAGACTTCCACACTGACAGGAAGATGCTACCAGGGCAGTGACACTGAGGCAGGGAGAGATCAAATGACAAGTGGGACAGAACAGAAAATGTAAGAACAAAGCCAAAATGCTGTGATAGCAGACAAAAGAGGACTGCCTGCCTGTTTCTCAATAGAAAATATTGGTCACTCACACAGAAAAGTGTGAAGTCAGATTCCTTTGTAGTGTTCCCTAACCAAAACCCGATTCTATCCCCCGCCTGATGCCCCTCCTCATCCCCGCAAGCACAGCAGCCATGAGGTCTGCCCTGTCCTTTCAGAGTCCTACCTTCCTTCCAGTCCACATCTCTGCTTGAAATATAAGATGGGCACCCCACTCCCCAGCCCACAGCTCTGCCTGCCTTCCATAGGACAACCAGACAGGAGTCTAGCATAACTGTCCTCTTGTAAAAAAAAAAAAAACCCGCTTACTGGAGCCCCTGTTCAGGCGCCAAAGTGTAAAAATCCTGGGCTGTAAACTGTAACGGACCACTCTTGCCCACGTTTGGGGGCCAAACTATCGCGGCCCGCTCTATTCCGCAGGTCCGGGTTTAGCAAGAGAGAGAGTGGGGGGAAGAAGAGGAAGAGCCGAGAAGAATAGAAACAAGCCAGAGGATCTGTAGTAAAGTCTTCTTTACTGTCTCCACCATACACACACCACTACACTTACTACTACTACACCACACACTCACACACACACACATACATATACACACACCCTACAACAAGGAAATCCTGGGTATTTATAGGCTTTTGCCATGTGCCATGTAGGCGCATGGATACCACATGCCTTGCAGGTGTGGATATGACGTAAGCCTTACAGGCGTGGACAGCACGTGCGCCTTACAGGCATATATGGCATAGATAGCACGTGAATTTAACACGTGCACCACATGCCTTGTAGGCGTGGATACCACGTGCTCCTTGCAGCTGGGGGCACTAAACAGCAAAACAAGCTATGTGGGATATCAGAGTGTGCTTCAGCTGTTGTAGGCCGTTGAAAACCAAGTCTCATGTCAGGGTATATGGCTCAAGATGGCTGTAAAGCTGATAGCTGCTTTCTAGCCGCTTTTTGCTTAAAGTCGGCTCCCAACATCCTCTGAGAGGCTCTACATAGCAGCTGACCAAAACAGATGCAGAGACCCACAGACAAACAATGGATGAAGCAGGGACTCATGGAAGAGTTGGGGGAAGAACTGAAGGCCCAGAAGAGGACAGGAACTCCACAGGAAGACCAATAGAGTCAACTAACCTGGACTCTTGGAGGTTCCCAGAGACTGAATGACCAACCAAAGAGCATACACGGGCTGAATCAAGCCCCCTGCCCCGCACATATGTAGCAAATATGCAGCTTGGTCTTCATGTGGGTCCCTCAACAACTGGATTAGGGGCTGTTTCTTATGCTGTTGCCTGTCTGTGGAATCCATTCCCCAATTGGTCTGCCTTCTCTGGCCTCAGTGGGAAAGGATGGACCTAACCCTGCAGAGGTGTGATGTGCCAGGGTGGAGGGATATCAAGGGGGCACCCTCTCAGAGGAAAAAGGAAGGGGAGATGGGCGTAGAAACTCTATGAGGGGGGCAGTGATCGGGATGTAAAATAAATTAATAAAAAAATAAATAAAAACAATTCTAGAAGAGTTAAGAGTAAATTTTTAAATTTTATTAAAAATACAGGTAGCATCTTCCTGGGTTCTACCAAGATGAATGACTCAAACTTTAGACTGGATTCACACAACCAGGAATATTTTTACTTATCTCACAGGATATCAGAGGACAGTGAGAAGACAAGCCAGGAACTCGGAGACGCTATCTAGATGCTAAGTAAAAACAACCTATAGCATGAATGTATATAAAGAACATGTTGGTATCTATAGAAAATCAGTGGATAAAAACTATGGCTATACAGTTTCATACAAGAGATCCGTAAGCATGGGAGACACAATGGCAAACGCCATTGGTCAGGGAGAGCAAATCAGGCCCGCCTGGGATCAGACAGCCCACTTGATGGGAAAGAACAGGGGGTCTGACAATGCTGAGAGCTGGCGAGGGCGTGAGGTCAGCAGAATCTCAACAGCTACCGGAGGAAGTGTGCACTGGTGTCAACGGCTGCAAATGGCATTCTAATTGTAATACTTTGGCATTACCTGAGTAAACATTTACATACCTTGTAACAACAATTTCACTCCTGAGTACACATTTAGGAGTGCTGCTTGTGGGTGTGTGTCAGGGTGATATGCTCATATAGTATTACGGGTCCTTCCACAAGCTAACACAATTGGACCAAAATACCTAACACCTATCAACACAAGATAAGCCAACAGTGGTAAATGTGTATGATGAGATGCTATACATATTTAAAGTGGCTGAATTATATATAAAACAAATAAATTCTGGGAACATCATCATGCCAAAAAAGGGCAACTGATAAGATTACATATGTTTGATTTTTTTATAAACTGGAAGGTTAAACATGAGGAAGATAGACAGGCACATATGTACATTCATGTAAAGTTGCCATCACAGGAATAATAAATGTTCAGTTCAGGGGAATGGTTCCTGGGGGAAAGAAGGAGATGGGACGGAGGAGTGTGTGGTTACATGAGAGTTTGGTATTTTACTTCCTGGGTTAAATATGCTAATTTTATTGTTAACGTCACTAACTTAAATACAAACAGCCATGCATGGAACATTATATTTAAAAATTAACTGCGTGCATTTACAAATTTACATTTAGTTGCAATCTGATTCAAAGTGTTGCACCATAGTTTTAATTTATGCAAACTGTTAGTGTGCCACTTTGGAATAATTTATCATAACATTTAACTTATTTATACAACCTGTTGGAAAGACTAGCATGTAAATACCGTTGCATCTGAAGAAGGAAAGCGGTGTACATTATTTCCATAAAGCTAATTTAGGAAAGTATCATAAACAGTTCCTTTAGTACTAAGAACAAAATCATTCCATAAACCAAAGCCAAATGCACTCAAAGCTTCCGCCAAAAAAATAACCTAACTATAGTAATTTACCCCAATTTTAAGGAGACAGAAATGAGCTATGACTCTGCAATCTATTGTAATACAAAACACATTCTATGGTGGGGGCTAAGGGACTTGTGTTCCAATACTTCAAAGTATGTTTTGCTGGTTAGTTTCTGTCAACTTAACACAAATCTAGACATATCTGGACAGAGGGGAATCTCAACTGAAGAATTTTCTCCGTCAGATTGCACGTATGCGGGACATTTACTTGACTAACAATTAATGTGGAAAGGCCATGCACTGTGGTCCCGAGGAGGCCACGGAGAGCAGGTCAGTAAGCAGCATTCCTCTGTGGTCTCTGGTTCTGTTCCTGCCTCCAGGTTCCTGTCCTGCCTTAGTTCCTGCCTTCCCTTCCCTGAATGATAGACTGGAATAAGGATGTGTAAGCCAAATAAGCCCTTTCTTTCCAGGCTGCTTTTGGTTATGATCTTTATCACAGCCACAGAAAGCAAATTAGAATACTTGTGATTACCAATGGATCATTTAATTTCATACATATAAAGTTAAAGATAATATAACATGTTCTTTAGAGTTCTTTTTATTGGTGAAGGTCTATGAACGTAAAAAAAAAATCTTATGAAGACTCAGCAAAAGTATGATACAATCTGTCCTGTAGGTGCCATCATATGCAATTCAGTACTCAAATGGACCAGATATGATAATGTTCATAAGCTCTGAAGTGTCCATACAATATGTTTTACTTTACTATGAGCTACAGTAATGAAATGTTTGAGGCTAGGGAATTTATTAAGAGGTTTTTTGGTTTGTGATTCAAGTGGACATAGGGTCCAAACAGAAGGGCACCGGAAACCTAATGGGGGATGCCTGCTGGCACCACAACATGACACATCAGAAAGAAAAATAGCTACAGGCAGAAGAGGATGGCCTGTCAAGGTGGCATCACTTTAAAATAGCCTGCTCTTTCAAGAATGAATTCAAATCTATGAGAGCAACCCATTTTAAAAGAACAGCATCAACTCATCCATGAGCGTGATGCCTCCACAGTTTTATCAGCTTTCATTAGGCCCCACCTCTTAAAGGTCCCACCACCGAAACAACCCTGCCATGAAGAACAAGCCTTCAGTACAGGAACCTGTCAATCCATGCTCTGGCAGATCACAGCACAGTACCACCACAATACTGGTAACTGTGGGAAAGGTGTGCTCAGTGTCCAAACAGTAGACAGATTTGCTCTTTGGTTGGAGGTATTCTGTGGGCCAGCCTTTTCACGCAACAGCATTAAGGCTTAAGTACCAAGAATAAAATTCTATAATGTAGAAGAAAATGACCATGGTGTAAAGCTTGAAGAAGAACTTCTTGAGTGGGCTAATGTAGGGGTAATAATCAGTAATTGTTCAAAGATAATATAAGTGCAGGCAGAGCATGCCAAGTGCATTCTATTGGTACTTTCAAGTGGCACTACACACATTCTTTACATAGTCCTAGATTCCGAACATGTCAAATGGTCTGTGTGCCCTCTCTTTTTCCCAGGTTCTAACATTCTAGAAAAACACATATCCTAGATTAGTATCGAAAGATATTCTCCCTCCCCCAAAATGTGAGTTAGGCCACAGATAACTGATGATTTCTGTGCCTCATAAATAAAAACAATTAGCATCAAGGATACACGGAGAATCTCTAAAAGCCAATACCAAATATGTAAACTAAACTGGGTGTGATGATCCACTCCTATGATCTCAGTACAGGAGGCAGGAGGATCAGTAGCTCAAGTTCATCCTTGGCCATAATAGTGAGTTGAGGGCAGCCATGATGGTTGAGAAACACGACAAATTTTACTAGTGGTAAGGGAGATTAAAATCACAGTAAGAATGTCCCTTCACATACATGACAAGTAACTTGCTGGTGAGGGTGAGAGAAGGGATGCAAACGGCACTGTTGGTGGCCATGTGAACTGGCACAGCTTCCTGAGAGCAAGTTGACACACTGATGTGCACAGGCTGTGACTCTGCCTTCTACTCCCAAGTACACAACCAGCAGACTCTATCATTTGAGGACAAGGAGAAACTTATCAGGACAGTTACTGCAGCAAGGCTATAGCAAGAAATGAGTCCTCCAATAGAAGAAAAAAACATAAATTATAATACTCCAAGAAAACTTTTCATTCTCTGTTTTCATGTGTCTGTGTAAAAGGATGTCTTTTGGAGATTTTTCTGCCCCCCTCTTTGCCTCTTTATGAATTTCTCTAAATGAGGGACTGGCTTAATTGGTTTCCTTTCTTTTTCCCTAGAAGCATCTCCTTAGAGTGAGTAGAGGCACAGATAGTGACAGTGAG
>JANHMN010000022.1:28929355-28943969 GCA_030674055.1 Rhabdomys pumilio | reverse complement strand
GGCTACCCACGGAGCTTCAGTCCCAGAAGGAATGGGGTGTTATGTTTCTAAACCCGAGAGGGATATGCATAGGATGTTCTGTGTCTGAAAGAGCTCATACACACATGCATACACTCAAGTCCACAGATGCAGTTATGATAAAGAAGAAGCAGAGTGTGAAAAGCTTTGAGACTTGTTCAGAGGATCCTCTCCTGTCAGAGGCAAGAGTTGTCCAGCTCTTCTCCAGAAGCCTTCCTTGGGAGTTCCAGGCATCAGTGTGTACAGCTTTCTGCTCCCCGATGTTTGCAGATTGGCCACACCTGGAAAAAGATCCTAAACATGGGTACTAGACCATGCAGGTTCATACTAGACAGGAGGACAATCTATTGATCCAAAGAACCAGAGAGTTTAAAAGGAACACCAAAGCCAGGAGGAGAGGTGGAATGGATAACCATCCGCAAGAAGAGGTACCTAACTGTACCTTAGTCAAATGAAACCAAAACTATTGTTTTGTTTCTCTTTCAACATGAGAGTCTCTATTAATTATCTCTACAGGAAGATCCAGTGGCTGTTCATGGTAATGCAGTTCAATGACATAAACCACAGGAAAGATGAATTCAGTGGCAACTTCAGGTGAGTATATTTTGACTGTATAAGGTCTGAGCGCCTATGCAGAGAAACAGTCTATTACTTCCCGATTCTTCAGTGTAAAAACCTCACCCCCTTGAGTCACAGTAATCATAGCAGTCTATAGCTTGTACAGCTCCATTTAAAGAATATGTGTTTTTAGGCTTTCATACATTTTATTAAATTTTTAATGTTTAAAAGAAAGAACTTATTCTCCTCCTACCAAAAGAAATATTCAAATAATACAATTTGGCCTGATGCATACACAGACAATGCTCTTCTGTATCCAGGGAAACAGATGAAGATTATGTTGCATGAATTACTGACATCTGGATTTAGTATCGTGTTATGATTTGTAATCTAGGGATAAATTAGCTGGTGGGAAAGGTAGGTGTTCTGTGATTGAAATTATAGATAGGATTGAGGCTTTACACAAAAACCTGTCACAATTCCTGTTGCCTGTAGGGAGCAGGAGCCCTGTGTGCTGTTGACATGAGACAACCACACTAAGGACTCCAATGTCTCAGCCTCAGGGGAGTGGCAAAGCCTTATCCAGGGGAGGCTCTGTGGGATGCTGAAACCTTCCTTCCTTGAGAGTTCCAGTGATCAGCGTGCGCAGCTTTCTGCTCCCAGATGTTTGCAGCCTGGCAGTCTCACCTACAGAGACCTCCTAAGGAAACTAGATACCCACCACCGTGTGCCAGTACAGCATGACGGTGGTAGTGGACCCTGACCTGATCCCAGCTTTCCTGTTGTGTGTCTGTTCTTTCTTCACTCCCTCGTTGCCCCGAGTTAGGGATCCGGGACCCAAACTGTGCACAAGTCTCAGTAGCTAAGCCTTTGTCTCTGGCAGCCCAGGGAATGCATTAGCTTCTCATGGCTCATGTACCCAGAAAGTATCTGTTGAACTGAACTGAAACAGATTTGTGTATTTTTCACTGTATATAAACCTGTAGCTTTGGGTGTTTATGTATTCACTGTAAGTGAAGGCCAGAGGTCCACATTGGGTGTTTCCTCAACCATTCTCTGACTAACTTGGGTATTTTTGTTTGTTTGGTTTTTGATTTTGGGTGTTTTGTTTTGTTTTGTTCTGCAGTGGGATATCTCACTGCACCTCCAGTTCACTGAGTTATTTAGACCTGCTGGCCATCAAGCCCCAAGGATTGCCTTCCCTGGTGCTGGGGATCCAAACTCGGGTCTTCATGCTTTTGGCAAGTTCTGTATCAACTGAGGCATCTTTTCAGCCCTTTACAGATATTCAGAAAGAGCATGGGAAGGTGTTGGGGATTCTGTCAAGGGCATTACAACCTATCTGTGTGGCTCTACTAGGAATGCCAGACACTCTGCATACCCGAGGATGCCAATGTTCTTTCTTTGGCTGTCTTTATAAAGTAGAGAAAGAAACATAAAGATAAAAACGTAATATAAACGTACAATACAATGTTAGACAATGGCACAGTGCAGTGGGAAACACTATGTGACCTGGTTAACATGATATGGAAGATCCAGCGGGGTAGCGTGCGTGCACTGTAAATCCTCTAGCTCATGCCTTCCTTTCAGATCTCACTCAGAACTGGCTGCAGTTTGCTCACTGCAATCTAACCACCCTGAAGCTTTCTTTACTCTCTCAGTCCTGCCAAACACAACCTGCTTTAGAGCCTGTGCAACTGGGTTTCCCCTCTCTGAATGGCTCTTCCTATAGATGGCAGGTAGTTTTCTGTCATTTAAGTCTCAGTTTGACTGTCACTTGTCACAGAGGCCTTCTCTAACTTCCTAAAACAAGCTTTTCCTTCCAGTGTTGGCCATTTTAGTCTCCTCACAGTGTTCCATCTCTACCTCAAACCGTTCTCTTACTCAGTTGTCATCTGTCGTCTCACAGGGAAAGCAGGAGCTCCTGGAGCTGAGGGGCCTCTTTGTTTGGATGATGCTCTACTAGAACCCAGAAAGGCACCTGGTACCCTGCAGGTGCTCAATAGCCATTTTCTGATTGGATTGGTGAGCATACCTTGGCAAAACTTAATATCTCTTAGTCTCAAGGCTTTTAAGACTAAAAAAAAAAAATGGCTGTTTCCGCTTTATAATCTTCAGAAAACTGGGGGAAAAATGGAATAGCTGTGAGCCGATGACTTTTAACACCTAAGATTAGACATGGAGCTCTGACATCACAAACAGCTCTTCTGAGGTGAATGCCGTCATTTCATCTGCGTGTTTTAATCCTACTGATCTGACCCACTGAAAACTAAAAATAAATCCTCCTATTATTTTTACGCCAGGCACTAAGTGGTCTATTATAGTCTATTGCTGTGGCTATTACATTATTTTTCTACCCAAATTACTTTGCACTTTTTAGCAATGATATTATCTGAATATATCCCTGGCATTCTTGTTGCGGGAGACATAGTAATAAGTGGGGCACAATGTGAACATATTACTGAATGAAATTCTTCTAAAACGAGCTTCATTCCCTCAGCTGGAAAAGAGAAAACACTGCACATTAGGCCAGTCATGGGGGAAAAAGGGCCCTACAGACAACACCACAACCATGTCATGTGGAGCCTGGCTCTTGTACCTGTGTACTGGAATTTGAATAGCTGTTTTACACATTTAAAGTAGAAAGCTAGTCCTTCAAAAAATGAACTCAAGATTCATTCAAATACAATTTTACTGGCACGGTTTCAGAATCTAACTATAATGAGATATTTTGTCTAGGTTAAATTTAAACCTCTCCATTCTTCGGGCTTACATGTTATAACTAATAGGTCTTAAGATAATGAACAGTCACAGAGTATAAAAAAAAAAAAAGCCCACCTTTACAAAAACCAAAGATCATTTTGTGTGATACATGGTTTCATTTTTAAAACTCCATGTTCCTGAAAAAATTATATGCTCCTAGAAGAAATGATCATTTTCCATGAAAGAAAACGCTCCTAGGATAAAGCCTTAACACAAAAGTGAGATACATACTGTCAAGTAAAGGCTGTTTTGCCATTTGGCAAACACAGAGCTTCTTCCCACATAATGGTAGGAGGGAAGTTGATGGCAGTGCTGAGAGTGGAGCAAAGCCTGGGGGTTCATCCGCCATCCACACAAAAGTACAAGGCTCTAAAAACAGGCCTGTGAAAAATCTGCATTAAAAACAAATCAATGTTAGTTTTAGATTGTGCCCAAGAAACTATGAGATGAAAACAGGACTGTCCGATATTAGGGTATGCAAATAGTCAGAATTTCTTATTGATTTTTGAGATGACTTTATGAAAGTACAGAAATTTGAAATTTCTGTACGTGGTTAAAGTAGCATCTCAAACTATATTTCCTCTTGGAAGATCCTGCTATTTAAAGGTCATAGTCTACCACAGTGGGGCGGCTCCCCTGAGCTTGGTGCAAATGGAGGGCTCCCTTTCCCAACAGGGCTTCCCCTTCTCTACCCTATCTGGAGATCCTTCATGGAAGGAGAGATGTAATTGCAAAGCTGCATCTGAACCAGGATGGGAGGAGTCACCATTGAGCAATAAGTTACTACCACAACCTGTCATAGTACACAATTTTTTCCCAGAAAAATGGGGCTCAGAAAAATTGGTGGGGATTACTGGGATTTCCTAGCTCAAGGGGCTCAAATTCAAGGAGATGAAGAGGTTACCATTAAAATTCCCACCCTCACACAGGCACATGGAGGCATGAAGACTTGCAAGGTCTACGCAGCTGACTATCTTACAGGCGGTAGAGAGGGATCTGTCCAGATCTATCTACCACTGAAAGACAGATCGGATTCACAAAGAGTAACACAGCAATGTCAAACAAGTGGCTTGTGCTTGGTGTAAAATAACAGAAGGAAGATTTATTTCTTTATTTTTCTTTCTTTCTCTTTTTAATTTATTTTTTTATAATATTTATTCTTTGATAATTCCATACATGCACACCAAGTATTTTGATCATATCCACCACGGTGGTTTGAATGAAAATGGTCCCTATTGGCTCATAGAGAGTGGCATTATTTGAAAAGATTATAATATGTGGCCTTCTTATAGGAGGTATATGTAGCCTTGTTGGAGAAAGTGAGCCCCTGGGGGTGGGCTCTCAGACTTCAAAAGCCTAAGCCAGTCTCTGTCTCTCTGTCTCTGTCTGTCTCTGTCTGTCTCTGTTTGTCTCTGTGTCTTTCTCTCTGACTCTCCCTCTCCTCCCTCTCCTTCTCCCTCTCCCTCTCCCTCTCCCTCTCCCTCTCCCTCTCCGTCTCCCTCTCCCTCTCTTCCCTCTCCCCTCCCTCCCCCTCCCTCTCCCTCCCCCTCCCCCTCTCCCTCTCCCTCTCCCTCCCCCTCCCCTTCCCCCTCCCCCTCCCCCTCTCCCTCTCCCTCTCCCTCTCCCTCCCCCTCTCTCTCCTCTCTCTCCCTACTGCTGTATATCCAGATGTAAAACCCAGCTTCCTCTCTAGCCCTATGTCTGCCTGAGTGCTATCCATACTTCCCACAACAGTAATGGACTAAACCTCTGAACCCATAAGCATGTCACAATTAAACATTTTCCTTTCTAAGAGTTGCCACGGTCATGGTATATTTTCAGAGCAACAGAAACTCTAACTAAGACAGACATTGGTTCCAGGGACTGGAGTATTGCTGTGATCGGCCTGACCATACTTTCCTTTGGAGGACTGTGGACTTTGGGACTTTGAATTAGGAAAGCCATTGACTGCTTTAAGTGGGGCTTAATGAACTACACTAATAGGCACATGGAAGACAGTGGTGCTGAGGAGGATTTGAACTGTTGGAGCCTGGTTCAAGAAGTTTCAGAGAAGAATGTTAGTATGTGGCCTAGAGACCATTCTTATGTTTGAGCGTGTGTGTGTGTGTGTGTGTGTGTGTGTGTGTGTGTGTGTGTGTGTGTATGTGTGTGTGTATGCATGTATGCACGCGAATGCAAATAATGTGGCTGCTTTCTGCCCTTGTCCAAAAACCCTGCCCAAGGCTAAATTGAAGAGTTATGGATTAACAGCTTTGGCAGAGGAGATTTCCAGACAACCTAGTATTGACTGTGCTGTGTAGTTATTAGTGACCATACAGATCTATAATGAAAAAGCGCAAGCTAAGTGAGTTAAAATGCAGAATATACAGTTTGAAGAGAAGGGGAGCACACAGACGTATAATGGAGTCAAGTCTAGTGCTCAATGAAAAGGTTAAAGGGAAAACTAATGCTACATGGAATAAAGGACTGGTGCCCTTATGGCCGAGAACCTGCCCAGGCAAGCTTCGAACTTGTGCAAAGGAATTAAAGAAAAGTTTAGGGCCATGTGTAGTGGCACATGTCTTTAATCCCAGCACTCAGAAGGCAGAAGCAGGTTCATCTCTGAGTTTGAGGCTAGCCTGGTCTACAGAGCGAGTTCTATGACAGTCAAGCTTAGGCAGTGAAGGAAACTGAAAACAGAAAGCTGGTGAAGATGAGGTTGAATGAGGGGGCATGCACCAGCCCCAGCAATCAGCAGTACTTGGCAGCTTCAACCATGTGGTTCCCACTTAGAGTCAAGGATTCAAGAAAAGGATCATGGAATATTCCATGAATAAGACAAGGCATATGCCAGGGGTGTCCCTGCATGGAGGCCTAGAAAGGCCATTGAATAAAGCCATGAAGGTGAAACTTGGATTGCCTTGAATACCCCAAGATATTAGAGATGCCAAAGTCATGGGATGCTGGCCAAGGAAAGCTGCTAACAGGGAATGGAACTAGTCCAAGAGAAAGAAGTGTGCTGCAGTCAACAAAGATAAAAGGAGTTGGAGATCTGAAGAGTCTTTCACATCAGACATGGAGATGCAGAGTTTGAAGTTTGCCCAGCTGATTTTTTTTTTTTGTCTTACTTTGGTCTAATATTTCCTCACTAAGTTCCATTTCCTCCCCTTTGGAATGGTAATGTATATCCAGTGCCACTGCAAATTGGAAGTATGTGATCTGCTTTTTTATCTTTATTTTATTTTATAGGTGATTAGGGTCAAGAGATTGCTATGAGTCTCAGAGACATTGAACTGTGGGCTGTCCAGACTGTGATAGACTATGGGAACTTTTGAAGTTGGACTAAATGCACTATGATATGGCTATAAGCCTATTGGGGCCAGGGAGAAGAATAAAGTGGTCTAAATGAAAATGGACCCCACAGGCTCATAGGGAGTGCTTTTATTAGAGTAGGTGTAGCCTTGTTGAAGGCAGTGAGTCACTGGGGGCGGGCTTTGAGGTTCCAGAAGCTCAAGCCAAGCCCAGTTGGCTCACTCTCTTCCCACTACCTTTAGATCCAGATGTAAAACACTCAACTACCTCTCCAGCACCATGTCTTCCTTCATGCTGTCATGTTTCCTACCATATGACAATGAATTAAACCTCTAAACCCATAAGCAAGCCTCAATGAACTGTCTTCCTTTATAAGAGTTTGCTGTGGCCATGGCGTCTCTTCACAGCAGTAGAAACCGTAGCTAAGATATCTCCAATTCCTCCTATGCCTTCAACTTTACCCTCCCTTTTCTGTTGTAGATTGAACACCTTACTGTAAGCTCCATTTTCTTATCCGTAAAACAGAAGTCATAGAAACAATGTGCAGCTCATTAGGCTATCGTGAGAATTAAATGAAATAATGACCATGTCTGGTATTCATTCAAGCCTTAAAAAATGGCAGCCAGCTTTGCCACTATCATTACTGAGTTTATCACTTGACAAATAGCCTAATAACTCTTTTTTTTTCTGTCACTGCCTCACGACTACCTGATATGCCTTCATTAGGTTTACTTTTAGTTCAATACAACTGAGATAATTTGAAACAGTCTATTGTAATGGCAGATCTTATAAATTTTCTACAGTATTTGAGTCTGGAATATTTATAACCTGGGGAAGGCTCAGATTCTATGACAAATTCATTATTTCAACTCATTAAAACTAGCATGTCAGCTGACCCATCTGGATTAGAATTGAACATTTCATGGCTATGGTTGCTTTTTTCCTAAGAAATGTTACCTAGCATGGATTTCTTGACATTGAAAAATTAAAAGGAAAGTATTGTTCATGACTTAATACTAATTTCCAACATGTTAAGAATTCCCTTTGAGATGGTGGGTTTTGCTTTGCTTGTGTGGAGAATTAAGAAAGTAAGACTAAAGAGCATAAAAGTTTATGATAAAACTGTAGCTAATAAATGGATATTAGAAAGAAACAGACTGAATGAAAATAAACCCCAAGAAAGTCTCAGAATTTAACAATGCAACTACTTGTGATTCTGGGCAGTAAGGCAACTGTTTGCTCTGGACCTAGTAGGTGCTTAGTAAACGCTTCTCTAAAATGCTGTAGTTGATGAAACCGATTTATTTGGGGTTTTTTTTTTGGCCATTTGATACCATCGTGCAGGTGCAGATGTGTGGGTATTGCACACACAGGAGGCTGAGGTCAGTGCGGTTGGTACTGGTAATCATCCCAATCACCTTTCTGTCTCTTTGTATTGTGGATGATCTCTCTACCAATCAAAACTTGTCTGGATGGCAGTCTTGCTAGCCAGCTTGCTCTGACTCCAAGGCTAGAGTTACATGCTGGTTGCCATGGTTACCTGACATTTATGTGGGTTCTGGGGATCTGAACCCTGGTCCTCATTTATGTACAGACAGTGACTTAACCATTAAGCCATCTCTTCTGCCCTGTATTGGTTTTTTTTTTTTTTCAAACTGAATGTGGCAAGTCTACTTGTGCTATTTTCCCAACAGCATGGATTCAATGTCATATTTGGTAACTGTCTCAGAGTTTTACTGTTGTGAACAGACACCATGACCAAGACAACTCTTATAAAGGATAACATTTAATTGGGGCTGGCTTACAGGTTCAGAGGCTCAGTCCATTATCATCAAGGCAGGAACATGGCAGCATCCAGGCAGGCTTGGTGCAGGCAGAGCTGAGAGTTCTACATCTTCATCTGAAGGCTAGTGGAAGACTGACTTCCAAGCAGCTAGGATGAGGGTCTTATATCCCATTCCCACAGTGACACACCTATTTCACAAGGCCACATCTCCTAATAGTGCCACTCCCTGGGCCAAGCATATACAAACTACCACAGTAACTGTCAAAGTCTTTCAAATTTTGTTACTATTTTTCTAACTATTATGGTGATTTAGGATGTATGATCTTTGATAGTATTATTAAAATTGTTTTGGGGTACCACAAACTATGTCTATACAGGAGGGTAACTTGATGCTGTGTATTCTGATTGCTGCATCCTGTCCCTCTCCTCAGGCCTTGGTATTCTCTTGAGATATGACAGTAATAGAATAAAGCAGATTAATAATCCTAGAATGGCATCTAAGAAATAGGAAATGGGTCTTATGCCTCACTTTAAATCAAAAGCTGGAAATACTTAAGTCTAGTGATGGAGGGTATGTCAAAAGCCAACCCAGCCAGAAGATAGCAGTCTCTTGTGCCAGTTAGCCAAGTTGTGAATGCAGAGGGAAGGCTCTTGAAAGAAATTAAAAGTGCAACTTCAACAAACATATGGATGATAAAAAAGCAAGACATCTTTGCTGCTGATACAGAGAAAGTGGCCTGGACAGCTGAGCAAACTAGCCACAACATTCCCTTAAGCCAAAATCTAGTCCAGAGCAAGGTCTGATTGCTTCAATTCTGTGAGGCTAAGAGAAACAAGACAGCCACAGAAGAAAGGTTTAAAGCAGGGGTTTGTTCATGAAGTAAGACGTCGTCTCTATATGAAGGTGAGGATGTCCAAGAAGATGCTGATGTGGATTCCAGAGCACAGAATCCAGCCTGTGCAGTCTAGCTTATTGACGAAGGCAGCTACCTGCGTAACCAGTTCTCAGTGTAGACCAATAGCTTTCTGTTAGAAGATGACACCATCTGAACTCTCATGATGGGAAAAGAAAAGTGAAAGCTTCTAAGCACAGGGTGACTCTCACAGCTGGGGCTAAGCACTTGGTGACTTTATATTTAAGCCGATGTCCAATCTCTGTTCGTAAAATCTTAGGTCCTTAAGAAATACAGTAATTCTACTCTGCCTGTGTTCTATAAGGAATAGATATGGCCAGATGACAACAGCTCTGTTTAATATATGGTTTAGTCAATAGCTTAAGCCTACTGTTGAGAACTACCGTTAGAAAAAAAAAAAAGATTTCAAAATATTGCTGCCCATTGATAATGTACCTGATCACCCAATAACTCTGATAGAGAGGTGATGGTGCAGTGGATGAAACACCTGCTGACACAACATCCATTATGTAGCCCCTGGATCAAAGGGTAACTTTTATTTTCAAGTCTTGTTATTTAAGAAACAATGAGATTATAGCTGCCCCAGGTAGTGGTTCCTATAATGGACTTAGATAAATCACGCTGAAAACCCTCTGGAAAAGACTCGCCATCTTACACGTCATTGAAATCATTTGTAAATCCTGGAAAGAGATCAAATACCAAAACTGGAGTTCAGAAGCAGCTGCTTTCAACCCTCATGGAAGCCACTTTATGGTTCAAGACTCCAGTGGAAGAAGTAACTGCACTTGTGAAGAAAACAGGAATAGAGCTAGGACTCCAAGAGGAGGACGAGGATGCGAAAAAATAACGTTTGCCATCTTATGATAAAACTGGACTTCAGATGTGAACAAAGAAAAGTGGTTTCTTGAGATAGCATCTGCTGGCAAAGAGATGACATCATGGGGTTTAGACCATCACAGAGGCTTAGCTGACAAGCAGCAGCAGGCTTTGAAAGGACTGACTTCAATTCTGAAGCAAGTTCTACTATGGGTAAAATACTACTAGAGAAACCATCTGTGTAAGGAAATTTAACTTGAACTGGAAAAGGTCCTTAAATTCAGAGACAGTTCACACAGTAGGTCTCACTGTTGTCTTACTTTAAGGAATTGCTGTAGTCATCCCGCTCTCAGGTACCACCATCTTGATCAGTCGACAGTCACTGACAGTGGGGCCAGTAAAAGTCAGGACATGTTGAAGGCTCAGATGAAGGCAATAAAGTGCTTCAAATTAAGGTTCTGTGCACTGTTCTTAGAGACGTGGTGCTTAATAGATGACAACCGTATAGTGTGAGCACAGCTTTCCTACGTGCTAGTAAAACTTCTCGTTGCTTGCATTATTGTAGTATTTGGTCTGAAATTAAACCCAGAACATCTCCAAGGCATGACAACAACTAATTAAACTATTCTTTACAATGTAAACAAACCAAGAGCATAGACAGTGTGAATTAAGGTTCAGCTTTTAAAGCTAGAAATTCTTCTGAAGAGGAAGTCGAAACGAAGGGGTTAACAGACTTGCCTAACCTAAGGCAGTTCTCTGCTTTTATGGGAGCCTGACTTTTGAGACCAAAAGCCTTGAGCATATCCTATCACGGAGAAGAAAGAGTTACACAGAAACTTATAGCAGTCAGTTCTGTGATTTGTTTGAAGGGCTAACAAAGGTTGGTACCGGTAGGTGATTCTGAGAAACACGAACTTCAATTATTTAAGACATAAATGTTTCCTCTTGTGATGTTTAAACAGATCATGGCAAATCTGATACAGAAATTTTTTTGCCATTAGTAGTCACATTTTATAGTATTGTGATAAAAGGGTTTTTGATATTTTTATCAAAAGATTTTATGACCAAATTGTCAGAAATTGGGGGATTTTATAGAGAGGATGTACAATTCAGCTCATAGATTCATAACCCCAGTCTGTGAAAAGGGATGTGGCTATAGATTATATAGCTCTAGTTTTCACCAGGAGAATTTATATGCTGTCAAGATCTTTATTCTATTGAAATTGCCCTGGAAAAGGCCCTTAAATCTGCAGACTGTAATAGAGCTGATTGATAAAGAGATTCAGAATCCCTTTTCAAGGTTACACCCGGGGAAGACTAGTGAAGACCTTCCCTTTTCTGATGGGGAACTCACCTGAATTTCCATTTAGAGTCTGACTGTTGGGCCAGAGACAAACTCTATCAGGTAATGGGTTCTTACCCAAGTTACTTAGGCCCTCTGGGCCTTAGTTTCCTCATATACAAAACAGAAGTAGTCACAGTAGCATCTCCAAGCGCTCCTGTGAGGACCAAATGAAGTATATTGACTAGGTATATGCCCATAGTAAGCACTCACTTTGTGTCAGTCATGTTTTTATCACTTCCCAATATCTACTTATGACAAAGACCCTCTGTCTGGGCAGGGTGTGGTATTACCAGCACCTCCCAAGTATTCAGAGTGGAGTGAAGGAGCAGAACTTTCAAGGTGAATATTCATCTGGCTGTGACCAGTCTTCGGACTGTCTTCTGTGTCCTCCTGCAGCTGCTCTAGGATGATGACTAGACACCTTAATAAAATGAATGGTGAGTGTCTACTATAGACCAGGCACTGTGTGTGTTTATATATGCATTACTCACAACTCAGTCAGTACCTACGTTTTATAGATGAGGATGCTTAGGCAGAGAGGAGAGTTAAGTAATTTATCTAAAATCTAAAAGCAAGTTAAACTCATCTCATTTCATCTTCTCAAGTTTCTTGTCTATGTGGACATGCAATACAGATGGACAGTGAAGTATCTGGGATATTTTTTAACTGTAGCAAGAAAAGGGGGGCTAGGAAATCCATCCAGGTTCAGACCTAGGCAGAAGGGGCCAACCATGTAAATTATACTGAATGTCAAAGTACGAAGAGATTATTGAACTCTGCCTAGACCCAGATGGGCACCAAATTCTAGTGGCTCGAAGCTGGAAGGCAGGACAAGGGAATGGTTAACGGAATGAGAACCCAGTGGGTACTCTCGGCAACAGCTTCATTTTAGAACAAGCTCACAGCTTGACCAGCAAGAGTTCTAGCCATCATGGCAGGAAAACTGAACAATGAGAGCTAAAGTTTGGGACAAGTTCTCGTGCTAAGCAGGTAAATGCCACAAGGTGGACAAACATCGTGAGTAAAATCAAAGGGTGAATTTGGGAAGGGGTTCCCTGAGATCTGCTCGGACAGGCTGTCCTCACTGTATCTGAACCCGTTCTCTCCACACCAAACACAAAGAACATGTGGCTCTCGAGCCTGACCATTTTATTTCACTACTTTAACCTGTAAATGCCTTTCCAGTGTCAAGATTAAGGTCAAATGCCTGGCAACTCTTAGAGTGCCCTTCATGGTCTGGCCCCTGCCGGCCTCTACAGTCTGGTTACTTTGCATCCATCTTTTGTCTCATCTGTACAAACAGAAACTGGGAATACCAGCTACCTCAAAATCCTGGTCGATATACATTCTGTTGACCTCTCCACAAAACAACACCCCCACCCTTATCCCTTCCCCCCACAATCAGGTAATTCCATCTTTCAGGCCTCATCCTGACCAGAATGACCTCGGAAACCAGTCTTGCTCTCCTCTCCTGTAACTGGCCTGCCTAGGAAGAAAGGATCTACTCTGAAGAGACATCTGAAGAGATATTTGCACCCCTCTTTGACTTTCAGACTATTAAAACAGTGGGCCCTAAGGAATTAGAATTTCCCCACGAATCTTCGACTGAGAGAAGAAAAAGAGGACCCCGCTTGCCAGAGGAAGAACAGTTTCTTGAAGAAGGATTCATAACTTGTTAGATGATCTCGTATCTGAGATAAACCTTGCAGGAGAGACTTGGAACTGAGACAATGGTGGGTGGAGCCACACCAAAGAAGAAGATAATGATGAGGTGTGATGGAGGTGGGGGTAGAAACTTGGCTTGTTGGTACACAGGCTGTGACAGTTCTTCATTCAGTGTTCTTTTGCTCAGTGGCTTGCACTCCCCTTTCAGGATTACCTACCCTGGACACCAATTACCTGTATCTCCTCAACTGAGAGTCTCTGGAGGGCAAGGAAGTGTCTGTCCTATTTCTTTGCACACCGTCCCAGTCTGCAGAGGAGGAGATGCTAACAGACAACTTGTTTCCAAAACAAAGGAAAATGAAAGCCTGAGGGTAGAGGAACACAGGGCAAAGACTCCCCTTATAGTGGCTGAGGGACACACAGGAGACAGAGCACATGTTGGTCTGTCTAGTGAAGTGAAGAACACACCCACGATTAGGGCTCTTAGGAGCATTTGGAAATGTCTACAGAGAGTTGAAATTTCAGTCACTGACTGGTGTAGCCACAAATAACAGCTGTCTATAAAGAATTGGAGGGAGTTACTCAGGACATCACAAACCACCAGAAGACATGCAAGTTGGGTTCATTTGTTTATCCTACAGGCCCAATTGTAAAGTTGGGATACTAAAGACAAAAAAGGATGACAGAGAGACAGAGCAAGAAGAGCAAAGGACTTCAGAGAATACTGACTACCTCTGTTTAGAACTTACATGGCCTACCAATCAGATGCTAGGGAAAAGGCCAGGCTCGCCAGCATCCTTCTTTAATCCCAGATCTCAGGAGGCAGAGGCAGGCAGATCTCTTGGAGTTCTAGGATAGAACTACATATTGAGACCCTCTTCAGGAGTGTGTGCGTGTGCGTGTGCGTGTGCGTGTGCGTGTGCGAGAGAGAGAGAGAGAGAGAGAGAGAGAGAGAGAGAGAGAGAAAACAAGAGATACCTCTCAACAAAGAAAACCAGAAGCACACGGTGTTCTATTAGAACATGATAAAGGGCAAGCTACAAACACAGGCTATTTTGTTTTAATCATCTACAAAGCTGCATCTAGGAGACAAATTAATCCAAGACTACTTATTTTGTTATAGCTTAAAGCAAACAACTTTTTAGCAATACTATGAAGCAAGCTGGTAAAATAAATAGAAATGAAGTCCAAGGGATTTAAACATGAAAATTTGGGGGAGAAAAGAACTCCACAAAGCAAAACAGACAAAATACAAGTCTACCCAAACAAAAGCTAAATCAAATAAATAGGAATTGCCGTGTGCCCTGGAGGGCTGCCAAGGAGCATGAATTTCAACAAAGAATGCTCTGCCACCAGCTCAGAAAAGATAAAGCAGTGAGTGCCACAGTCACTACTGGAAAGGGAGTGGAAGTGTGTGTGTGTGTGTGTGTGTGTGTGTGTGTGTGTGTGTGTGTGTGT
>JANHMN010000022.1:28914625-28929345 GCA_030674055.1 Rhabdomys pumilio | reverse complement strand
TGTGTGTGTGTGTGTGTGTGTGTGTGTGTGTGTGTGTGTGTGTGTGTTGTAGGGACAGAAAGACAGAAATGCAGCAAAGCTATTTCAGGACAATGTCTATAAACAACACTGGAATCGTGCCCCAGACCCAATGTGGGCAAGCTACTCTCTCCACTGTGGTCTAGCCACACACAGTCCCTTATAAGAATCAAGTCCATTAAGCTAAGAGACAGCTCCATGGTGAAGAACATTGGATGCCCTTGCAGAGGAGTTGGGTTTGGTTCCCAGCACCCACAACTTACACCTTACAACTGCTTGTAAATTCTAGTTCCAGGGGATCTGATGCCCTCTTTTGGTCTCTGCAGTCACTGTAACACATACAGGTTACAGATTTACATATAGGTAAAACCATACACATAAAAACTTTTTTTAAAAAGAGAGTCAAATCCTGATAAACCCGGGCAATATCAACCTAGACAAAATTTTGGCACGAAAAGTAATGGTGGTCAGGAAGTTTCATCCTTGGCTGAGTAGTTATTGGCAATTCGTGGCTGCTGATGGAGGCAGAGTCAGTTTTCTTCAGGATGCAGCCCCTGAGAGGCTACCCATGCTCTAGTAAATGGCCTTATATACATGCACATACTGGCAGCTAAGTGGTGTCAGTGACTTAAAAGAGAGAGTACGGAAGGGAACACATGACACTGGCAGGGGAAAGGGTAAGAATTAGCGTATATAAGATACAAACTGTAATGGTCCATTTTCAGTGTGAGCTGTGCTTAGAGTTCAACAAAGAGTTACAGATGAGCGGGAGCCACTTAAAGCCCTCTCTCCCCCAGCTGGTGGCTGTGCCTGATTGTCTTAGAACTCTGAGAGTTGGAGAAATATACACATTAATCCCATGATGACAAAAGGGGGCAGGCCCAAGCCTCAAATTACTCATTTGATAAGGCTTTGTGTCCTAAACCGGTAAGATGGGGAATCTGAGAGGAGGACTACTCTAGATTATGAATCCTTAGTCTCTTGAATTTGTTAGTATAGAGTGAAGATTGTATTTCCCAAAAAGAGAGGGAATGGAAGGTAAATTCAAACAAGATGCATTATATGGGTGCATAAAAATTTTAAACAAAAAATTCACCCAGGTGATGGGTGAAAATTTTGCATCAAAAATTCCCATTAAGCAGCTTTTCTTCTGCAGTTAGCAAGCATTACTATCAATCGAGAAGAAACACATCCAGAGGGCCCAGGTGAAACAACGCACTGGCAGTTAGCTTGTGAAAGCAGAGCTGGGAACAGTTCTGGATCTTCGGGACTGGGGCTGAAGGAGACTGACTGCATCTGAGTCCTCAGTCTTTGGCTGTTGGTAGTCATAGCAATAGCAGCCACACCACCAAGACCACAGTCCCAGTCAACTGAGCCCTTATCCCATGTTAGACCAGCGCTAAACCATTTATGTGAATTCTCCCCAATACATTACTTAGTCTTATAGCTACTCACTCTACTCGTGGGGAAACTAAGGCAAGCTGGGGTTCTTTTAAAAGGTCTCCCCTAATAAGCAATGGAGCAGGGATTTAGACCTAGTTATTTCAGAAAATGCTCTTTTAACCCAAGGAATGTCCAGAGCCTCCCACCACCCACCAAAGCCAGAGAATAACCAACACACACTTATTAGTAGGCACAATATCTACTCAGAACCAAATGCAATACAACTAGAGTAAAATTATTTTACTTAAAAGAATAAGAAGGTCTTGACACAGTGGTGTAACCTGCAAGTGGAAGCAGGAAGATCTCAGGAACCCCAGGCTAGCCTGGGCTATATAATAAAACCCCGACTCAAGCAGAAGATGAAGCATAAAAAAGAGGGAAGAATAACTAAAATTCCTTTGCCTGTGCTATGGTGGATTTTTGAACTTTATGAGCCTTTAAAGAAAAAGAACCCCTAGTCTTTCAGATCTGTCATGTCTACCTAACAGACACCAAGGATGTTCAGACAATTCAAGAGACTAGAGAAACAGAAGTTGCTCATATAAAAAATTCTCCAGGAGCTTTTGTGGGGAGAGGGGGAACAGCATTACTCAAAGTGTGAAGTTACTTAGGTGGAAACTCTGGGGGCCTCAGAATGTGACGTTCCTTAAGCTTCCCTGGCTTTCCCTCAAAGGTTTGCTCTGCTCCCCTTATTGGAACGTCTGTACATTAATACAAGCTTTTCTTTTTTACATGACCTATTTTTCCAAAGGGACTGAGAGGGGAGATTATAAATGCATGTTTAAAGCCACACTCATATTTAAATTTCCCTATTTCTGTCATGCATTTTTTAGTACTTTCTATGTGCGATGAAAGATAAGAACTTGTATGCATGATTAATTGTAATGAAGGAAGAACGCCAGGCAGTTGCTTAAGAAACGGGAACAACAAAGGAATAAACTACAGCAGACATCACCAGGACTGAAACGACACTACTCTGTGTACTCCATTTCCATGGCAACTAGCAATGGGAAGATGAATGTTTCCTAGTCACTCTGCTCTGCAGTTCACGTCTATAAATCAAACTTGCATAAAGAACACAAGATTTCTGCTTCGGACTGTACTCAGAGTGGGTTTATTTTCCTGTTACTGTATAATTATGGAAAAGCAGCAGAAAACAATGAGGTCATTTTTAGTGGGGAACAAACTCAGAAATTACTAATACACCTGCGGCATACAATGCCATTCATCTAGCAAGAAACAAGAAGCAGGCGAGCCAACCGGCAAATGGAAGCCTGTCTGCTTCATGGGCACAGCCAAGCCACTGCTCCTTGGCTCTGGCTGAGAACTGCACATGCAGAGCCTGGCGTGCCCTGCCTCCCCTAGCCAGGCTCCACCATGGATATAGCAGCTCCTCACTTACCTGTCTCAGAAGCAGTCCAAGTCTGCACTGTGTAATTGTGCAGGAATGCATTCCATATTTAGTATGCAAGTTTACTGAGGTGAAACAATATATAGTTGTTTTTGTTTACATGGAAAATGGCTCCCTGTGTGGAAGTCAGGAAGGAAAATAATACAGTATCGTGAAATTGTAAATCAGTGGATCCCAGTTAGGGTCCGATCTATGTGACCTTGAGTAGACACAAACGTTAGTTCAGACTCCATCTTCTGAGCTGAGAAAAGAGATGGTGTATATGATTCCAGAGTGTCTCTATCACTCAACTCCAAGGTACAGGAAAGGCCAAATCTCAAAGACCTGGATCTACCATCTGGATCATGACAAAGATGCCAGCTGTGCTAGTCCTAAAGAGGGTTCGCGCAACTCTTGTGTTTTTAACTTCTCTATTAGCAAAAGGTCCAAGTTGATGGTGTTTCATGGTTATCATTTGACAGAAACCTTCTTTTGTTTCAACTTTCCATCCAAAACACAGAAAATTTACTAAAACTATCAGTTCAACTACACAACAGATACTCCTATAACCTATTTTTATACATTTATAATAAACATTTAAATCTAGGCAACAGGACTATCTATTAATTTCTACATGGTAGAAAGATCTTGAAGCTTCTATAAGAATTTTTTTGGGGGGAGTGGGGACTGAGGTTTGACCTCAAGGCCTGATACATGCCAGGCAAGCAATCTACCATTGGGCTACATTCCTGCCCAGCTTCCTGCCTCTTTAAGCCCACAGACTCAGATGTGTTCAGGTTCTCCTGGGGTGCATTTTTGTAAGCCCAAGACCCAGCAATGCTTGATAAAATTCTGTGGAATAACTAGGTAGCTGAACAAACTCTTAGTACCACCTTGCTGTCCCTTGTAGTAAATGGGCACTTCCTTCTCCATCTTTAAACAGCTTTGTATTGACATACAGGCAGGAAATGTCTGGAACCAAGATAAGACCATGGTAGTATCTTTTTGGGCAAATCTCTAACAGTTTTATGGAATTTTTGACCTAAAAAACATATCACTCAGGGTTTACAGCATAAGGGATCCCTAGACATGAGGAAGGTATCCTGTCCTTTGCTAAGTCTTCAGGGTTTGCTATCGGTAACAAAAGCACTGAGTTTCTGCAAATAGTCACGGAAGCATTAAGGTGGACGACAGCAAAGGTTCACCTGGTCTTATGTTCCTGACCTCCAAGAATGTTTATGCCACCTCTGGGGAAGGCAGTCTATAAAGAAGCAGAGGAACCGGCAGGCAGTTATGAATTGTGCTGTAAATTCCAAGCAGGATCAGCCTGTGTAACAGGCTACTGCTCTACATGAACCTCATCAGAGCTTTAAGCAAGGGCTTAAAGGGTTAAAGAGACAAACCTCACTCCAGAAAAGCAATGCGCCTGCTGTCACAGGAATACATCCACAGAAAAGCATAATAGCAACAGGACATCAACACTTGTAAATCTAAGTCTGAAACATGAACATGACCAGGAACACCACTCCACTTCTCCGGCATCCATTACTGGCTGCACCCCTCTCCTCCAGATGAGCTGGCTCAAAGGCTATTGCAGGGTGGAGTTAGATGTCACACAACCCTGCAGTTTCCAATTGGTGGGCATTAATGTGGGCCAATCATCTCTACAAAGGAACTTACTACAAATGTATTCTGCTGGCCATCTGAGAGAGTTGATCCATTTCTTAAGCCTAGGAAGTAGATGATTTGGGCATATACATTTTATGCTAAAAATTCAAAACCTAGTAAAATTAACATTTATTAAGAAAAGCTTCAGGTTTAACGTCTTCTCCATCCAGTCAGGTGTGTGTGTGTGTGTGTGTGTGTGTGTGTGTGTGTGTGTGTGTCTCGCGTGCAAATGTATTAAATCAGCGTTCTTAGCACCACCAACTGGACAAAGAGATCTACTACACATGTGCTAGGCACCCAATTTGTTTTATTCCTTGAGAGCAGATCATACATTTACTTCACATTTAATTTATAATAAGGTAATTTATTTCAATCATCAAATAAAATTAAAAACACCTCTTTTGTCAGCCAAATTAATGCTCACTCACACTGGCTCCTTCACACAAGGAGGCAGATTCTGGTTAGCTGAAGTCTTCCTACTGGAGCTAATTTGATTTATTCTACTATAAACACAGACTCCAAAGCAAAAACTAAGGACTGTACTAAAAACTAGAAACTTGAAAAGGGGGAAATTCAATGGACAGCATACCATGCAAGTCTTTGGTGTCTATAGCCGACATCAGTTTGGTTGGAAGCAAAATGACTGAGGAGATAATTCACATTTGATATTTTTTGAACATGTCCAAGACTCTTGATTTAACATGTTATTATTGATCTTGCCTTCCTAGTTAAGGGCATATGCCTGGCAATGGGCTCTAAACACAGAGAGTCTGGGAGAGCCCTTAGGGTGAAGGTATGATCATAAATAAACCTGTGAAACAACCATCCCCAAAGAAGTAAATTAGTTTACCCCCAAAGCACAGATTTGTGGATACTTGCTGCCACGGAAAGTGCTTCTAGTCACTTGTGGTCATGACAAACGTACCTTGAAGAATGAGTAACAGCTTCAGTATGAAAAATCTAGTCTCTGAAGACCTCTCTACTAGACTATGTACAGACAGGCAGGCAGGCAGGCAGGCAGGCAGATTGACAGACAGACAGACAGACAGACAGACAGACAGACAGACAGACAGAAGAGGCTGCAGTGTAGTCAGCCTCTACATAAAAATCTACAATTGAAAGCCCAATAAAGAAGACAACTGAGAGCTGGCTCAATAGCTCAGTGGGTAAGAGCACTTGCTTGTGCAAGCATAGGATTTGAGTTTGAATACTCAACACCCATATGAAAAATCTGGGCACGGATGCACATGCCTATAACCCCAGCATTTGGAGGTGGGGAAAAGTAGATCCCTGGCAGCTGCCAGAGAGACAGACTAGACAAAACAGAGACCCTCTGGTTCAGAGAGAGAACCTTTTTTAATGAGAATAAGGTAGAAATCAATAAAGAAAAGTACCTGATACCCTCTTCTGTGTATACACCTATACACTCACATTCACGGACCCACACATCACACACACACACACACACACACACACACACACACACACACACACTCACATTCATGCACCTTACACATCACACACACACACACACACACACACACACACACACACAAACTCACATTCACGCACCTTACACATCACACACACACACACATCCATGTACCCACACATTACACACTCACTTTCATGCACCCACACATCACACACAAACACACACATTCATGTACTCCACACACCACACAGACACACATTCACATTCAAGCACCCCCACCCCCTACATGCATAACATCCCCTGACTCAAAGGAAATAAATGAAGAAGGCAATTAGTAATAGAGAAATGCAAAGCCAAAGGCCAGTAGCTGCTCTCTCCAACTTGACAGGTGACTTTGACATGTAAACTCTGAACAGGCAAACTTCCTCTTGTTCTCTTTGTTCATAGCGTTTATTCACTCACATGCTCAAGGAGGGAGCATGAGTGAGCTGCTTCCTCTGCTTTCCCTCTTCCTCAACGAGTGTTGGTGTGTTCTCTCCTAGACAAAGCTTCTATCTGAAGGCATGAGTGGGCTATAAAGGATCTTAAATAAGACAGTCAAGAAAAGCACTGTGCCAACAATGTCTCCGGCTCTGAAGGCACCAGCCTTGCATGTGCTGCATGGACATGTATGCAGGCAAAACAACCATACACATATAATTATAAAAAATAATTAAAATTTTAAAAATCTTTTAAACTTTAAAAAGAAAAGTATTTTGTAAGTTTTGTTTTCATTTCTATGTATCCTGTAGCATGACTCTTGAATAATACTTACGCTTGTATAGATAGACTTAGTTTGAGGTGTAATATCAAAAATTTGATGTTTGCAGTATAAAGTATGGTGCATTAATGTATTCCCTGAGCAATGATTCCCACAATCAAGCTACTTCACATACTCACCACCTGACACATTTCCTTTGAGTTTGTGAATGCTTTAAGAACACTTAGGAACTATGGTAAAAACACAGTATGTTTAATTACAGAGAGCACGTGACACATCAAATCACTAGGATGTATTCACTTCATAACTACAAGTGGTCCTTTTAACCACTACTCCCACCCCACTCACCCACTGCTCGGACTCTGGCAGTTACCATTCTATGGTTTCTATCAATCTGATGATGTTTAGATTCCACAGGTGAGAAACACTGTGTAAAATTTGTCCTTCTTTGCCTGGCTTATTTCCTTTAGTATAAAGTTTGTCAAATGGTGGCGAATAGCATTTATAACATTCTGCTTTATGTGTGTACGTATGTGCATATATGGCATAAAGGTATGTATTTACAGTCACATACCATAATCACTTTTATCCATCTACCCACTGATGAGTACAGAGGTTGTTTCATATCTTGGTTATTGTGAATAAGGCTGGACTGAACATGGGGCTGTAGAATTTTAAATTTTTAAAAAACTTCTTATTAAAATATAATATCACTTTCCCCTTTCTCCCTCTAATTCTTCTCATGTTCCCCTTTCAATTAATGGCCTCTCTTTCTTTCATTATAATTGTTATACACATACATATATACACACACACACACACACATATGTATGTGTATACATACATACATATATACATACACATACATACACATGTACACACACACACACTCTGCTGAGTCCATTTAATCTTGCTATGTGTACATGGTTCAAGGCTGACTATTTTATATTACACAACCAGTTATGGGGCTCATCCCTGGGAGAGACTAATTCTCCCCCTCGTAGTAGCCATTAGCTGCCTGTATCTCTTTATCTCTGAGTGAGGCCCCATGAGATTTCCCATTATGTATTAACATGTCTATTGGTATTGTAGACATTTGAACTGTGAGTTCAGTTTACTCTCCCATTATTATCAGACTGGTATTTTTAAATCAGGAGATACATTTTTGAGATATAACAAAATTTTTGACCATTAAGGGAAGAACAATAAAATATATAAAATAAACTGTCTGGATTATTTATCAGTTTCCTATGACTTTCATTTCCTTTGACCAAAAGATAAAGGTATTGAGAACTAACTAGAGTTTGGCTTGAACTAGCAAGGAAGGAGTCTAGAAAATGGGCGGATGTTACCATTGATGTAGAAAACTGTCATAAAGACTCAGAAGTTAATAGTGTTGAATGAAATTGAGCTATGGTCACTGACAATGGCGCCACATGGTGCTAAGAAAGCTGGAGTGGATGGAGAATAAAAAACAGGACTTCTAGGCTGAATGCCATGGAAGTTGATGATAACCCCAGAAAGGACAGAGAAAACTGGAAAGAGAAAAGGGAGAGCAGCTTTCTAGGCTGGGGGAACTGGGTGGATCTGTAGCAGGGAAAGAAGATGTCTTAGGGTTTTCCTGCTATGAACAGAGACCATGATCAAGGCAACTCTTATAAGGACAACATTTTATAGAGGCTGGCTTACAGGTTCAGAGGTTCAGTCCAGTATCATCAAGGCAAGGACATAGCAGCAACCTGGCAGGCATGGTGCAGGCAGAGCCAAGAGTTCTACATCTTCATCTGAAGGCCACTAGAACAAGATTGGCTCCCAGGCAGCTAGGATGAGGGTCTTAAAGCCCATGCCACAGTGGCATACCTACTCCAACATGGCCACACCTCCAAATAGTGCCACTCCCTAGGCCAAGCATATTCAAACCATCACAGAAGTTACAAACAGGAGAGGGAATGGGCGCTGAAGAAATGTCTTCCATCAGAATGGATGGGGAATGAGACCAGCACAGAGGGGAAGAATTGGTTAAAAATGAAAAAAGGAGAGACAAGAGACAGTACTTGCCTGTCTCTCTTAAAAACAAGAGGAGGAACTGAGAAAAGACTGGAGATGAAGAGGAGGTAAAGCCATGAGACCTAAGCAGGTCTGAGATGTTCTTCACAAGACAGAAGTCAGGACCACATCTGTGTGCAATAGTGGGAAGTGTCTGTAACTATCAGAGAACGAACCATTACAGAGGGTTGACTTGGCACAGAGTTACACCAAGAATACTGCCTCTTGTTGTATGCCTGTAGCCATAGCAACAGGATGGGTCAACATCAGTGCTGTAAGAGGGAACTGAAGACAGCTGAGCTCAAGTCCTTCTGGACATCAGTGGGGTATGGCATGACTTGAGGTACAACACATCTGGCTGTGCTTGGGAAAAGAAAGTATTCTACTCAGGCTTAGATCAGTTAACTAAGTGCAGAAGACGGCTTGTCTAATCCAAACTTTACTTTGTTAAAATAAAGATTATAGTCAGAATACGAATGTGATTCCATACTGGGTTCAAGGTAGGCTACTGAGAATTTGTGCAAAAGGATCCAGGAAGATGATAGGGGAGTTTACACTAGGTCTTTCTCTTTTCTCTCTCTCTCTCTCTCTCTCTCTCTCTCTCTCTCTCTCTCTCTTTCTCTCTCTTTTTCTCATTCTCTCTCTCTCGCTCCTCTCTCTCTCTCTCACACACACATACACACACACATACACACACACACACAAACACAAATTAATTAATCATAAGATATGTGTTGGGTTGTGTCTGGGGAGAGAAGTAGATGTACCACAGAATGAAGGCACAACTGTTCTGTGTCGCCTGAGGTTGTCCTGGGGACAGGAGATACCCGAGTCTTTAATGAGCCATCAGTGTGCTCAACAGTTACACAGGCAGAAGCCAAGGGAAAGATCATGCACATCAAGTCTACTGAGGATTTAATTCCGAGTTTGTTCTGACTTTCCCTAGCAGCAGGTTTCACACATGATGGGGATAAGAACAGCGAATGTAAGCAAGGTGGAAATTAGAAGCCCCAGTGTTGAACTTACTGTAACTGAGGAAAAGCCTTCTAATGAATCAAAGGACAATCCCCGTCTTATGAGGACAGGGAATAAAGTTAGGTTAGCTTATTCACCTCAGTTAAAAGTATGCCTCCATTCACCAGTTTTCTGTATTTGTTTCTTCACAATGTACCTGGCAGATATTTGGTGCTGTGCTAGAATTCCCCAGCCAAGACATGGAGCACACACAGGTCTATCACAAAGCAACTGGAACGTGGATGCTTGCAGGTTTTCATGTGATAAAATGCTGTCTCAGCTCCCTTTGTGTGCATTTTTGTAAATGGTGCCTTTTGTTTATATTGCAGATAATCAAATAAAATCTCAACAAATCAAAACCAAACTGAACCAACTCTCAGGAACAGGGAAGAGCTAAACAATTATGCAACCAGTTTCTCAAGAACACACTTTTGGGCAACATGCCCGCCTTTCTCGTGTGGTGGGGGATACAAAGGCATACCCTGCCTGCAGAATGTTGACACTGCTAAAGGAAACAGATAGTGATTGAGAGAGTGAGCTGCAGGGTCAGCCTGCCTCAGTCCGAATCTTGGTTCCATTACTAGCCAGCTGGTGGTCTGAAGCAAATCCTTCGACCTCTCCAAGATATTTTCTCATTTGTAAAGTGGGTATAGACAGCATAGTCCATGAGCTTCCACACAGTGCCTGGCACAGAGCAAACCCCCCGGCAACAGCAGTTACAGTCACTGATCACGCTAACACAGCACTGGGTCTCAGCAGTTCTAGAGAATGTGAAGGATGCTTTGTGGGCCAGAGCAGCAAGGGTTACCATTTAGAAAAGTAGATGGGGACATAGGAGGAGAGAAAAACAGTGAACCTGGCGTGAGTAAAGCTGTGGGAAGACAGATGAGATAGGATCAATGCATGGTAAGTGGACTGGAATGGTATTTAACCTGGGAAATGCCAAGAAGGCATTCCAGTCTCTGTCAGCTTTATATGCTAAGCTAAAAAAATCTAGATTTTTCTATGGTAAGCGATGAGAAGCTAGTGAGGTAAGAAAGTAACATTAAACTGTAATGATACTTTATTCTCATTTGCCTGAATTTAACTAGAAAAGCAGACTAGTGATTTTGAAAGTTTAATATGAATATCAACTATGAAGGAATCATACTGAAGCAAACACAAGCGACTCAGTGGGCTGAGCTTAGCACGGCCAGTAAGTCCCTGTGCTGATACCTGTCTCTAGAGCTCACTGAAAAGTAAGGGTGTGTTTATTCAAGGTACTTCGGTTAAAGAGAATGGCTGGGTAAGAAGCAGGTAGACAAGCTGTCGGAATTTAAGGGAGCAAACACATAGGCTTCTATGTTATAGATAAAAAAAAATAGTCCTAGAAAACTTCAATCTGATTTAGGATAACTAACAATTTTGATATGCCTCTTTACTATGAAATGACTTTTCCATAACCTTTAAACACAATTTTGAGGCAGAGGAGAATGAGTACAAGACCAGCTTGGCCTACATAGCATGTGACAGGCCGACTTAGGCTGCAGAAGAAAACACGACCTTAGGGAAAAAAAAAAGAAGTGAAATCATTTTAAGTATCTCATAAAATATAAAGTTCCTTTAGCAAATGCATACTTTATTTGATAAATACAACATACTATATGATTAAAATTCCAACCCCAAAGTTTCATGAAGGGAAAAAAAAAACAAGAAATTGATTCCTTTTGTGATAAAGGGGCATGAATACATTCATGATGTGTGGCTATTAATAACAGCAAGGATGACGGAACGGGTTAGCAACGTTTGGTCACAGAAAGAAACCATGGTGGCAGTCTCTTTGTGACAGCTGAATTAAAAGAAAAATGGTCCTTATGCTGGTACCACAGGAACAGTATATTAAGACACATATGGAGATGAGGAGTTGGAGACAGTGGCCATAATACTTGCTGCAGTGACATCTCAAAACTGAACCTAGGACTGGACAGCTGTCACACTCAGCAATTTCGTCTCAAGAACAGTCTTTGTTACAGTGTCAGAGCACATCTGTATTCATACTTTGGAGGCTTATGAATATCTGTGGTACACAGAGAAAATAAAAGTCTGCCATGCCAGGCTCCATGATAAATAACCCCACCAGTGCATTTCTGACTTAGACGACTTAGAAGAAGCATGGCTGGACCCCTTACTGCAGAAATGAAGAGAGTCCAACTGGAAAGGCTAGGTGATGTGAGGGAAGACAGGCCAGAGGTAGAGATTGGACTTGACTCCAAGCTAGGGGCTTGACTGAGCTCCATGACCCTGCCATGACATCAGTGTCCCACTAGCAGAGTAAAGCAAGCAAACACACCACAACAAAGTGTAATAAAGCACCCATTCTCTACAGAAGCCATTCGTTTCAAATGTAACCAACTGTAGTAAAAACTGAGCAGTGAGCCGTGTGGAGGGTGGTGGTAAATATTCCACCATGTCTGTTCATGCTAAGCACACATTTTAATGCTGGAAAGAATGTGTGTATACAAATAACTGGGTAAATGCACAAAGATGAAGCTGTTTGTGGAGGATTAGGAGTTTAAAGCAGAATGTCGAGACAATTTCCTTGGTAGGGGATGGGAAACATCTGGGCAGAGTAGAGGGTAAAACCAGCTTTCACTTTTTAGGTGAAGTAAAGAAATCAAATAAGAGGTTCTACTATGACCCTGTGTGATGAAGCCATCGCTCTTCTCTGCTCATTTTCTCATCCAGTTCCTGCACTTTATTTAATTCCTGTGTCACTAGTTCTAAACTTCATACTAGCAGAATGACTGTTCCTCAAGTAGACGAAAATGCTTTATGTCAGTGGGGCTCAAGTGGCGGGAAACATGACCAGCGTAGAACTATTAATGTAGACAAATTTCATTATTTTTCAATTTTGAGATGTGCGTGTGACGTATGGCATCATATTTCAGGAATCGACCTGTTTTGGCAGGACACACAAATATAGCTAGTGACCTCTGCCTATGTATGGCTATGAATGATTTCAAGTCTTTCTTACATTTTTCTGTACAGAAGCTTGCAAGTAGTTACAGATGAACAACCACACTCACCAAACTAGGCACCAACTACAAGAACTCGGATCTTACGAAGGTCACATGACTGTACTCAAGTCACATTCCAACATACAAAGTAAAGCCAGGAAAACAACTGTACAAGAGATGGTTCAAGAAAATGATACACAGCAGCCAAAGAACACGGTGAGGGAAAACACTTCAAGAGGTGCAAATGATCTGAAGATACACAAAGTTGTTTTAAATCTCTGTCCTTTAGGCCCATGGATTCTGAAAGACTCCTCACCCGGTAAACCAGAAGAGTCTGTTGGCTCGTTTACCCCAGCTCAGGAAAATTCTTCTATCTATTACAGCTGTGACATGAGGCATATATAATTTTTTGCTGAGAATATCCATCACCCCTTTTAAAATTGCATTCCTAAACTACAACCTCCTACCAACACTCAGACATTGATCACATATTATTTAATGTTCTTATTTCCAACCAATCTTTAATGCCCCTCAAAAGAGAGTTTGAGGGACTAAGTGCTTTGAACTTGCTCCAAGTAATATGAAGAAGGGCATTCTTACACGAATCACTTATAACTTGAATGTCTCTGTGCAAAGCTGGAGGGCGCAAGGCGGCTCAGTGTTTCCACTGTTGACTGCTCTGTAGCGATCCAGCTATGCACCCAGGATCCTGGTCAAGGTGCTGGTCTTTTGAACATGCACTTGCCATTTAAAACCCAGGAAGCAGAGAAAGTTTGCTAGAGCTCTTAGCCAGGTGGTAGGAATGTAGAAATACCAGCACTCACAATAAGATGAGAAATGCCTCAATGGAGTGAAATAAACATACACACAAGGAGAGATGTCCACTCCCTGATGACAGCTGAAGCTAAACCATAAACTAACCCACTCAGCCCTGATAAAGCAGGGTCAGTCAAGAGATTAATTCATGAAAATCACATGCAGGAAGAGAAGACGGAAAGTAAGGCCACATGTGGCCATCAGGGTCTGCTCGTAAGTTTACAGCACTCCTTCCTAGTTTGTGAGAAATAAGCCATGAAGAAAGCTGTAAACGAGAATTTTTACTGTCACTGGGTGTTTTCAACGTAGTGACAAAGAGACCAACAATCATTTCTTAACTACAATGCAGAAGGCAACATGCTAGTGACCGAAGACGGTGGGAGACTGGTCCATAAACCCAAAGAGCTTGAAGTACTTTATGGAGATAACCATGAACATTGCATTTTTGTTCAGCACATAACTGATTAATGGATAACAATAAATTCTATCCAAGTTTAAAGAAATGAGACACAACTGTTCAATGCAGGAATAAAGAGGGTTTATTAGCAGTACTATAGAAGAAAGTCCAAATCTGGACGGGCAGGAAGGAGGGCAAGTCCATGCTATGCAAAGAAAACAGAATGGAGTGAGAACATACATCACACAATCAACGGCACAAATGTCATGCTGAGGGAAACAGGAATTCAAGACAAGTAAAAGACAAGCCTGAGAAGGAACCGGACGTTAGAAAGGAAGCCAGATGTTGGAGGGCTAGGTTAAAGAGTTTTAACTGTACTCGGTAGACTCACAAAAGAGGGTTTTTTTTTTTTTTTTTTTTTGAACATAAGAAGATAACGCTATCAAGTTTGCAGTAGGCTCGACTAGTGTTAAAGAGGAAACATGATGCCTGTTTTGATCGCTAAGTGGGAGAGATCAAAAAAGAGTTAACTAAGAACTTCTGAATGCAACATCATCTTGCTTGTAGCCTCAGCGCCTTTAATACACAAGTACACAAACCATGGCTACAAGCTCTAAGGTGAAATTTGTTTCAAATACTGAAAGCAGTCTCTCTCTCCTCTTTCCTCTTTTGTTTTGTTTTTGCTTTGTTTTTGGTTTGGTTTGGTTTGGTTTGGTTTGGTTTGGTTTGGTGGTTTG
>JANHMN010000022.1:28834121-28914615 GCA_030674055.1 Rhabdomys pumilio | reverse complement strand
GGGTTTGGGTTTGGGTTTGGGTTTGGGTTTGGGTTTGGGTTTGGGTTGTTTGGGTTGTTGTTTGGGTTGTTGTTTGGGTTGTTTGTTTGGGTTGTTTGGGTTGTTTGGGTTTGGGTGTTTGGGTGTTTGGGTGTTTGGGGGTTTGGGTTTGGGGGTTTGGTTTGGTTTGGTTTGGTTTCATGTAGTTCAGGCCGGGTGATAACTTACCTGGATGAGTCGGGCCTTGAACTCTTGAACCTCCTGTGTTCATCTCCCAAAAGCTGATATTATAGGTGATCGTCACCATATCCTGCCTAACAATAAAATCTCCAAACTTAGTGTTTACCCAATAAAGCAATTGCATCTCTACAGTGAGATTGAAAATCGGCATAGAGGAGATATTGTAAACCAGGGGTACAGCAAAGTAACAAAAGAACAGGAAGTATCAGTCACTATAGCTCAATGAAGAAATAGAAGGCAAAAACCAAACCAAGTCAGATAATGAAAAGCCACAGTGGCCAGGTCACACATGAAAATAGACATTACAGGAAACATACCAAAAGACATGGGGAGGTGATTTCACAACTGTGACTCCAGCTCCAGGAATCTAATGCCCTCTTTGGGCCTCTGTAGGCAACTACACTTAAATGCACAAACCTTCACACAGACACACATGCCTACAAATAATTTAATATAAAAATAAAAACTTTAGAAAGAATGAATTTTAACATAAAAAACCCAGCATTTCAAAAAAAAAAAAAGAAGAAGAAGAAGTTGACTAAAATAGTTTAGCATTGACTTACTATATAATTTTATTCAAGTACAATGTTCCAGGTAAGTCTCCCTGAATATAAAAGGTAATTGGAAATATGGTTTTTGTGATCCTTAGAAGCAAAAGTACGGAACATGTATCAGAGGCAAGCTTTGAATTCATCTAACTATACGACTAACAAGACAGTAAAGGAAGAGGTAATAGGTACAGAGCAGACAGAACATGAATTTTAGAAATAAATATATACATTGAAAGCCAAATTGCTTTCAGTTATAATTTATATTACACAACTATTCACCAATATTATAAAAACATCTTATTTTGTTCTTGTGGCACTTTGAACTACTTATGGACATGCCAACGTTCTTGTCAAGTTAGAAAGTAAAGTAACTCTTTGTTACATCGTGTCCAAGAAGGTTTTGCTTTTGCTCTTTGCTTACTTGGTCTTATCTGATTTTCTGTGAGTCTGACTTGGTTTAGAGAATGAGAACATAACAAGGGTGGTCACCTCTGAGGCTGACTCCTCTTGTCAGACATCTCTATTTCTTTGGCTTACTTCAATCTGCACAAAGAGGAAGCATTTTTCTTTCCTTTTGAGTTCAATAATTGTTTATGCTTATATTCCTTTATTGCTAGTTTATAGATTATGATGTTAATATAATATACTAATTTTTAAAAGATCTCATTTTTCTGTGTTCAGGTTCCCTTGGAAGCTAGGAGAGCATCAAATGGAATGGAAGTCACACAGTGTGTGTGCTGCCACTGCTGAGCCTTTTCTCCCGTCCCATACAATGGATTTAAACAAGGCACGTGCAACCAAGTGAAATGCCTTGTTTTGGTTGTAGATTATGATCTCCACGTTGTTTTGGGCATACAACACTAGTAAATAGCACACGATTTGATAGCACAAAATCCACAATGGAAATACCTGCATTTACAGCTTACATGCACGATTGTATTAATAAATTATGTAATTACGAAATATAATAGAAAAACCTAAGTAATTTAATATGTAGCTTTTATTATTAATGGCAAATAATTGTATTATCACTAGAAATCTTTCATAACATTTAATAATAATGTGATTTTAATTTACTTAATTATTTTGGAACATCTTCATTTAATCATTTCTGAGTGCAATTTAAGGTTCAATTTGTTTTGAGACTTGGTTTTAAGAGCTGCCATAGACACCTCAGGAGATTATGCAGCTCTAAGTGAGACCAGGTGATCATGGTCCTGATACCCTCAGCTTTTAGGTCCATCCTCTGATAATGAAAAGCTTTAACCGGTTTCAAATCTGTTTAATTAATACCATTTTGCTATAGCTGACTGGAATCTAGGAATAAGTATCTACCTTTGCTGATAACGCAGATAGGTTTTGAAAATGTATTAGATTTTAGAACTTATTATATAAAAATGAATTTTAATGTATCCTTTGACAATTTTAGCCATGGATACAATGTATTTAGATTGTCCTCAGTCTCCACCCTTTCCCTTATCCAGGATCCATGCCCTCTGGAACCCTTTGACCTCCTAACACGTCTCCTTCGTAATCCCTGACTTTTTTTTAATGACTCACTGAGTCGAAGGATGCCCACATGTGCATGGGTGTGGGGTTAATTACCAGTGGCTACACTCCTGAAGACAGCTGCCATTCATTCTCCCCGCTGCCACCCATTCATTGTCAACAACTCCTCAGGAAGAGGGTAGGACCTCAAATACCCCTTTCTCATACATAGTTACACTTGAAAAAAAATTAAAACTACTAAAACTGCAAGATATTTTTAGCCAGGTCAGGACATTCCATTTTCCAACTCAGCTCACACAGATACAAAGACTGTTAACAGGCAACACACATGATTTTGTAAAATGACGTTATATTTATGTGTTTTGAAAATGCTCTCTACAAGGTGGTAGGGTGGAGTTTGAACTGGAAGCCATTACTCTCTTCAAAAAGGGTTACACACTGTCTCTGTCTCAAAGGGCTATATTAAAGTGTTTTTTCCAAGTCCAGTCTGGTGGTACAGAACTGTAATCCCAGCTACTCAGGTGGCTGGGGAAAGATAACACAATTAATTAATACCCAGAATGAGTTTCAAGCCAGTGTGGGCAACCAGGTGAAGTCCTACCTAAAATAAAAACTACAAAGTGAGCTGGGGATATAACTCAGTGACAGGGCACTTGTGTAGCATACAAGAGCCTGGGCTTAAGGCCCAGCACCAGAAAAACAATTGTCTCCAAAGTCTCTACAAGGCAGCACCTACTCTAACCATGTAACAGATTCTACAAGGCCAGAAAATGTGGGCAATTCCTTTGTCTCTTTATAGAAAGGGAAGTAAATGCTAATTTTTAATTCCTCTCAACATCTACCACTGTAAGGTAGAACTACATTGAGATTCCCCACGCGCCACAACACGCACGAAGCACATAAACAGACGCTAATACACATTTAAGAACTTGCTTTTACAAAATCACCTAACATTCTCCTGTAGCACTTTGTATGCATCAGGATACATGCTCTCCTTCAATAGCCTGCTCGATGGCTTGCCTGTGAGCGAGGCAGCAAATGAATTTCATATATGTCACTGTTAATGATAATGCACGCAATCCTTATTCAAATAACCTGCTTGATAATTTCTATTGAGCAGGCCTGGCTTCCGGCCAGATTCCATTCAATTACTTTTCTCCCTAAGGGGATATGTGCCAGATGCCCCCATATCCATCCCCTGTCTTTCTTCTTCTCTCTCAGGGCCTCTAGTAAGTGGGCACAGGATTGTTCAAAGCCCCTCCCTTTCGCCCCTGTAGTTACAAGCCAGAGAACCTAAGTGTTGGTCACAGGGATGTAAGGGAAGGATACACAACTCAAAACAGGAGTTGGGCTTCCGTGCCCTTTCCCCCTAATGCTGGTACTCAGGCTAGATGGCTGCCATTTAAACAGCCATCCTGGAGGAAGAAGCAGCCAGCAGTTAAAGCTGCCGTAAGAACAAGAAACAGAGAACCTGGGTCCCTCACAACTACGACATTGTCATTCAGGCCTGGGTTGCTTACATTTATTGGAGAGAAATATACGTATATCTTTTGTGATCTTTCAGTATTTAGATTTTCCTGGATGGTGCTAGTGATTAAAGCCTAGTTAATATAGCTGGTGACAGGTGAGGGTGGGTTCCAGCTAGGGATCAGAGAAGAGGTCTGCATGTGCTGGTGCTAGCACCACTAACATTACAATCTGCAGGTTCCCAACACAAACTGCCCTCAAGCCACACTTTGAATAACTATATAACCCAATCTTAAGATGCACTTAATGTGTACACTGCCACTAGGAAGTGAATGAATGAGGGGCAGCCAATGTGCCTGAGGTAACAACCTCCAGCTCTTCTCCCCAACTTGAAAACCATGAGTCGCCTTGCTGACAAATGTAGACTGTGTCATATATCAATAAGGCTTTTTCATGACACATAAGCTCACAAGGTTCTCCTGTACCTCTCCTTATAAGCCCCTGTCAAAGGAAGTACCTAGACTCATGGCTAACTAACTACAGATTTCTCTCCTGATCCATAACACTACGATGTAAGAGGGGAATGTTCAAAAGTGAAAAGTCAGCATACAGAAGGTTCCCTGCTAAACACAAAATACACAAGAGCAAATGGTAAACACATGAGAAAGGTCGGATGCAGAGGTCTTAGCGCCATACCTGAACACCTCCAGCACTGTCCTCGCTGGGAGCTTGGGAGCCACTTGACTAAAGGCCCTTTTGAAATCTTCTAGAGTTAAAAATCCACGATCTATACAGAGACAAAATAGTAAACATTCACTTGTCTATAAAGTCTGTGACTATGACTTCAGCCATAATAGTTATCGGAAGCTACATTTTAATATATTATTAAAATTAAGGGGAAAGAGCAGTAGTTTACAGTTGATCTTATAGAGGCCTTATATTATACATGCAGTGAACACATCTCCCTGGAAGAATTTCAGAATGTGGCGGTGACACCCCGCCCTTTGATGCAGTGCTAAGTCAACTGGAAGGCTGCTAGCCCTGCACTGTCTGAGTCTCTAAGTCCTAGGGAAAGGACTGTATAGACATGGTACACTAGGCCTCGAGTCTTTGTGCTCTGCCTAAGCACTTCAGTCTTCCAAACTCCTTGTATTCTGGCTTGGCATCAGACCCATGACATATTAATATTTACGGGAAATTATAATGATTGCCAGTGCATGAATCTTGGAAGTCACACCTAGTGTGGAAAATGATTCTTCCAGTCATGTATGGGTCACAGTGAGAGTTGAAGAAGTGTCTCTCACATGTCCATGGGTGGCTTCTGGCTTAGGTCCTGACAAGGCCAGTCCTTTGGCTATCACCATTACAACATGGGCAGGCACATAGGTATAGTACACAGTCCAATTATACAACTGTAGCTATTTCATCCAGGGTATCTGCTAGAAACTTAGTATCCCAAAGTAGGAAAGGCTCTCCACCGACACCCGTGGTCACTGCCAACAAGTGCGGTAGTCATCTGCCAACCACACTGCACATCTAGTTCACTGTGATAAATCCCCATTCACAGTTCCACAGCAGCAACTCTTACACGAAAACACTTTAAAGACACTTACAGTGCACGTCGAAAGCTGTGAAGATGTGCCTTATCTCATTCCTATAGACTTGTGCTTCCTTCTTTCTCTTTACGGCATTCAAAAACCCCTCAAGTGATACACCTAAAAGTTGTGAGAGGAGAAAAAAAATTTTTTTTTTTTTTTTGCCAAAGATGACTATATTTCTCTTCAAGAAAAAGGAAGCCAGACTTAAACAGTGAAAACTATCACAAGTCGCCTGATTTGTATCTTTCACAAAGGGTATTTACTCATAAATACAGAAAAAGGGTATCATGTGGCGCTACATACTAAGCAAGTCCAACCCTGGCAATCAATAGTGAAAACCAGAGACACGCAGGCCCACTGAGCTTCTGAAGGGATGGAGAAACCCTGACCTTGAGAAAGCATAACACACTCTCTCTACTGGATCCAAAAGACAGGCAAGGAAGTGCTTATTAAAGAAAGTCAGAAAATTTTCCTTCCCGTACGCTGCTTTAATACCGTTTTCTTTTCCTAGCCAGATGTCATTTCAGCAGGTTTTTTTCCACCAACTGAGAGATAGGGTCAGAGAAGTAGTTTCTCAAAAGTCAATACCAATTGTGTGGCACAGATGAAGGTGGCGAGAATATTACATAAACAATGGAGCTGGCGCCATCCCCAGCCCTGGATACACCCCACAACATGTTCAGCAGCCTCCGGCTCTGCTCCCTGCCACTCTCATAATAAAAGAGCCCAGCGTGATGATATGAGATTGGGCACTGTGCTTACAAGGTCTATTAAAGTGAATTCTAATGTGATCTTTGTAGCAGGTTTAAGGAGCAGAGCCAAGAGTTGAAACATTTTAGTGAACAGAGCCTGAAATATATAGAAAGAGCAGTTAATTTGCATAATGTAGGACTCCATTTAAAAAATTATCCTGTTGTTTTAAAAATAGCCCCAAACTATCTAATGACGATGTGTAACTCTATCTTTTGGGTGATGTAACTAATGATATTGAGCCATGTCTTTCCTAAAATAGCTTCAAGTGTTTAAAATGTTAAAACAATTTTCTTAATTTCATTTTTGTGAGATTAATGACTTAAGGGCTTTTAAAATGATCTATGTAGTTTTGTGCTTTTAAACGACTATTTTCCACATTTTAAGGACCCACTATGGGCCAGCCACTGTAATAAATGCTGGAGGTAGAAGGTGAGAAAAAATGCAATTCGAGTTCCCAGGGAAACAGCATACGAGGGAAGGTGGCCATTATGTGTTTGACAGCAAGTGCACACATCCCTGAAAACTGTGGCATGCACAATGATGGGGAGGGGATGGAAGGTTGTGAAAGAAGGACCCAGGAGCCCTTGTAGCCTAGACTGGAGGAGGGGGCTCTTAGAGGAAGAGATAGTTCAGCTAAGAACTAAACCATGAAAATACTAAAAGTAGCTACAGGATGAGAAGATGAAAAATCCAGGCAATGGACAACGCATGCCAAGGCCACGGGGTCGGAAGGGAAAGGAGGCCATGCAACTAGAATGGGTTCAGAGTGAGAGGAAGAAAGACAACACAAAGTTAGCAAGGGACAAGGTCTGGCTTCAGCCCTCTGAGACTGCAGAAAATAACAAGGGCTTTACTGAAGTGGCAATAGGAAGTCAGGAAAAGGCTTTCCTTAGCCAGTTGATATGACCTGATTTAAAATTTGGGAATGTATTTCAGGGTACGGCTGTGGTGAAGAAGGACTGGGAATAAAAGCAACAGTGCTAAAGGAGAGACAGGTTGGGAGGTCAATGCTCCACACGCCAGCAGTGAAAGGGACAGAGGTGGAAGGCCATGCTCTAGAATAGCACCACAACTTGAAGAGGAGGCAGATGTAGCAGGTGAGATGTCAGAGATAACACAGAGGTTCTGGATTGGGTGCTTGGTCGGATAAAGGGATGAAGATGCCTCGGGGAAGGGTAGGGCCAGGAGACAGACAAAGTGCTGTGGTTTAGATGGGTTAACTGTACTACACTTTGGAGCTAAGAGGAAAAAGGACCAGAGGCAGCTGGCCTTAGTCTCCTAGGCGGAAGGCATTATCTCCCAGCAATAATGCCCGGCAGGTAGTCAGTAAATACAGCCATCCATGTCTGTTGGTGTCCATGAAAGACAGGGTTCCAGGATCAAGAGTGGAAGATGCCAAAATCCCTTATATGAAATGATGTAGTGTTAGCGTGTAACCCTACACAACTGTCCTATAAACTTTAAATGGCCTCCAGATCGCTTGTAATGGTAAATGTACATAATGTATGTAATTTAGCTGCATTAGGCGACAATAACGAAGAAAACCTCCACACAAATTCAGTTCAGTTGTGACTTTTTTCATAGACTCTCCACCGTGGTTAGCTGCAGTGCAGCACCTTCGGATGCAGAGAGCAGACTGCACTGCACTAAATTAGCATATGCAGTGTTTTTTTTTTTTTCCTGCAGTTGCTGAGGACAGAGATTGATGCAGCTCTATTCGCATCTAATCACCCCGTGACCAGAGAACATATTTTAAAAGGCTAGCTGAGGTTGAAATTGAAGTCTAACCATGCATGTTCCCAAAGATCATATCCATAACTTTAGTTTCATGAACTCCAAAAGCTAATAAATTAAATCACATCTAGAGTTGCTGATACTCCTGAGTAATTTATTCCCGGGTGATGTGCATTCTGTAAGATCTATCAGCATGCTGCCCCAGCCCACTCCTCAGCCCCTCCAGCAAACATCCTGGTACTTTCTGCATCCACAGGCTCATAGCACCTCGTGCCTTGGCACTTGTAAACACACTGCCTGGAAGCATCTCTTGCTTTATTTCTCCTAGTGAATTTTTATTACACATCTCCTTCTAGGTGCAACTGAAGCATTACCTTTACTTTAAAGATTCCCTGACGTGTCTCAGCTCAGTCCCTTTGCTGTGATCAGAATCCCAGAGGTCACAACACAGTCAAGGAATGCATTAGGCTCATGGCAGTGATCTGAATACAGGGCCAGCTAAGAGATGCTAGGAAAAAGGAGTGTGTGCTGTTCAAAAGTTCATTTCCAGTATCCAGCACCATGCCTGTGGAGAACAGGCATGCATTACGTGCTTGCTGGGTAACATGCAATGAATAAAGAAGGATGAACGTGGAGATATCATTTCTAATTTTCAGCAAAACGAAACAAAAAACAACGGTAAGATGTGTACTGTGCAAGGTCAGCTCATGCTGGTGAGGATATGAAAGGCATCACTTTTCCATTGCTGGTGGGAGTGCAAACTTGTACAGCCACTTTGGAAATCAATATGCTGGGTTCTCAGAAAAGCAGGAATTGATCTAACTCAAGGCCCAGCTACACCACTCCTGGGCATACACCCAAAAGATGCTCTACCATACCACAAGGACACTTGCTCAACTATGCTCATAGCAGCTTTATTCATAATAGCCAACTGGAAACAACCAAACATCCCTCAACCAAATGAATAACGAAAATGTGGCACATTTACATAATGGAGTACTATTCAGCTGTTAAAAACAATGACATCATGAAATTTGCAAGCAAATGGATGGAACAAAAAAAAAAATCATCCTGAGTGAGGTACCCCAGACATAAAAAGAAAAACATGGTATATATTCACTTATAAGTAGAAATTAGCAGTAAAAATAATCATGCTTCGATCCACAGACACAGAAGTTAAGTAACAAGGAGGGCTCAAGAATGCCGATTGAATCTCACTGTGAAGGGAAAATAGAACAAACATTGCGGGTGGATGGGAGTGGGGTCTAAATGAGAGAATGGAGATGGGAACACAAGGGATCAGGTTAGGGGCAGATGAGGGAGAGAGTCCTTGGAGGAACAACTGGAATCAGGGCAGCATCTACTGCTAGATAAGCTAGAAACTTTGGACCATGAAAATTCCTGGGAATCTAGGGTGACCCTAGCTAGCAATTGGGGACATGGAGCCTAAACCAGCCATCTTCTGAAACCAGGCAAGACTTCCAGTAGAGAGATTAGGACACCAACCCAGCCACAAAACCTTTGACCTACAAATTGTCCTGCCTACAAGATGTACTGGGGTAAAGGTGGCACAGAAATTGTGGAAATGGCCAACCAATGACTGGTCCAACTTGAGACCTATGACATGAGAGGGAGACCATCCCTGACATTGTCTAGAGGACCAGGACTCATGGCTGGATAGCTAAGAGACCTCAGGTAGAACCAAACATGTCTGGCAAAAGAAAGGGAGAGAGAGAAAGGGGGGAGGGGGAGTGGGAGAGGAAGAGGGGGAGGAAGATAGATACAGAGAGACAGAGACAGAGAGACAGGGAGAGAGACAGAGAGGAAAAAGAAAAGAAGATGAAGAAGAAGGGAGGAAGAAAAGGTAGCAGAGAAGCACAAGAACAAGAAGAACAACAACAAAAGAAGAAGACAACTCCTAACGCTACTCTGCTATTCTCACAGACCGGCATCTAGCCCAGGTGTCATCAGAGAAGCTTCACCCAGCAACTGATGGAAACGGATGCAGAGATCCAAGGCTGGAAGCTTGGGGAATCCTGCGGAAGCAGGAGAGGAAGGATTATAGGAACCAGAGGGGTCAAGGGTACCACAAGAAAATCAACTATCCTGGGCTCAGAGGGGATCACAGAGACTGAACCATCTAGCAGGAAGCCTCATGGAACTGACCACGGCCCTCGGCACATAAGTCAAAGTTGTTTAGCTTGGTCTTCATGTGGGACTCCTAACAGTGGGACCAGGGGCTGTCTCTGACTTTGATGCCTGTCTTTGGGCCTCTTTCCTCCTACTAGATTGTCTAGCCTTAATAGGAGAGGCGGTGCCTGGTCTTGCTGCAAATTCATCTGCCATGGCTGGCTGACGTCCATGGAGGCCTGCCCCTTTCCGAAAGGAAATGGAGGCGGAGTGAATGAGGGAGGGGGACTGGGAGGAGAGGAGGGAGGGGCAACTCTGGTCAGGATATAAATATAAATAAATAATAAAAAATTTTAAAATGTGTGTTTTGAATCATCTTTATCTCCAAAAAGTAATGGCAAAAAGCAAATCACTTTTCATTTACAGGGCCAGTAAAATAAACCATTGCTTTAGGGAAAAAAACAGCATTCAGTGAGAAAGAAAGCAATGCCTAAGGTCTGCTCTGATCACTGCAGCTCACTCAGAGGGATGAGAGGCGAGTGCAGCTGCAAGGGTCAATGGGTGATTCGTAAGGAAGGGAGCATATGGATGCTGTTGTCTTTTTAATTACATATTAGGATAACATATCCACATTTGGAGTTATAAAGAATGCAGGTCATCATTCCGCAACTGCATAGTATAAAAAGCAATCTAATAACACAAATAATTCTATTATGAATAATCATGTCTTTTCATACTATTTTCCCCCAGAGTCATACACCTCATATTTTAAGCTCAGTGGGGATCAGAGGCACTGGGTACACATTAGACCATGTAAACACATGGTCACAGCACGCCCTCAGGTTGTCTACCAGGGCCACCCACATCCAAATGCAAGCCTCTCTTCTGGAGACTATATTTTCATTTAGCACAGCTTTCCTTCTGCAATACCACAATTGCTCTCCAAAGCTAATACTTAATAATTTACTACTCTAAAGCTTTGCAACAAATACATTGATGTAAGATTTGCAGATTTTGCTGCCTTTTAAATGGCCTAGAAATAGAATTCTTACTTCTAGCTCCACCTGCTGTCACAATAGTCAAACTGAAAATTACCACTTCATGAGACTCTCAATAATTCCGTTTATGTCAGATCTCACACCCAATGCATTATCCGTGCCCCGACCTGGGAGCTAAAGAGTGTGTTCTAGGAAGTTGGAAATTCAAACACAATGTTGAGTTCTCTGTGTACACTGTTTCACAGTTATCTACATACACACCACTGGAGTTACAAATCAGGACCACATCACCAGTGGCACCACGAATTACAGGGTCTGGATGTTTCATTGTGTTCACTAGCAGGTCTACAGAGGTGTAGACAATCTGTCAGTGTACGTGGTCTTTATTGATGTTTTGTAAACTTTTTAAATAACAAGCCAGTACCCACAGTCCCCTGTTCAGCAGTGTCACTGGGAATGGCCTCACAGGATGCCAGCCTGAGGCTCACAGCTTAGCAACTGTCAGCTTCCTGCCTTGGTGACAAATAAAAGACAAATAATCCAAAAGAAGCACAGGCTGCTTTTTGCCTCTGGTTTTACAGAGCTCAGTCAATGATCCCTGAGTCCTATTACCATGGCTGCAGTGCATGATGGGAGAAACTGTACCTTTGACAGTGTCAGATATATAAAAAGGAGAGACAAGTGTCCCAGTGTCCCTTCAAGGGAAAGACTCATTTCCTTGGACTGGGCCCTACCTCCTAAAGCACCACCACCACCACCACCACTCAGGAGTGTCACAGGTTGGCGACCCAGCTGTCAATACACACAGTCTTTGAAGAGCATTTAGGATCCAGACCATCATAAACTCCAATGCTTTTACAAATCCTTCTTGATACTGTAAGTCTGGGCATTTTCTACACAACTGGAAAATATGTCCTTCCGTTTTGTTATCTATCCTCAAAATGAATACTTTTCATGTTCTATGATGAAGATACGTATTTATTTTTACTTCCAAAAATACTTAATATGTGTGATACAGATATGCCATATAGAAAGAGACTGAAAAGGGTTTTTTTTTTCCCCCTACTTTGTGAAAAGCTGTTTCCTAGGACGGTAATCAGCTTTCACCACAGGGGTGAATGTATTCAAAAAAATCGAATAAAACTATCAAAATTTTTTTCTTTGAAAGTTCCATTATGTATATCTTTTTGTGGTTCACAGTTCTAAGCTTCAGGGTCAGTGCACACAGAGAAATCCTCTTGAAAATGAAGCAGTCTGGTGTCTGGCTATCATAGGGAGCTCAAATTGGAAACTGCAATAAACCCAGGGAGACTGAAGGAGAAAACAATAAAGATGCCAGGTTACTTGACTATAAGGCTGGCCCTAGGTTTAGCAAAGAAAGCAAGGTTCGTGCTCACTGTACCACACATTAATGTTCCCAAGGACTGAAATGCCTAAAACCAAGGGCTTGAAAGAATGAAGTGGCCTTTTAAAAAAAAAAATGGGATAATGTAAGCCTTTTCTAGTTTGAGAAATAAAATTCAGACTCTGAGCTTTGGAAGCCATGAGTGAGGTGTATACTTTGTTTGTATAAAAGGACTGTAAGGCCAGAAAGGAAAAGTGACAGGTAACATCAACATGCTGGTCTGTCAGAGCACAGGGACTTGCAGAGGACTGATGTGTCCTTCCACCTGCCTGCAGAGAAGTGGAATGACATGAATGGGACCTATATGACGAGAAGAAACTGAGCTTTTCTCTATCCCTGGGAGGGAAACGAGGTAAAAGCAGGTTACTGCAGAATAGACACCGTATCCTAGGAACACAGACAGGAGTCATTCACTACCTTTCCACTGTGCACATTTCCTGATCATAATGCATCAAAGGTCTTGGGGTTCACAGTGCCAAGTCCCGCCTTACTCAGTTAAAGCCTCTACCCTCTCACACTGGCCCTTCACTGCCCTTTGGCTCTCAGCTCTGTGAGATCCGTGAATAAGGATGGATGGGCTATTTCCCATCACGTACTATATTTTCTATGGTGCTGGAGGGAGCAGGACTCCAAGGAACTGTGGTTTGAGGATACTTTCTTAATAGCTTGAGGCATGAAAGATTGGGGTGTCCAGATCTAAGAGGAGAGTGTGTGTTGGGACTGCCTTGCTACAAGGAGAGGAACAGAGATCTGAGAGGAAATGCCAAGGGGGAAGAGTCTCTAAGAGTGTGTCCGAGAAGACCTTGGAGCAGACAGCTTAACCTGCCTTCTCCACAGCCAGTCTTGGAGTGGCAGTGACGAGTACCTCAGCAAAGCCATGATGATATCTTGGACTTTTAGGGGAGTGGAGTGTATTGAGGGCAAGTCTGAATCTACGTGGAATTATGCCCAGCCGAGTGAAGGGATCCACAGAGCTGGAGGAGAGCCCCTGGCAACTCTCTACATTCATTTATTGCATTCTTTTCTTGGCTCCACCCTTTACCCAAATCTTAGCCACCATCAATGTCTGCTTCCCAGAAGGAAGCCTCCTGTCCTCTCAAGAGTTATTGTCTACAGTATTAGCACAACATCCAGCCACAAGAGAAGTGGTAATACATCTTTCCTGTAACTTCCCTAGTGAAACGTATTTGTGAACAAAAATTTCCTTGGGTCACTCTCTGTCTCCTAATTCCCTTCTGTCCCTACAATGAAGCATACATGCCATTCTCTAAATGGAGAATGAAATAAACTTAGGGCTGTACATATGTGGGCAAGGCAACTGGTCTTCAGAGTATGATTTCAAGATATAGCAGCTTGAGTCCCTATGCAGTTTCCTGCTGATAGAAAGAACCAAAAAGCTAAGTGGAATGAGAAAGACTTCACTCCAGTTACACCTTGACCTTTGTCCTCACATAGGAGCCTAAGGCTCAAGATCCACACAAGGACAGGACCTAAAAGACTAGCATATGGAAATTTAAATTTAGGAAAATATTGTATTTACTCAGTTAGCAAATCAGACAAGACAGTAATAGACAAGGCGCACAAGTCAACTGACCATTAACCTAATCATCTACAAATTATTTTTCAATTGAACTTACATTGGATTGCATGACTGAGTCAAACAGCCCATAATTACCATGACAATGAATCAATCCCTTTGATTTTCCCATCATTCAAATCTGAAGGTTAAAATCAACTTCCAGGAAAGCCTTTTCTTGAATAACTATGAAAGTTTTTTTTTTAATTATTTTTAAAGAGACTGTGATATAAGGAAACAAAAAGGTCTCCATCTAGTCATCAAACAAAAGCAAAATTCTGTGTCCTTCCCATGCCTCCACACCCTTACCCCTGGACCATATTCTATAAGAAGAATTGAGATAAAAATGGAGATAACTGTGTGAAGGAGAACTCAGAGGAACATGCTCACTCGCTCTTATCTACAGTGTTTACTTAGCATATAATATAATAATCAAGAACACCATAAAAGTTATATGCTGCTACTTATGCAATTTATACGGTTTACCCTGCAATGGTACAGATCAACGACCTATATTCAGAGCATACAGTTGTTGATTTTCACAGAGTTATGCTGACATGTCCTGCTATTAAACATGGACCTACACTGAAGAAACTTTAAGGAACAGCCATGAAACTCACTACCGTGTGTACTCAATGGTCTAGGCACTTGGCTATCCATTCAGCAACCTCTCCCCTATAAGACAACATGGAAGAACTATCCCAGGCCTGGGACTGGCCCATTTTTACTGTATGGGCACTGATCATTCCACTTTTTTCTCTATTTGCTCTGGATGTGAAGATTCAGAACAAACTCTGAAACCCAGTGACTACTGAGATAGAACCTGTTGATTTGCCATTTGTAAACTGACACCATTCCTGATTTCAACGCATGTTCCTTAGGGCAGTGAATACCAGCCTCAGTCCCGTTGTAATCATAAGCATAATCCATGGCACTAATGAAAATCAATGGCCATAAGAGCTAGGTCACAGAGCAGATGGCTTCGGTCTGCTCCTTACTAGCCAGCTGTGGCATTCTGGGTAAATGACTTAACTTCTCTAAGCTTCTTATTTTTCACTTTTCAAAGGGGGAGTCTCTGATAAGATCATAAAGTTGATTATATAACTACTACATAGTGCTCAGCACAGATCTGCATATAACTGTTCAAGAAATGGCATCTGTAATCATTGTCTATAAAGTAATAAATGATGTTGCACATGCAAGCATCTCTTATAAAGAGTCGTACAAATGCCAGGGTATGTTCTCTTCTCTTCTGTATCAGTCTCCCCGTCTTAAAATAGGGGACAGGCAGGTGTTTCTAGGTCTCTTCTACTTGCCAGTTTCTTTTACCAGTGTATTCAGAGAAGCTGTGAATGAAGTCCTCTGAGTGAGGAAGCCTGTATACTGGCATCAGTCTCACTAGAGATCTATCACTTAATTACATGGCCTGACTTTGTGTTCTCCATGTCCTTTGTCTTGGCTACCCTAGATGGTTATTACTTATACCCACTTGCTTATTGGGTGTCAAAAGTAGAACTGTCAGCACCACCTTTTTGGTACTCGTGTGAGAATCTCCCAACCCCTAAATTCCCCCAGTAGGAACTTTTCTCCCAGCTATTCTATACCTACTTTTAATAGCTTTGGTTCAACTTTGAATTTTTCTTAATTTTCACAAGGAACTTCTAACAGGCATGACCCATCTTCTAAGAGGACTTTGAACAAGCCCTTGGAAAATATGACCTGGGCATCCAGGTACTGTCCCAAACTAGAAGTGAAGCAAATTTTTAGAACTTTGCCCTTACTTAGTTGCAGCTGAGTCAAGGCAAACCCAGGGCATGTGTCTAGACCTCATCTAGGAAGCTCTACAGCCAAAGAACCCTGCAGAAACACCTGCCATGACCTCGTCTTGAAAAAGAGCTAAGAAGTCAGGAATGGTGATACAGGTCTGTAATGCCAATACTTGGGAGGTACAGGCAGGAAAAGCATGAGTTCAGGGTCATCCTTAACTATGTAGAAAGTTTGAAAGTACTAGCCTGGGCTAGCATGAGACCCTGTCTTCAAAAAAGAGAGAGAGGAGCAAAAAGCAAACAACAATAATAATAAGAACAACAACAACAAACAATGGGTAGAAGAAAGAGAATTCTCAAACACAAAGACCCAGAAGAACTTTGGAAAATGGATTACCAAAATTGGCACATTCTAGGAAGCTAAAATCAATACTTAACTCCTTCAGTGTCAAAACCACATGGAGAGAGACTGGAGATGGTTCAGTGGTTAACAGCCCTTGCGTCCCTGCAGGGGACCCAGGATCAGTTCTCATTACCCACATGGTGACTCACTACCACCCACAGGCACACCATACATGCAGACAAAAGACTCACACTTGTAAAAGAAATATGTGAAAAACACATTATGAAGAGAGACAACATATTTGAAGACATTTAATCTGTATATAATCCATTTCCTTCAAGAAGAATGCCATGTGGTAAATGCGACCCTTATGATCTATTGGGAAGAGAAGGAGCCGATGGTGTGAAATTGGTTTAGGATTGGCAGTTCTATTAGAAGAAATTCGTGTCTGCAGCGGAATTCAATGGTAATTTCTTGTGGAACTGCTACTTAACTGTTTCTCTTGGATGTTTGTGGCCTCGAGTTTCACCAGTCAGGTAAACACAAACTGAAGCCAGATGAAGAGAGCTGTTGCCCTGGTTATATAAATTTATTCCCTTAATCCTGAAGAAAGGGATGCTCTAAGAAAGATAATTTGATATTGATCTCAAACTGGGAGAAGGAAGATACTAGAAATTTAGAGATGACTGTAGGTCTGCACAGGTCATTTGGAACAAGCACCTACGTTTGATCTCAACCTTGCAAACTAATCCTCCCTCTGATATCCACCTGAATTTCTCAGACGTCCAACTTTCTTAGTGACCTTTTGAGATACTTTAAAATCAAGTTATGGAAAGAAGCATCCTGATGATCTGGTTGAGAGATGGCTCTGAGCATCATTCTTCGATATTAAATGGAAGGAAGTGACCCTTGGAGTAAGTCCCCAAGCACATTACCAAAGTTAGCCCTGAGTCTGTTTTCAGTTCTGAAAAACTCCAGGTGAGGCAACCCGTTGGCCATAATGAATCTGAGAAAAGGAACCAGAATAGGGCAGTCTTCACTATGCATAGACTCAGGCATAGGAGTAGCCACGCCAATGCACTGAGTGTGAAATACTTGCGCCTGCACAGTAACACCATCCAAAGGAAGCTCTATGACCACTGAAGATGACAAGCACTCCCTCTGAGTGAAGGCAGCATTCAACCACTAGAAAGCCATCAAGAACGGGGAGCTCATGGTCATAAGCTATCTCCAGGCACAAGTCAAACCTTTCTCGGACATCACAGATGGTGTTCTGCAAAGCCCCTGACGTTACTGCAGAGCACTCATACACACAGGACACATCTCTGAACAGAAGACAGCAAGCCTTCTGCTGCAGTTTATCCTTCAATACACATGCCACTTTTGACACTGGGTGAAACTCTATGAATTTATTTAACTCATCTGGAAATGTCTTTTCATGGTTATATCTTATTAAATGTGACAGAGCATTTACTAGGAGGAGGCCTAAGAACATATTGAGTGTAGGGAAAGTTACCCTGGACATCAACATTTATGTCAAAGAGCTCACTCCACAGGCAAAGATTTAGGAAATCTTTCTTTTAGAAACCAAACCTCTCTGTATACATCAGAGAACCAAAGAAAGGCAAGGTAATCTCTCAGTTAATCTCTTCAGTTAAAGAAAAAAATTTTTCAGTGTGGGGTGCTAAATAGCTCAACTGGTAGAATGCTTCAAGCATTCAAGAGGCCATAAGTTCAAATCTCAGTTCTACATTAAGCCAGGTATGATAGCTGATACCTGAAGCCCCAAGACTGGGGAAGTGGAGACATCTTCAGCTTCTTAGAAACTTCAGACCAACTTGAGCTGCATGAGACTCTAGCTTAAATGAGGAGAAAAAAGGTACAGACCAACACCAGCTAAAATTCCTCATGAGGTCAGATCCTTAATTCAAAATCAGAAAACATCCATAAGAAAGAGACCTATGCAAATAAAGACTGTTGAAGTGCTTTTGGCCACAGTCATACTTATCATACCAGAAGGGTCACAGGACAGAGAAATACCATATAAAAATAATACATTAGGGAAGAAACTTGTCCTGGTGGAATAGCCCACTGATTATCAGGGGACTCTCAGGACAGAGAAACCCAATCAACACTAAGGAAGTACCAAGGCCTCATGCTAAAAGACAGAACTCCTTCTACACTGGAATAAAAACACAGAAACCCTAAGGGGAAGAATGTAGAAAAGACATTACAATTAATTAAACATCAAAGAAACAATATTTTGAAAATGTGAAAATTTCCAACAGGAAATTAAAAGCCTAGAGAAGCTATATTGAGGTAGGAATTATGTAAAACGCCCATTCTTCTGAAATTATTGTTCTAAAAGCCATACTTCATGCAGAATATCTAAGTCTGTGTACCAAAACATAAAATGGGCTGGACAGTTCAGTTGTTACAAGCACTTTGGTTCCCATCACCCACACTAGGCAGCTCACCCAAACCTATAACTCTAGTTCCAGAGAATTCAGTGCCCTCTTCTGTCCTTTGTGAGCACCTGTGCACACATAGTACATAAGATAAAAAAGTATATATATATATAAGTAAATAAATGTGTTGTGGATAGCCCTGGTGTTGCTTGTAGTTTGATGCTAATTCTGCTTTCTCAGGAGGAGTGAGTCATGTACTCAAGTGACTTCTTATGAACCTCCCCCAAATGTATAAAGGAACCAATCACTGGGTGAGTAGGTGGGACTTCCTGGTTGGGCAGAGGAAGAGAGGAAACAGGAGAGAGATAGGGGCTTTTGGAGGGGGGCAGTGAAAGGACAACATATAGTTACTAGTGTCTCCCAGTTTAGATGGTGAATTCACATGAATTGCCACCAGAAGATTTAGATTTAATATGGCTTACAAGATTCTAGTTGTTGTGTCCAGCGATTGAATTAGCATTGATTCTGAACAAAGTTTGTGTGGTATTTTCCTGTGGCAGCTCAAAAGCATCCAAGCAGGCATGGTGCAGTAGGACCTGAGAGTTCTACAGCTTCATCTTCAGGCTGCTTGGAGAAGACTAGCTTCCAGGCAGCTAGGACAAGGGTATTAAAGCCCACGCCCACAGTGACACACCTACTCCAACAAGTCCACACCTCCTAATGGTGCCACCTCCTAGGCCAAGCATATACAAACCATCACACTTATCCTGAAATATTCCTTCTTCTCAAGTCAGCTTACTGTACTTTATTTTCTGATTAATTTATAGTTATCTTTTGATCTATAGTAGTGTTATTTTTTCTCCTTCTTAACTGAGACAGGGTTTCTCTATGTAGCCCTGGCTGTCCTGGAACTCACTCTATGGACCAGGCTGGCCTCAAAATTGTCTGTGCTTCCCAAGTGCTAGGATTAAAGTTGTGTGTCACCACTGACCAGTGCGCATTTATATATAAAGTAGCCTGTTCTTTAAAAATAAAACAAAAAGTGAGAACTCTATATTCACCAAAATTATCAACACTATCAAAAGGTTATGGGAACACTCCAGATTATAGAAATATAACATCAAAAAACAAATTCTTGCAGTAATAAAGGAAAAAAGCTATTAAGGACATTATTTGATTAATTGGTCAAAATAGAATCTAGATGGTAAATTAGATTTAAAAAAAACCAATGTACTGGGGAAAATACAGTATAAGGAGACAGACGATATGGCAAACTGGAAGACATTAACAATAAATGAATTTGGATAAAGGGTATAAAGCTTTTTTCTTACTGTTTTTATTTTATAGCTTTTGTAAGTTTTAAATTATTATTATTTTCCAAAGAAAGGCATAGTTTTTTCCAGGATGATCTGGATCATAAAAAAAAAAAAAAAAAAAAAAAAAAAAAAAAAAAAAAAAAAAAAAACCTGGAAAATCTGGATGAAATGGACAATTTTCTAGACAGATACCAAGTACTAAAGTTAAATCAAGAGCAGAGAAACCATCTAAACAATCCCATAACCCCCTAAAGAAGTCGCTAAAAGTCTCCCCATAACCCCCTTTAGCAGTCACTAAAAGTCTCCCCACCAAACAAAAGCCCAGGATTAGACGGCTTTAGTGCAGAGTTCTATCAGACTTTCAAGGAAGACCTAATACCAATTCTCTTCAAACTATTCCACAAAATGGAAACAGAAGAAACACTACCCAATTCATTCTATGAAGCCACAGTTACGCTTATACCTAAACCACAAAAAGACACAATAAGGAAAGAAAACTTCAAACCAATCTCCCTTATGAATATCGATGCAAAAATACTCAATAAAATTCTTGCAAACTGAATCCAAGAACATATCAAAACAATCATCCATCATGATCATGTAGGCTTTATCTCAGGAATACAGGGATGGTTCAATATACGGAAATCCATCAATGTAATCCACTATATAAACAAACTCAAAGGGAAAAAAAACCACATGATCATCTCACTAGATGCTGAAAAAGCATTTGACAAAATTCAACATCCCTTCATGGTAAAAGTCTTGGAAAGATCAGGAATTCAAGGCTCATACCTAAACATAGTAAAAGCAATACAGAGCAAGCCAGTAGCCAACATCAAACTAAATGGAGAGAACCTTGAAGCAATCCCACCAAAATCAGGGACTAGACAAGGCTGCCCACTCTCACCCTACCTATTCAATATAGTACTGGAAGTCCTAGCCAGAGCAATTAGACAACAAAAGAAAGCCAAAGGGATGCAAATAGCAAAGAAAGAAGTCAAAATTTCACTATTTTGCAGATGATATGACAGTATACTTAAGTGACCCCAAAACCTCCATCAGAGAACTCCTAAACCTGATAAACAACTTCAGCAAAGTGGCTGGATATAAAATCAACTCAAACAAATCAATAGCCTTCTACTCAAAGGATATACAGGCTGAGAAAGAAATTAGGCAAATGACACCCTTCACAATAGTCACAAATAATATAAAGTATCTTGGAGTGAATCTAACCAAGCAAGTGAAAGATCTGTATGATAAGAACTTCAAGTCTCTGAAGAAAGAAATCGAAGCTCTCAGAAGATGGAAAGATCGCCCATGCTCCTGGATTGGCAGGATTAATATAGTTAAAATGGCCATCTTGCCAAAAGCAATCTACAGATTCAATGTAATCCCCATCAAAATTCCAACTCAATTCTTTATAGAGATAGAAAGAGCAATTTGCAAATTTATTTGGAATAACAAAAACCCAGGATAGCAAGAACTATTCTCAACAATAAAAGAACTTCTGGAGGAATCACCATCCCTGGCTCAAGCTGTACTACAGAGCAATAGTGATAAAAACTGCATGGTATTGGTACAGAGACAGGCAGGAAGATCAATGGAATAGAATTGAAGACCCAGAAATGAACCCACACACCTACTGTCACTTGATCTTTGACAAAGGAGCTAAAACCATCCAGTGGAAAAAGAACAGCATTTTCAACAAATGGTGCTGGTTCAACTGGAGGACAACATGTAGAAGAATGCAAATCTCCTTGTACAAAGCTCAAGTCCAAATGGATAAAGGATCTCCAAATAAAACCAGATACACTGAAACTAATAGAAGAGAAGGTGGGGAAGACCCTCTAATACCTAGGCACAGGGGAAAAGTTCCTGAACAGAACACCAATGGCTTATGCTCTAAGATCAAGAATTGACAAATGGTACCTCATAAAATTGCAAAGTTTCTGTAAGGCAAAGGACACTGTCAATAAGACAAAAAGGCAACCAACAGATTGAGAAAAGATCTTTACCAATCCTACATCCAATAGAGGGCTAATATCCAATATATACAAAGAACTCAAGAAATTACACTCCAGACAACCAAATAACCCTATTTAAAAATGGGGTACAGAGCTAAACAAAAAATTCTCAACTGAGGAAACTCAAATGGCCGAGAAGCACCTTAAGAAATGCTCAACATCCTGAGTCATCAGGGAAATGCAAATCAAAACAACCCTGAGATACCACCTCACACCAGTCAGAAGGCTAATATCAAAAACTCAGGTGATAGTAGATGCTATCGAGGATGTGGAGAAAGAGAAACACTCCTCTATTGTTGGTGGGGTTGCAAGCTGGTGCAACCACTCTAGAAATCAGTCTGGCGGTTCCTCAGAAAATTGGACATAGCATTACCTGAGGACCCAGCTATACCACTCCTGGGCATATACCCAGAAGATGCTCCAACATATAACAAGGACATATGCTCCACTGTGTTCATAGCAGCCTTATTTATAATAGCCAGAAGCTGGAAAGAACCCAGATGTCCTTCAACAGAGGAATGGATACAGAAAATGTGGTACATTTACACAATGGAGTACTACTCAGCTATTAAAAACAATGAATTTGTAAAATTCTTAGGCAAATGGATGAAACTAGAAAATACCATCCTGAATGAGGTAACCCAAACACAAAAGAACACACATGGTATTTACTCACTGATAATTAGATAGTAGCCCAGAAGCTTGAAATACCAAAGATTCAACTCACAGACCACATGAAGCTCATGAAGAAGGAAGAACAAGTGTGGATGCCTAGGTCTTACTTAGAAGGAGTAACAAAATACTCAAGGGAGCAAATATGGAGACAAAGAGTGGGACAGAAACTGAAGGAGGGGCCATCTGGAGACCATTCCACCTGGGTATCCATCCCATGGTAAGTCACCAAAGGTAGACGCTGATGTGGATGTCAGGAAGTGCATGCTGACAGGAGCCTGATATAGCTGTCTCCTTAGAGATCTGCCAGAGCCTGACATATACAGAGGCGGATGCTCACAGCTAACCACTGATCTGATCATAGGGTACCCAATGGAGGAGTTAGAGAGAAGATTAAAGGAGCTGAAAGGGTTTGTGGCTCCATGAGGAGACCAACAATATCAACCAACCAGAGCTCCAAGGGTCTAAACCACAAGCCTGGTAGCAAACAGGAAGGGACCCATGGCTCCAGCTTCATATGTAGGGGAGGATGGCCTTGTTGGGCATAGGTGGGAGAGGAGGTCCTTGGTCCTGTGAAGGCTGGATGGCTCAGTGTGGGGGAATTCGAGGGCAGGGAGGTGGGAGTGGATGGGTGGGTGGGAGCAGACCCTCATAGAAACAAGAGGAGGGGAGATGGGATAGGGGGTTCCTGGGTGGGAGAGATGGGGAAAGGGCATAACATCTGAAATGTAAATAAAATATCCAATAAAATAAAACAATTTACTGGAGAAAGATACAGTATAGGGGCACAAAAATATGGCAAACTGGAAGACATTAACAATAAATGAATTTGGATAAAGGGTATAAAGCTTTTTTCTTACTGTTTTTATTTTGTAGCTTTTGTAAGTTTTATATTATTTCCCAAAGAAAGGCATAGTTTTGAACAACCAAACCAGGATGATCTGATCCTATCTCCTCAAACAAAAGGGTGCTTGCCCCATTGCTAGCTAGTGCCCTCTCTCTGTGTGTCTCTGTGTCTCCGTGTCTCTGTCTCTCCCTCTCCTCCCTCTCTCCTCCCTCTCCCTCTCCTCCCTCTCCCTCTCCCTCTTCCTCTCTTCCCTTCCCCTCTCCCTCCCCTTCTCCCTCTCCCTCCCCCTCCCTCTCTCTCTCTGCCTCCATAACTCATCTCCTTCTTCATTAAGCCATTTTGCTAATCACAGAAACATGTTCTTCCACCTTTTAAAAAACAACAAAGGAAATGTCTCCTGATCATAGCCACACCAGATTTACCAACTATTCCCATGGTCACACTTGATCACCCCATCATCTCCAACCTGCTCTAGCCTGGCTGGTGACATCACTACACACTAATTCTGCTTGCTAGGGTCACACATACTTCCAGGTGGCCAACTGCAGCTAAACAGGCACCACACTCTTCATAAACTACCACTTCCTCTGGCTTTTCAACCAACGTTCATGATTTTCCCTCTGTCATTTCTAAATCTCCTTTACCCTTTCCTCATCCTCATCCTGCCATTAAGTTCTTAGTCCACCTATCTCTGTCCACGCAGTTTCATCCCACACATGATTTTAAAAATCATCTACCTGCTTATAGTCCCAATTTCATTTCTCCACCCCAGAGCTGTCCTGAGTTCCACGTGCAAACATTCAACTAATCTGACGTGGATTAAGACTTCTGAAATTTAACATCCTAAAAAGTGAACTCTCGACTTCCCCCAGCCTCAAACAGTCAATTATCCCCTTTCCTCTTATTTCAGCATTACTCTGAATCCTCCTGCACAGGACAGACAACAGTATCAGAGCCATGGTGGGGCATGCTTGTGTTCCCAGCATGTAGAAAGCTGAAACAGGAAATCAAAATTTGAGGCTGCTGTGGGCTACCTAGTAAGACCTGGACTGTGACAGTTAATCTGGATTGTTCGTTCAAAGGGATTTAGAGTCGCCATGGAAACTCACCATGTGTGTGAGGGAGCATCTAGATGGGCTACACATGGGTGGGACCATTCCTCTGGCAGGGGGTGAGGCTGAATGAAGGAGAGAGGAAGCTCAATATGTATTCATTGGTCTCTCCTTCCTGGCTATGGAGATGTCACCAGCCACCTCAAACTCCTTCACTGTGACTTTCTGCTATGAAAGACTGTACCCAGGATACAGGACTCAAAACAAACCTTTTCCTCCTAAAGTTGCTTTTGTGAGGTATTTTATCACAGTAACAAGACAAGCAAATGGTTCAAATCCCCCCCCAACACACACACATGAAAAATTAAAATGGAATCATCCTATAAATGTAAATTACAAGTGACACTTTTGTCTTCATGTTTTTGAATGGTTTAAAATTTCCTATTATAAACTCATCATGCTTGTAAATTAACTAAATCAAAAGGAAAAAAAAAACTTCTTGATAAGACAGTGTATGTCTTAGTTTAAGCTATGTTGTTATGATAAAACACCCTGATGACAAAAGATCTGAGGGAGAAAAGTTTATTTTAGCTCAATATTCCAGGTCACTGCTGCCATGGCAGACTTACAACAACTTGTCACATGTCACCCACAGACAAGAACAGAAAGAAGGGAATGCGTGCCTGCTCAGTGTTGCTTTCTCTCCTCATACAGTCCAGAGTCCAGCTCATAATGGTGCTGTTCATATTGAGGGTGGGTCCTCCCATATCCAATAGCCCAATTAAGAAAAACACCTCATAGACATGCCCACAGGTGCCATAATCACCGAGACTCCTTCCAGGTGATTCTTGGTTGTGTCAAGCTGGCAACTAAAATGGACCAACCACTGCTGTGTACGAGAAGGTGCTTCTATGCAACCTGCAGTAGGAGATACCATGGAGAAATCAGACTGAGAAGGAAACCTCTCCACAGTTGCCTCAGTCAGTGTTGGAGAACACAGGAATCGTACTGAACAGTTGGGCCAGCAGGTGTGAGTAAATCTGGCAGCCAGGAAGAAATACCTAACACAAAGGTAAATTCAACTAGCCAGGCCTTCCACACTCCTTTTCCACATTCTTTACACTGGATTCCACATGGAAACACTGGACATGATGAAATCGGTTGCTGGCAGTGGAAGGTGTGGGGCTCAAACTATGGGAACATGAGTCTGCACAGCAGGAAGAACACAATAATGTAAGCTGAGAGTAACTGACATCAGCAGAGATGACCACAAAACCCCTTGAGGGAGGACCGGAAAGCACATCCATCCAAGTAGAAAGATACTGAGTTGACAGCATCTCCAACTGCAGTTCATTCCTCTTACTTTTATTTTTTTGGTACTTTCCTACTTCACTTATTTGAGTTTCCTTTCTGTTGCTTTGAATATATATATATATATATCCTGACAGAAAGAACTTTAAGAGAAAGGGGTTTTATTCAGCTTACAAATCCAGGCCATGGTCTATCACTAGGGGGAAAGGCAAGGCAAGGACTTGAAGCAGCCAGCCACAGCCACAGCGAAGAGTAGAGAAAGAATGAATGCCAGTGAGTGCACTGTGCTTAGCTCACGCCCTTGCCTTAGACAGGCCAGGATTACCAAACTCAGGAATGGTGCCATACAGTGAGCCAGCTCTTCTCACATTAATACAATCAACAGAGCCCTGCCCCCAGGCATGCCCACGTGCCAATCTGACTTAGGCAATCCCTCACTGAGAATCTTTTCTTAGTTGGTTCTAGAGTATATAGAATTGATAATTACAACTATCATATTTATATGATAGTTTTGGCTTATAACTTGTCTGAATGTAACTTCAATGGCTTGTCCTATGACTTTTCTGACTATCTGGGGTTTTTGGCTGTATCTATTCTATACTTCCTTTACTAGTTATCATGCGTCAAACCCACATATTAACCCTCTCCCACCTGTAACCCATTGTCTTAGAGTTTTACTGCTGTGAACAGACACCATGACCAAGGCAACTCTTATAAAGGCCAACATTTAATTGGGGCTGGCTTACAAGTTAAGAGCTTCAGTTCATTATCATTAAGGCAGAAACATGGCAGCATCCAGGCAGGGCTGGCACAGGAGCTGAGAGTTCTACATCTTCATGTAAAGGCTGCTAGCAGAAGACTGGCTTCCAGGCAGCTAGGATGAGGGTCTTAGGGCCCACACCCACAGTGACACACCTACTCCAACAGGGCTACACCTTCTAGTAGTACCACTCCCTGGGACAAGCATATACAAACCATCACACCCAAACATTAAAACTTCCTATCTATTTACACTTTATTCTCTCATTCCCCCTTCCAAATATCATTTTACTTCTTAATTATTAATCCTTTAGCTTTTATTAAATGCTATTAACAGTTAACTTATTTCCCAACCTGTGCCTCAGTGCTTCTGCTTCTGAACCAAGCTAACATAAAAAGTTCTGTCAAGTCATTATATCTGTTCCTGCTTGCTTAAGTATGCACAGTATATCTTAGTATATCTTAGTACATACAGCCCAGTCCGAGATCCTTCATTCCCAGTTGATGCTTAAGGAGTGACTTTTTAAAGTTGACTATTACTGTAATTATATACTGGGCCTATCCATCAATTGTGGTTGCTGCTGAAGACAGTATTCTACTCCTGGAATAGCACCCAGGTCATGTCTGATGCCCTGAACACCTAGTAGTCTTATTTACTGAATCCTATACCTCCAGTTCAATGGAGATATTTTGATGGGTTCGAAATAAGCCTGTAGATTGTCTTTGCTGGTACACCCATTTTCATGATATTGATTCTGCCTATCCACAAGTGAGATGTCTCTACCTCTCAGCTTCATCTTCAATTTCTTCGCTGTTTTAAAATTTATACTGTAAAAGTCTTTGCTTTCTTGGTTAGTTTATCCCTAGATGTTTGGTTGGATTTTGTTTTTTTGTGTTTGTTTGTTCTGAATCTATTATGAATGGGGTTGCTGTCCTGATTTCTTTATAAGTATGTTCATTATTAATATAGAGAAAAGCTACTGATTCTTATCTTTTTATTGAATACCCTGCTACTTTGCTGAATGCTTGTCATTTTTAAGAGTTTTCTGATGGAGTCTTTAGGGCAGTGGTTCTCAACCTTCCTAATGCATCAACCAACCCTCTAATACAGTTTCTTATGTGTGGCAACCCCCAACTATAAAATTATTTTTGTTGCTACTTTATGAATGTGATTCTGCTACTATTACGAATCATAATGTAAATATTTTTGCACATAGAAGCATGTCAAAGGTGTTGAGACCCACATGTTGAAAACCACTGCTTTCGGGTCTCGTCATCTACAAATTAGCATAATTTGGGTTGTTTCTCTCTTGTATCCCCTTCAGTTCCTCTTGTGTTATTCCTCTAATACTTAAACGGCCATACTAAATAAGAATAGAGAATGAGAACATATCCCTTTTGGGTATATCTCTAAAGAACTGTGCATTAACATACCATAGAAATACCTTCATGTGATGGCTATTCTTGACTACATCTGGAGTTAACTGTAATCCAAAAAATGGAGGTCACGCTTGTGAGGGATCTCTGCTTAATTAGAAGTAAGAAGATCCACTTCTAATCCAGATCGTAAAGTGGGAACACACACACTGTTAATCTGAGGTACACCTTCTGCTGGAAGCTTATATAAGGACAGGAAAGGAAGCTTTTGCTCTTTGCTTGTTTGCTCTTGCCTTGTTAGCAAGTCCTCTCTTTCACTGCCATTAGAGCCTCCTTCCTTGTGGTTCTAACAGCTACTGAAGACTACTGAGACACCCAGCATCATGGACTGAGCAACTTCTGGATTCTTAGACTTTCTATTCATAGCCAGACATTGTTGGATTAGCTGGACCATAGCCTGTAAGTCATTCTAATAACCCCTCTTATATATAATACATGTATTATATATACACTACATGTAATGTTTCTTGAACCCCTACAATCACAAAGGTATGTCACTGTCCTATGTGTCCATCAACCAAAGAACGGGTAAAGAAAATGTGGAATAAATACACAACAGTTTTTATTCTGCCATAAAGAGAATAAAATTATGTTGTTATTTGAAAAATAAAATGAGTGCAACTAGAGACCATTACATTAAATGAAATAAGCCAGGCATAAAAAGACTAATTTTCTCTTATTTGAAGGTCTTAGAATTTTTTATAGAAACATAACCCCCAACACACACACACACACACACACACACACACACACACACACACACGTCATAAAAGAAAAAAATGAGAGAAAGAAGGAGATTCATAGGGGGAGGACAAAAGTCGGACTATAGGAAAGGAATGGAAAGACGGTAAATATGGTCAAAGTACATGATTCACTAGAAAGAAATTACCTCCATGAAACCCAGCATAATGTATAACAAATGTACACCAATAAGAAAAAAGAAAAATTAATAAACACTACAATGGGAAAGAGGAACCCTGGGTTATTGCTGGTAAGAATGCAAACTGATGCAGCCACCATGGAAAAAAGCAGAGGTTCTTTTTAAACCTGAAGCTAAAATGACCATGTGGCTGAGCTAAGTGTTCCTGGGTCCTTCCAGAGAGCCTTGCACATCCATGTTTACTGCTGCGCTGTTAACAATACTTCAGAAATGGAACCAGTATAGATGTCTATCAAAAGATAGATGCGTTAAGAAAATTTAAAACACAGTGGAATTTATTTAGCCATGAAGACAAATAAAGTCATGGCATTTGTAGGAAATGGACAGAACCACATGCTATGTGAAATATGCCCAACTCAGAATAACACTCTCAAATATGGAACTCAGATTTTAATTCATGTATCGGTTATGAAACTGAAAGGGGAACTGAGAGGGGATGAAGAGATCTTAAGTGGAGGTACTGGCTGGTTTTGTGTGTCAACTTGACACAGCTGGAGTTATCACAGAGAAAGGAGCCTCCCTTGAAGAAATGCCTCCATGAGATCCAGCTGTAAGGCATTTTCTCAATTAGTGATCAAGGGTGGGAGGGCCCATCCTTGTGGGTGGTGCCATCCCTGGGCTGGTAGTCTTGGGTTCCATAAGAAAGCAAGCCAGTAAGTAACATCCCTCCATGACCTCTGCATCAGCTCCTGCTTCCTGACCTGCTTGAGTTCCAGTCCTGACTTCCTTTGGTGATGAACAGCAGTGTGGAAGTGTAAGCTGAATAAACCCTTTCCTCCAAAACTTGCTTCTTGGTCATGATGTTTGTGCAGGAATAGAAACCCTGACTAAGACAGTGGGGAAGAGAGGAAGAAAGAAGAGAAAGTTAAAGAACTCGTGTGACAAAAAAAGCAGGCTGGGGTGACAAGAGGTGAAGAAGGGAACCAGTAGTGGGGGAGGGTCAGGGGACCATGATGAGTAAAGACAAACATGTATGAAAATACTATAATGAAACCCATTACATTTGTATATTAGCAAATTTTCTTTTCCATTTAAAGCTTTTTTAAAAAAATAATGAGATGCAGCTACATGTTTCAATCACATTGTTCTTAATTTTAGCTTCTTGACCATCTACTAAAAAAATATTACCTTTTGTATTACCAGAAGTGTTGAGATTCACTGAAGACATCACAGCATCTGCTTCTATCTAGAAAGGAGGAAAGGTTAAGAGGACATGAAACTTTATCAGATGTTTCAAAGTACAAGTTCTGAATTCCTGGCATAAGGGAAGACATGTTTTATGGGCAGCCAATTTTATTGACCCTAATAGACAACAACTTCACTTGTCACTATGACGGTCATTTTTCTTGTTCTTTAACACCCACAACAAATACAGATCTGCAATAATGGTCCCCAAAATTTCATTCCACTGACCAATAAATATATGAAATCACTTCGGCAGTCTTATGTAGATTATAACCTAAGATCTTTCTATTTCATTAATAAACAAGTAGTTACAATAGCTTTATTTTTTCAATTTTCCTGATGCTAAAGGTAACCCAAGCCAGGTGTGGTGGGTCTATTCCAGGTGGAATCACACCTGTAATGTTGGCACTTGTGAGTCTCAGGCAGGAAGGGAGACAATGAAGCCAGCATGGGCTACGCAGTGATAGCCTATTAATAAAAGAAGGTATTATAATAAGACAGTAACACGTGATCAATGGAGAAACATGTATATAACTTGTTAAATTTAGTAGATACCACTGTTAACAGTTTGGTCTCTTCTAGAGTATTGCTTGCTTTTGCCTAAACAATACAAAACCTTGTAGTGAGAACACACCACTTGTAAAGTTCTGAGACCTGCTTTCAGTAAATATTAACACAGAAGCATTTCCCTCCCATTGGTGATAAGGATAATTGATAATAACTGACATTTTTTTTCCTTCTGGTGCCAGTCTTGAGTCTTCCATAATCTTGAGTCCCTGTACCTCCCCTGTGTCCCTTCCCCTGGGAGCCTAGTTCGTCTTTGTCATGAATTCCCACCCATCTTTAAATGCAGGCTTCCCCAAAGCTCTTTCCCTGGACTAGTGTTCATAGCCTGCAGAAGCTTCCTATGGAATGGCACTTAGTCTTCCAATTTGAGCTACCCCTTATAAACTGAGCCCCAAATCTACCTCCAGCACCCTCTACCACCTCTCTACCCCAATGAGGTTCCTGTATTTAAGAGCTAGACCCTCAGAACTCCATACAGTATCTAACAATCAAATGTCCAGGGAATACCAGTTACCATTTCAAACTCACTTTGCTCCACTACCCCTGTCTCAACTGACTTCTCTGAACCCACTTCCACCTGGATTCTCTCCTCCTCGGTGATGTCACCATTCTTCTGCTGCCAGCGCATCCAGGAAAACACTTGTCTTACAGCTACAAAGGGCTCCTAGATGCTTCATAGAATATATATGAAGCTTCTTTAGTACAAATGACACCTGCCATAGCTGCCCACCCATCTTGCTCCTCTCCTTCCTATTGGTTAAAATATCGTCTCTTTCTTGATGTCTATCTGTTTGCTAAGCGCTATACAAAATGAAATTGTTCCAAAGCAGAGACTGTATGTGTTCACCTTGACATCTACAGCAGCTGGCAGATACTCCTTTTATTAAACAGATTCAATAAACTTCATTGTGCAAACATCAATGTATAAGTGAGTTATATAAGTCTTTTATGAGATGATATTGTAGTGTCATGGTTGCTCAAAGTAACAATTCATATTTAATTCTTCAAAAGACAGTCTATGATAGGAATTTTTTATATGTCTCGTTTAATTTGCTGACTTCTAACCCATATTTTATATATTCAGAAATTGTACTAAAAATTAAACTCTAGCACTGAACCTAGTCTAAAATTTAAAATATGAGAAGGTATACATTGAACATTTCCTCTCTGATAAAAAATTCCTCTCTGGCAAATGCCTGGCAAGTGAACAGGTGACTTACTATATTTGTGCTTGATTGTTTAGTGACCTACAACCAGTTAAATATGTCACTAGCCTAAAAAATAAAATGTGAGGGCCAGTGAGATGTCTCAGCAAGTAAAAGCAATTTCTATCATGCCTGGTAACCTGAGTTACCCGAGACTCACAAAGTCAAAGAAAAGAACAGACTTCCATAAGTTGTCCTCCCATGGCCACAAACTCCCCCATATATGCCAATACACATAAATACGGAAAGTTCTTTAAAAGATTTAACAAAAAAAAAAAAATCCATAAACCTTCAACCCAATATGTAAAGTAAAAGCTGTCAAGCTTCATCAAGCATATGTATATTACCACACCACTGTCCCTGTCATTAAATTCTTTACATGGCCTAAGGTTAAAATAAGTAGACTCAAGGGGCATAAAAAGAGCTATCTTTCCAGGTGAGCCCAGGTTAAATACGAAGCTTTAAAACATTCAGCCTTCACAGGTCACCTGCCTTGGAACTCCAGGAGAAATGATTGCAGGTTAACAGAGCAGCCGCAATTTCAGAGCCAGTCCAGGCTAGCACTCTGATCTCATAACTGGCCTCTCAGGAGCTAAAAATCTCCAACCACTCTGAATCCACCCAAGGCTGTCTGCAAACCCTATAGGGGGAAGGCAGATTATATTTACGGTGGAGTTGTGGTGCATTCAAGCATACTGAATGGCACAGAAATGGGACATCACAGAGTGAGTCCCTGGCTACCCCAACACATGAGGAGCAGGAGAGTCCTGACTGTCAGTTCTGGGGAAAGGGGTTTGGGGGGCATTCTAGGAAGACTTGAGTGCTCTTTCTGCTTGATGGTTGTAGTTTCCTCTTTTGTATTTGGACATTGTCTGGACTCTGATTAGTTCCAGTTCGGTAGCTAAACAAGAATGGATCCGTTTCTAGGCTGCTTCTAACAGTCGAGCAGAACAGCACCGAGACAGGGGTAAATAGGAAACTATCATACTAAAATAGAAGGTTCACTGGGGTTCAGCTGTGGTCTGATTACTGAGGAGCTGTGCAGCCTTTTCTGGAAACTAACAGCCACAGCGTTTCAGGTACACCCTCCACAGGCTCAGGGAACGTGTGGAAGGAATAAGGGTGGAAAGAATGTTAGAATCAGAGGAAGTGGGGGCAGTGATACGCAGTGCTGACTTCTATGATGTGATTCGGTTTCTGCACCATTGAATTCACAACAGCTGTGATTACCTGTACAAGACTTGGCCTGTCAAAACCCTGCCATGGAAGCCAGAAGGGCTCTGTAAGGTGCCCACCTTCTTGTAAAGCACCCTAAGGAAACTCTTTGGGCCACATCTCCCTGCCTGCCTCTAACTATCTATCTATCTATCTATCTATCTATCTATCTATCTATCTATCTCTATGAATCCATCCATCTATCTATTTATCATCTATCTATCATCTATCTACTTACCTATTTTTTTCAATAAAGGGAAAAAAGGAAAGATAATAAATTCAAATGTGTACATCCTGAGACTTAGCAATTATATTTCTAAGAATGTTGATATTTTGTCATTGTTCTAAAATGTTGTCTTGTCATGTAGTCCAAATTGACCTTGAATTCCTGATCTATCAAATGCTCCCAAACACAGCAAATATCCATGATTTATTCACACACACACACTTATATGTATTCCACAAAGACATGATCTATGGGTGTCTGTAGATGTAAAATGATGCTCACTGAGACAATGCTTACAGCTTAATTCAAACAACAACAAAGGGTAGATTGGTTAAAGAGAATATTATACAACTATAATTTAAAGTGGTAATGTGAGCTTTGGGTTTGCTGCTAAGTGGAAAATGCATCTCAAGATAAAACAGTATGGAATTTTCAGTAGAAGATTATGCCTATTCTTGAACCTAGAACAATACAGAAGAAACTGGTTAGCCCCTGGTAAGTCAGACCCTAGTCTAGTGGAAAGAAAAGGGATCTTGTGAACTGTATGAACATATTACTTTTACCAATTAAGCAAAAACATCCAGAAATTTTACTATACATATCAGCTAGTAGGTGAATTCTTCCTATTACAACATCACCTTCCCCTCCCAGCCTTCCCCTCTCTACCATCCCATATTTCTTATAAATTTTAGGACACTCGTGGAAATGTTTTGTTGGCTCTACTGGCATAGATATCTAATTTGCATCTGTCTGGGCCTCTAAAGGGAGGAGGGGTTTGGGAGGAGAGACATTGTAGGCTCATAAATCAGAGATTTACTCTACAGATATCAGAAAGTACTCCTGGCCAATTTTAGAATTAATTTACAACATTATCTGCCCCATCCAAAGAAGGGAGAAGACGAACAAAGAAGTAGAAAAGGGGGAGAGAAAAGCAGAAGAGGGGAACAGAGAAAACGTTCTAACCTTGGAGGGTTTGTACCCAAACAGCATTACAATCGCAACCTTAAAGTCCTCTCGGCTTAGGTAGCCTTTGTTGTCTTCATCGCACGCTTTGAATACCTAAGGAATATTAAACATATACAGTTAGTAAGCCAGAAACCAGAAACACAAACATCTTAAACTCAACCTGGTTGTGGAGATTTCAAAATGCGGTTTCATTACTCTAATTTTAATTCTCAAGCAATATAATCGTTGAATTAAAGATTTCCCAACGCTTGCTCTCCCCAAAGTTTAAGGAACTTGACAGTTTAAGGGGCTGACAAATCCATTCCTCTAAATCACTGGAATAAACTGTACGCAAAAGCTCAGATGCTAGGGAATAAGAATAGAGGTGCTTATCCGTGGACACTGTGGTGCACAGGGAAGCGATCGGAGTCCTGAAGCTATGCCTCGGTTTTAAGAACAGTTTTTTTCAGAGCTGACTAGAACCTAGTTGAGGAAGACATAGAAGGGTGACAGAAGTGGCCCTGGTCATGTTTAAGTCCAAACTCAGGTCGCGCTCCCACACCTACTTCCACCCATTTCTTGCGTTCTGAGGCGCTGGCTTCACCAGTTCGCGGCCTGGCGCCTGCCTCTGACAGGAACATCCCGACACCGAGACCAAGCCGGGCAGCTCCTCTGGGGCAGGGAGATCACAGAACAGCCACCGCGGCCACGCCCACCACCGCTGGGACTCAACTTCGCCGCGCAACTCCAACGTCTCCTCCCATTGGCCAGCCTCCGAGCCACTGGCGTTGATCTCGTACTGTCATTGGTTAAAAGCATTGTTTAACAACGGGGAGGGGCTTCCAAGGCCCGCCCCCAGATCTTGGTTCCGCCCCTTCTCGATTTTCTTGACTCCTTGCGAGCTAGTGAGGGAGATCTGGTACCTCTGTGTTTTCTTAGCACGTTTTGATTGCTTTCAGGCTCTCTACCAAACTTACAATAAACTCTTTGATTGTTTTGATCCGTGTCTTTGCTAGATTTGTTAGGAGACACACGAAGAACGTGAAGAAAGCACACAAACACAAAAATTGACTGAACTCCCAAGATTTATTTTTTAAATCAGCAAGCCATTGAACGGCCTTCTCAGAGCAGCTACTATGTTTATTTTCGCCCTCTTGGTAACTCTGGCACGTACCACTGTGTCTAGGACAATTAAACGAAATGACCCGTTTTGAGGGTTTTGAGGGTTTACACAAAATTATTCAACTCTCGGAAAGCGATGCCTGAGGTGAGGCTGACTTAAAGAATAGCACAAGAATTCCATACCAGACATCTTTATAGAAGATGAGGAATATGCACTAGAGTTTTGTTTTCCAATAATCACAGCCCTCTACTCTACTAGCAAATCAGTGAGATTGACAAGATCATGCGCGTTTCAAAGGAGAAACCTTCAAAGGAGGTTGTGAGTATGGGAACTCGTTTAACTTTTTATCTAGAAATCGATTTTAAAGTCTGAAGCAGCCGCCTTTTTCTTCAGCTCCCCTATCTCCCAAAACATGCCTCTATCTTAGCCTGAGCGTCTGAAGCTGCCTAAGAGCATCCCTAGAATGGAGGTGTTTGCAAATTATCAACGAGAGAAGCTAGCAACAGCTTTCTGTTTCTGTCTTCTTACAGAGTCTTGTTATTCTTAGGCAAAAAAAAAAAAAAAAAAAAAAAAAAAAATGGGGGGGTTTTTAGGACCCAGCGGGGGCTTCCGGAAGAGGAAGGCCTGGCAAGGCAGCGGCGCCTGCGAGTTTGAGCTGTGCGCATGCGCGGACGCGCCGCGGGGGCGTGGTCTCGGCAGTGGCGGACTGGCGGGTCAGGTAGGTGTCTGCGGCTGCGGGCTCCGGCTCGGGGCGGTCTCTGGCGGTGGCGGTGACTCTGAACCCGCCCTCCTGATGGCGGCGTATTGGCCGCTGCGATCTGAGGTGGTAGTGGAAGGCCACCAGGGCTCGGTGGCGACCGCGAGGAGAGCGGCGAGGCTGGAGTCCTTGGGCAGGGTCCCCTCCGCTGAGCCCCGGACCCCGCGGTCCTGGCCCTTGGGACGCGCTACAGAGCCGCGGGCCTTCGCTTCCTCCGTGGGCCAGGCTCTGAACCTCTCTGCCCTCAGTTTCCACACTAGGAACAGCGCCGTGAAATAGGGTTGTCTTGAGAGTGAGATGAATGTGTACGCTCTTGGAATTATGTCTGGGCAGAGCTCAGCGCCCTAAGGGGAAAGTTGGCAGTTTTACGATGTGCTTACTGTACCCCCAAATTACCCACTGCTCCTTGGCCATCTGCTTCAGCACCCAGCTCCTGCAGAAGCGTCCTTATCGCCACGTGTGCACAGAGTTGTATTGGATATAATCATTTTAAAAGATTAGACTGGCCGAGGCACTCTTAACTTAAACACGCACTGGGAGTCCCATTGTTTTTAGAATAAAATTCGGCTTTTAACAGTTTTGCCTTATCGTTCTTACTGTGTTACAGTTAGAACCTAGCTTGCATCTCCTGGCCTTCAACAGGTTGGAATCCATCTGTCTGGAATGTTGCTCACCTGTCTTTTAGCTTGCTGATTCCTTTTCCTCCCAGGTCTCTCATGCTACTCCACAAATGATTCCAAAGAAAGGGTATCCCTGTAAAATGTAGTGAGCATCTGTGGTCATCTGGACTTTGAGGCTTCTTAATGTGTTAATCTGTGCCTTTCACCCTGAAATTAAACTTGTTTACTCTGAGTTCTCAATTCTGCTTACTTCCGGGCTCAGAGGAAGGACCACCTTGGAGGAATCTGGTGCCTAGGTCTTAAAAGGTCTGAGTAGTGTCTGTGTAGAAGGAATACTCTCTACAGAGTCTGCTCAGCCAGCCTCAGATAGTGGAAGCAAAGTTCTCAATGGTGTGCTGTTTTGCATCAACAGTGTGTGTGTGTGTGTGTGTGTGTGTGTGTGTGTGTGTACACGCAGTTGTGGAATGTCTTCTTCCATTGCTCTCTACCCTGTTGTAGTCAGTCAGGATTTCACAGAGCCTGAAGATGGCGCAGTTTTCTTTCAGTGTGACTGGCCATTGAGCTCTTGGGATCTGCTGGACTATCACAATGTTGCGGTTACAGGCATAGAAATTATGCTGGGCTTTGGAACTCATGGCAAACCCTCTTATCCGCTGGTCAAGCTCTAGCCCTTCATGGACATTTTTAAAGCCATTAATGAAATTTCTGATGACACTCTGAGTTGCTGTCTGGTGAAAGGATTCCATAAGGGGTTTTTTGGGGTTTGTTTTTGTTTTTGTTTTTGTTTTTTTTTCCCATCTTGGTGCAATATCCAATACTGCCAAATTTCATTGCCTCGCCTGCCTACTTAGTTTTTATTTATTCTCTGTACACATATGCTGTTATTTTCTTAATATTTATTTGAATCCACTCCTATGTAAATACTTTTACAAAGTAGACTTTATTTTGCTACTGTAGCTATAATGGAGCCATAAGCTGCATTCTGCTGACAGTAAAACAAGTCTTACAGGTGCTTGTGGAAGAGTCTGGGGCCCACTGTAGTTCAGAAGCAAAATGTAAAACATATTTTACACTACAGCTTTCTTCTTGATTTAAGTAGAGACCGAATTAGAATGGGAGAGGGGTGCTGTCATTTGTGGTCAGTCAGTGGCAGGCCCGAGTTACTTCCACTATAAATCACTGCTGCTTTGAATCCAGCCTGGAACTTCGGTGGGTAGAGGGGGTACACTGTATTCTCATTCTTTTGATGCCCCTTACTGCTACTGAGACTTTGGTCTTCTGCTATGCTAGGCATTGCCTGGTGAGATAGAAAATAAACTGTGGAAAGAAAAGTCATGGGAAGTCTGTCAGGCTGGGCCTTGGTTCCAAGCTGGGAACCTGGTCCTGTTTGAGGGAGCAGTGAAAAACGATGCTGACTGGATCCAAATTAGAAGCCATCTCCTACGTGATCTTGACATGTGCATCACAGCAGTTCCTCCTCAACAGGAGAAGGACCTTGTTTTCTTAATGAGGTTGGTAACCTTGTGAACAGAGTAACAAGGTACAATTTCATTAGCTATTTCTCTCCATAGTAAACAGCCCTCCAGCGCATCATTGAATGTCAGCAATCTCTACACTTAAAGTATGTTTAAAGCCTGGACCAAACAAGGGGCTTTGTTTCCTGAGAAATGTCTTTTTCAAAGCTTTGTTTATGTTTATTTTACCAACTCGTTCAACATTACTGGTGGGGATGCCCCCCAAACCCCAGTGTGGTTCTAGAAAATGTAAATAACACTAAAAACTGGAGAAATTGAAGAGTTTAGAGTTACCAGAGAGTTTGCTCACACCTTTCACAGTTCTGGAATGGTGGTTTATGGAAACAGGCCATGGTCCTTGTATTCACCTGGGGAAGGGATGATGTGCATCTTTTAGGATTCTGTAGACTGTGCTCCTGGCAGCAGCCAGCATCTGAATGATAAAGATCAGCATAGGGTCTGTGCAACAAAGAATGACACACAGGTTTGTGAAGTATTTCACATGCTGGGAGGAGGGAAAACCCAATTTGTGGTGCACACTATAACCTCAGCACTACAGAAGGTGGAGCCAGAGGAATAGGTGTGCCAAGCAAATGTGGACTACAAAGCAGGTTTCTGCCTGGAAAAAAATCAGGAATCTACAAACAGCTTCTTTCTCAGGCTGGAAGGGTTTTGGTGATAGTGGTGGTGGTGGTGGTGGTTTGTTTGTTGGTTGGTTGGTCGGTTTTTGTTTTATTTTTTTGTGTGTTTGTGTATGTTTTTTGGGTTTGTGTGTGTGTGTGTATATATATATTTCTGTTGGTGGTACACACACACACACACATACACACACATATATATATATGCAAGAAGACATCCTGAAGTATCATTACTCAGTCTGCTCTTTTCTGTTTGAGTCTTTTAAATTTTAATTAAAAAAATTAAATTAGCATGCAAAGTGTTATTTACAAAGGGTGTGTTTTAGTAGATTCCCCTACACACACACACACACACACACACACACACACACACACACATGCACTCCTTGAATCCTTGTCTCCCCTGTTTTCTGGTGACATTCGTCTTTTTGCCCTCTCCCAGTGTTAACTCACCACCACTCCTTACCCTGTGTTCATCTCTTTTCTAATTTTTTTTTAGGCTTTATGTACTTTTGCATCCATTTATACACAGACATACAAGGAAAAGATGACCTACATTTAATATGAGAGACAACATATGGTTTTATACTTTTTTGAGTTTGAGTCACCTCATTTAATGTAATATTTACCAGATTTATCCACTTCCTGAAATTTTCCTAATTTCATTTTCCCTGCGGCTGAGTAAACTTCCATTATGTCTGTGTGGCCACCTTCATGATCCATTCTCCTACTGACGGTGCCTAGGCTGGGTTTATTCCTTGCTATGGTCAATATAGCAGCAGATACATATATTTTATGGTTTTGGTTTTAAGGTTTGTTGTTTTTGTTTGTTTGGTTGGTTGGTTGGTTGGTTGGTTGGTTGGTTTGGTTTGGTTTTGGCTGGTTTCACTGGCTTGGAACTCACCAAGAAGGCTAGGCCGGCTGACCACTGAACGTTAGGGATCCACCTATCCCTCGCAATCTCCAGTCTCTACCTCCATAACATTGAGACATAGTGACTAGAGAGATGGCTCAGCAGTTAAGAGTAGACATTACTTACTCTACAGAGACCTGAATTAAGTTCCCAGCATCTAGTCCAGAGATTATAAAACCACCAATGACTCTAACTCTAGGGCAAGCAAGGCCCTCTTCTGGCCTCCTGGGGTACATACACTCATTGTAGACACAGGCATTCACATAATTTTCAAAAATTTTATTGACTTAGTTTTGAAACAGAGTCTCACTAGGTAGCTCATGCTAGGCTCAAATTTACTGTATTATCCATGCTAGCACAAACTCAAGATCCTTTTGCCTCAGCCTTGAAATTATAGGGGTGAGCTACCATACTCAGCCTGAGAACTCTTTTAATTGAAGAGTCTGTTAGTAAGTTCCTTACTGTGTTGATTTAAAATTTAAGAAAACTAGAACTGTCATCCAGAGTTTTTCTTTATGTTGTTCTTTTAAATTCATAAGATTAAGTCCCTTCAGAGCAAATTGGGTCTGCTTAAATAGGTCTATCCACCAACTGTAGAGTCTAGTGAGCATGGTACACTAAGATAAAAAGATACAAGCAAGTTAAAACAAAATAAAGAAAAAAATAACCTACATCTGAGCTCCTTTAAGGTCATGTGTCGCAAACTGCCTTGTCCACAGTACATTTGTCACAGCTTGGTTAGCTGGTTTCTTAACCTGTGAAGCTTAGAAACTGTTTAAGAAAATACCTAAGCTAAGTTCTCACAGCCTCTAGAAGTGAATTGGACATCACAGAAACGAACATAAAACTTGAGAAAGCAGATGCAAAGGTTTAAACTCCATGCAGCACTTGCAGTCATCCGCTGCAGGAGCAGGTGACCCCTCTGCAGCCTTCACACTGGCTGGCGAGTGGTGTGCAGTCCAGTTGAATTTAAGCGTAGCACTGAGCTGTGAAAGATGTGAGGATATGTCTTGTGCTCTCTGTGTAAGAGCTCCCTGGAATGTGTAATTTACAGAAGAGACCTTGTGTGAATGAACTGGAACTAACTGAAGAAGTTGGTTTAAGGGAGAAACTGTGAAAAGGGATCGGTGCCTTAAATGCATCTTTTTTTTTTTTTTTTAAAGCTTGAAACATGCATGTGTATTCACTTGAAAACCTGGTGTCAGATCAAGCTTTCCTACTTTTGGGAGTTTGGAATTTTTTTTTTTTTTAATTGGTGAGGGTGGAGGTTTCAGTAGCCTGAGTTGTGTTGTGGACAGTAGTGATGTGGAGTTAGTTAGCTCCTCGTGGCAGTGCTGATGGACTCTTGCACACACAGCATTGGTCACGCCTCTCAGGCTTGGCTAAGCTAATGTAAATGCCTGGCTTTATTCATTATTTAAGTCTTGTGGGTTCCTGTACATGAGTGAAGATAAATTTATAAATTCTACTTTTACTCTTAAAAAAAAATTGAAGTGTGAGCCAGCAAGATGATACAGCGAGTTAAAGTGCTTGTTGCTAAGCTTGACATCCTGAGTTCAGTCTCTGGGACCCACATGGGAGAGAAAGAGAAGTAACTCCCTGAAGTTGTTTGCTGACCTCCATTGGTACCCTTCCTCACGACAAATAATATATTTATATTTGAGCCAGTAAGTTGATTTAATGGGTAAAGGTGCTTGCTGCCAAGCCTAATGACCTGAGTTTAGTTCCTAGGCTCCGTGTGGTAGAAGGAGAGAAGAGACTCCTAAGTTGTCCTTTGATCTCCACACCGTGCCACACATATACGACTCCCCCAACATAAGGCTGTCCATATACACAAAAGCAAGAATAATAATTTCTTTTAATTAATGGCAAGTTTGCCTAGCAAGCACAAGGCCCTAATAAGTTCAGCCCCTCCCCCCAAATACCAAAATAAAATAAAAAATGAACATGCTCTGAATTACTCTTAAAATTCCTTAAGATGACCTTAACTTTAACCCCCTTTCTGAGGGCTTCTAAGACCAAGGACTAGACTGAAGGACAGCAGGAAGGAGAAGATGGTTAGGATTCTTCCTTATGGTGTTGAGTAAGTGGCCCAGCCTCTGGTGACAAAAGTGCTATGTGTTTTGCAGTCTCCCATCTGACTTGGAATTCGAGAGCCATGAAGTTATGTTGCCAGTTGTCTACTGAATGGAAAATGTTTCCATCATTTCTTTTCAGAAGTATAATGTCCCAGGAAAGCAGCTACGGGAAGTGGACAATATCCAGTAGTGACGAAAGCGAGGATGAAAAGCCCAAACCTGACAAGCCGGCAACATCCTCTTGCCCCGCTGCTGGGCAGGGCGTGTCGAAGGAGCCCACATACACCTGCTCAGAGGCCCGCAAGGCTGCACACAAGAGGCAGATCTCACCTGTGAAATTCAGCAACGCAGACTTGGTGTTACCTCACAAAAAGCAGAAGAGTGATTCCCCGGAAGGTCTCGGCTGGTGTCTCTCCAGCAGCGATGATGAACAGCAGCCAGATGTGACACATCAGGGACAGCCTCAAGAGAAAAAGCATGACTCCTCACCCAGTGTGACTACTGCCCAGAAAGTTGAGGATAGAAGCCCTCCTGCCAGCCGTAGTCCCCAAAGGGCAGATGAGTACGAGACCTCAGGGGAAGGCCAGGACATCTGGGACATGCTGGATAGGGGGAATCCCTTCCAGTTTTATCTCACTAGAGTCTCCGGGATTAAGGCAAAGTATAACTCCAAAGCCCTCCACATCAAGGGTAAGACCAGGGGATTTTAGGAGGTAATGAGCTGTTTTCCTCCTGATAAAGCAAGGGGCACAGCTTAGAAAGAACCCATCTTAACTACTGGGGTTGATGGGGGTGAGGCAGGTATGATTCAGGTATGAGACGGAGGATGGTCTCAAGTGTTTCTCTGCACCCCATGGAGGAGCAGCGGAACATACGGAGGCCACAGATCCTTTCCTTCACCACTCGTTGGATGTATGGTTAAGACAGTATGGGGTGAGAATTGAGAACAGAGTGTGTGTGTGTGTGTGTGTGTGTGTGTGTGTGTGTGTGTGTGTGTTGAGCAGTGCACGCATCATACACAGGTAAACACATCTCTCTAGTGACATGTTTCCTGGCCCATATGTTCTCAACATAAAGTTCTTCCATAACAAATGTATGTTAGTACTTTATGTTTTGCTGTATGGTGTGTAAATGTTGGTGGTAGTGAGTCCGGTTCTACAGATTTTTGAGCATCTCTTACATGGGTACCTGAAGATATGAGATAGTTACTGGTGGTTTTGCCTTGTCTGGAAGAGGCTGACATGGGAAACGCAGGAGTCTGGAAGGCTGCTGTGTGTAATATAATAGTAATGACAGGGCTGTCAGCACCAAGATTTAAGGAAGAGGAGATGACATTATAAGGGTTTTACATATATTTTAACTGTCAGAGCAGCCAAATAAAATAGCCAAATGTCCTTGGACATGTGACAGATCTGCAGTTCAGTAAAGTGGAATCACTTACCCTAGGTCACAATACTGTTAAATGGTAGAGCCACACTGGAATCCAGTTCTTCTTGTATCTAAATCCATGCTATTTGATGTATTTAGCTAACACTCGCCATAATTTTAGATCCTCTAGATCTCATGGAGGACAGTGGCCTTCCAGTGGCCCCTGGAGATGGGCAAACTTGCAACAGCTAGAGGTGCAGATGGGACAAGCTGGGAGACTGCTACAGCTTATCTCTTAACTCTGCTGCTCTCAAAATGAGGCATTCTCCACTGGTCATTTTTGTTCTAATTGTCCAGAAGACCCAGGAAACAATTGTAGAATCTTCTAATATTGATTACACACTCTGTACATCAGCATAGAACATGGATGCCACTAACAGGCAGCACCCGACTCTTGATCAAGCCACAAACTCCTTGTACCTAAGTAGCTAGAGAGGCTAGGAAGGCCAAGTGACCACCAGATAAGTGAACTAGCCCACTTCACGCTCAGAGGCATCTCAGTATCTCAGTAGGTACCAGAAACCTAGAGTGAGACACCCTGGCTCAAACTTTAACTCTGACCCTTCCAGTTGAATGGCCACACACAATCTTCATTTGAGACTCCCTTTATTCAGAAAGGAAAAAATAATACCTTACCTCAAAAATTCCCTGGGAGAATTAAGGTCATTCATGGAAAGTGCTAAGAACAGTGTCTGCCCCTAAGAAGTCCTGTGCAAGGGTACCATGGCATTGATTGTGGCATTGGTAATGAACAGCCCTTCCTAATCTGTCCAAAGTCAGGCTCGAGGGGAACCAAGTGGAATGTCCCCAGAGGTGACCTAGTATGCTATGGGTGTGAATGATCTGTCATGGGAAGCAGGTGCCCTCTGGGTACAGGGGAGCAGCACTGGGGACATAGATGGTACAGAAGGAGGTAAAGGTTCAGAGGTCCAGGAAGAAGACTCTCATGAATGGCACCGCAGCAGAGTCCAAAGCTGAGCAGCCATCCAGGACTTATATTCAGAGTGTAGTCTGCACTTTATATATTAGAGAGTGCTGATCAATGTTAGCAGATTCGAGAACTGTCTCATGGTCTTCTGGACAGTCACACTCAGCCTTGTAGTGGCTCTCCATTTACTCTTTCTTGGCTGTCACTGACTGCTGCTGAAAAGGATGCTTGGTATGTTATGATATCTAGAGGATTTTTATCTGCTAATCCATGTGTTTTATCATTGTAGATATTTTATCCCCTCTGTTTGGGACACTTGTCTCTTCAGTTCAGGTGAGTTTAATTGTGGGTTTTTTGGGGAGGATGATGAGAGACAGACAATTAAGCAATTTTATAAGAAAATGTGACAGCAGATCGGCTTCTCAGTCCTATACAGTGTCCCCTAAGCTGGCATCTGTCTAGAACCTGGCCTTATTGTAGAGTCTATGGCCTCCATCAGCATAGAACATGGATGCCACTAACAGGCAACACCTGACTCTTGATCAGGCCACAAAGAGTGGCCAAGAAGTCATTGCATCTTCTACCTGATAAACCTTGGGAGATATTTGCAACCTCCCGGGATGCTGGTGCAGCCTGCTAAGGAAGGGCAGGTGGCATGGTGAAGACCAAGTCAGGGTTGCATTGCTTTAGGAAAACGGTGCTCTGCAGTGACCAGAAGGAGGAGTAGAATTTATGACTACTTCTGCACCTTCTAGGGCTCTTGGCGCACTGAGCTGGCCTCTTGGTGCTAGCAAGTCATCGTAAAGGTCCAGAAGCTTAAGGACTAGTCAGGAAAAAAGGGTCTTGTTCCAGATGCAAGCAGAGATGCTACCTTCCTGGATGATGGGCTTCTGATCTCTACATCAAAGCCAAATGAGGTGCATCTGCATTCTCTCTCAGCTAGACTTGAGCTCCTGTGCCCAGGATTGACCATGCATTAGGAGGAGGCCTCCTCTTCAGTAAAGCCACTATGGAACCTGTGCTCAGTAGGTGCTAGTTATGAACAAGTAAGAGTGTACCAGCCTAGCTGATAAGCTGTATTGAAAGGAAATGGCCTTTCCTAAAAGCCCTGGGATCTTTATCTCTGTCACTTTAGGGAAGCTTTGTAAGTCTGGAAATACTAAGAAATAATATAGTAACACTATTGTCGAATAGAGATGTTGCCCAAGTATATGCAGCTAATATCCTTAGAACCTCTTTGGGCATCTGGCTCCATTTATGCAGATTCCTTTAAGCAAGTGTGCTTCAAGATGAAATTTGGGTTGGCTTTTGCAAGCTGCAGAATAACTGACTAGGTTTGTGAACGCTGTAGCAGGTGGGGGCATGAGAAATTCTTTCCATTTAATAGCAGTTCTCATGAACGTACCTGTGGCTTACTTACTTTTCTTTTTCCCCATCTAGTTTAACTACTGCTTTGATGTGGACTGGCTTATAAAGCAATATCCACCAGAATTCAGGTGAGTCCTAGGATGCCTGACACTCAGGTAGTACTGTCTAATGGAGATTTACACTTCACAGACGTAGCCATCCATCTTTTCTCCATATTTCACTTGACATCATTGTAAACAAAACATTTGTTTTGGGAGAACAGCATTTTAGTTAGTTAGTTAGTTAGTGTGAGCGCGCGCACGCGTGTGTGTGTGTGTGTGTGTGTGTGTGTGTGTGTGTGTGTGTGTGTTTGTGTGTGTGTGTGTGTAGTCTTGAGTATTGATTTTCAGGAGCTGTCTTCTCATTCTTTTATATTTTATTTTATTGTGGGTTTTTTGGTTTTTGGTTTTTGGGGTTTTTTTTTGTTTGTTTGTTTGGTTTTTTTTGTTTGTTTGTTTGTTTTTTTGTTGTTGTTTTGTTTTTTTTTTTGAGACACGTTCTTTTGTTGGCCCAGTCCCAGGGATCTGCTTACCTCCGCCTCCCCAGCCTTGGGATTATGAGTGTACACCACCAAGCCTGGCATCTTTTACATGGGTTCTGGAGATCAAACTCAGGTCTCCATGCATACAGTGCCAACACTTACCAGATGAGTTACCCCCTCTGCTGAGAACAACGCGTTCTACCTAGTCAATCACACACATCCTTTTCATAGACTGAAGTATGGTCCACTTTGCTCTGTCACTGCCAGCAGTAAGTAAGGACAAACTCCCACTCAGTAGCAGGACTTGATTGGCAAAGGTGATGTGAAGGATTCTGGTCAGATGTGTGGTATCTAGATGCGGCCAGCATGTCACACATGGCTGCACATCAGAGCTCTCCTTTTCTATGATTCCTCCAACAATGTCTCGAGTTAGGAAGGGACCGCGGTCTTCCTTTACCCAAGCTAAGGTGGTGTAAAAAAAATACCTTTCCAGCCTAAGCTACAAATGGCAGGTATCTGCCATTTAGATAGAGTACCAGGGTTTTTCTTGTGACCTAGCTACCCACCTCTTCTGTCATTCTGCCCCACTACCCTGGTATCTGACTTCAGTCTTCACAGTTACCTCATGGTCCCAGATGATAGCCTAAGAAGCTCCAGCCCATTTGTCTATGTTCTAGGTAGAAAGGAGGAGACAATAGAGAGGACTCACTTGCCGTCTGCCACTCTGAGGTGTTCTGGCTGGTCCTGAATGTCTTCTGTTTTGTGGATCAGAGCTCAGTCACTTGACACTGGCCATCTCTAAGAACAGATGTGTGGTCTTCTGACTGAGCCCACCTTGTCTTACATGAATCCCTTTTGCTAGGAAAAGGGAGACTGGATATAGAGGCGTAATTTGGTCCTTGCCTCCAGCTCCTTTTGGCCGTGTGTTCCTGAGTGTTACACTGTTGTTTTCTTGAAATCAAATGTCACCTTTCCACAGTATTGACAAAATGTAGGCTATAATTCCTTTAGTGCCACTTATGGGTTGAATTGATGTTTTGGATTTCTAAGCCTTAGTACCTCTGCATGAGACTGTATTTGTACATCGAGTCTTTACAGAAATCATGAGTCAAGCTCAAATGAGCTCACTAGGCCCACTAATCAAACATGCTGGCATCTTTATAGAACAGAAGAAGCTGGACACAGAGGAGACTGAAGACAAAGGGGAGTGTGATCAGTAAGCTGAGCAATGCTTATGGTCTCCTGAAGCCAGAGTCAGGCCTGTTCTTCCTCAGGCCTCTTCAGGAGCCAGGTTGCTGGCACCAGATCTCAGGCTTAACTGCTCACAGAACTGTGGCATAGAGTTTTGTGACATAAACCACTGGGTTTGTGCACTTGGTTACAGCAACTCTAGCAAAGTCAAAGTCCTTCTCCCCACCCCTTGTTACCAAGTGGGAATTTGTGAAGATTGTTCCCAAATCTTCAGAAAGTTGTGAAGGTCCTACAGTGCTAAAGAGGGATGGAAATGGCAATGAGAAACACCCAGGTCATGAGGGTCTGCGTCTCCCTGTGTCTGAGTGCTGCCCTCTGTAGTGGTCCCCAGAGCAGGCAATCTGAAGGCATGGATGAGTGCGTCATCATCTGTGCTTCATGCTTAGTGCTCTGATATGTGAATGACGAATGGCCCTAGAACATGCACGTTTCTTACGTTTTTTCTGTGTGGTTTCCTGCTCGAACCGTCTCTAAGTAGGGAAACTTTAGGAATGCATGCTTTATCTGTTTGTGTGCCAGTCCTGCTAGAGAAGTGCTAGCGTGGGGAGGAGGCAGCCAGACAGCACCTCTGAATGGCCGTGCCCCAAGGTGCTTTCCAGTTGAATGTCACCTTTCGTGCCTTCTACAGTATAACCTAAGTGTGGCTGCAGTTGTTTATCTTATTTGGGTGCTTGTGAGAGAAAACTCCTCTGTTTTTCTTGTTTGAGGGGAGTTTGTAAAGATACTTTGATTTGTAAGGATTAGCTGAAGAAGTTGAAGTATCTCTTAAGAGCCTTTTAAAGCCAGGTATGATGGTTTGTGTCTGTGTTCCAGCACTGGGGAGGCTGTGGAAGGAGAATTACAGAGTTTGAGCCTAGTCTGGGCAATGCATTGAGTTCAGGCCAGCTGGCACTATGTACCAAGACCCTGTCTCAGAATAAGTGAACAGAAAAAGGTTTTAATAGGTTCCTAAAGAACATTTTTATAATCTTTAGAATTTGAAAATGTGCGGTATACTCAGGGCTCTAGTTCACTGCCTTCTAGCAAGCTTGTACCTTGCTGAGGACCTGGCTTGTTTGCTTTTGTGTCCTGGATCTTGTACAGTATGGAGAGCATGTAACTGGTAAATAGGTGCAGGGTGAAATGTAAAATTCTTAGTGGTTTAAGACAAGGAGGAAAGGACACATCTATTCAGCAATTATTGTCTTTGTTTATTTTATTTATTTATGTATTGTGTGTGTGTGTGTGTGTGTGTGTGTGTGTGTGTGTGTGTGTGTGTGTGTGAGCATGTTTATCTGTGGGTATACTCATGCCAAGGTGCACTGTGGTTGGAGGACAAGTTGCAGAAGTTGGTTCTCTCTTTCTATCGTGTTAGTTCCAGGGCATCATACTGAAATCATCAGCCTTGGCAGCAAGCAGCTTTATTCACTGAACCTTCTCACTAGCTCATATGTTTAGTTGACTCCATCTTAAACATTGCACAGAACCTGCTATGTGCTCTTTTGAGACAAGTAAGAACCTTGCAGAGCTCCAACTCACCTGTATCACAGCAGACCAGGCCTGGGAACTAATGAGTGAGCCTGACAATCACCACATGATGTTAGCCACAAAGGCCAGAAGCAAACGATAGGGATAGGGTGCTTGTGTTCCTCAACGAAGCAAGAAGCCAGCTCTGACCAGTGCATTTTAAACACTTGTGATCTCTTCAGGAAGAAGCCGATCCTGCTTGTGCACGGTGATAAGAGGGAAGCCAAGGCGGACTTACATGCCCAGGCAAAGCCCTATGCAAACATTTCCTTCTGCCAGGTAAGCTGCCTCTTGCCTGGACCTCATGCTCAGTCTGCAAGTTAGTTGAGTCCACCCTCCCCCTTGGGCAGCAATCCCCTGTTAGCTTTACCAGCAGTTATTGTGGCTCAAGAAACTCACTCCAGTAGCAGGGACTCCCATGGTCAGAAAGACTGATTACCTTATCTTGACTTGAAGTCTTCCTCCCAGTGACTGCTACCTGTTGGTCCAGAATTTCCTGCTCTCTAGAACCACACAGAGCAATTCTCTTACTGGCTCATGTAGAGATTCCTTATTTGATGTCAGCTGTCCTGATCACTTAGTCTGTCTCCAGGCTAAGCCTTCTCATCCTTTGTTTGTGCTTAGTGCAACATGCATCTCTGCTCAGGCCAGCTAGCACTTGCTTGTACCTAGTTTGTGCTGTGCAACTTGGATTTCAGCATGGGGCTGGTCTCCTGGATACATACAGTCCAGTGGCTTCGGATGTCTTTGAATGCAGCCGATGACTGCTTTCGTGACACCTCTGACTTATGTTAGCCAACCCTTAATTGTCCTAAGTTCCTTTTCACATCAGCCAAAGAAGTTGAGAAGCCTTTAGATGAAAAGCCTGTTATGAACCCGGCCTAGTGAAGGGACATCGAGTGACCACATACTGAAACCAAAGCAGAATGCAAGATGGGAAAACAGAAGCCATTGTCCAGTTTTTCTCTATGCTCCATAATTTTGCTCCCTGCTGGATAGTCAGCCTGCAGTGTGACTGATGACTCTTGGGCCTGGTATAGCAGCTACGTATATTCTAGGTCTGAAAAGATCCCTTTATTCCATGTGTTATTTTGAGCAACAAGCAGGCAAAATTCGAAGGAAAGGAATTCAGGGGATTTTTTTTTTTTAAAGCTTTTCTTTCTTTGGAAATGCTAACTGTAAAATTACAGATAGAACATTCACCATTTTTTTGAGTCTATTAGCACGGTTGCCATCCATTCCTGAGGAACCATAGTGAGACAGGGTTACAGTTCTCTCTCCTTGCCTTCACTATCGTAAAGTAGGCTCAGTGTTTTTGTTCCTGGCCTGGGGACCTGGCTCACTCCTGCACAAGTGTGAGGAGCTGAGTGTAATCTCCACACCCACTTTACAAGCCAGGGGGCTGCATGTACAGCTGCCACCCCAGCACTGTGTGGGGTGAAGGGAGAGCCCCTGGGACTTGTTGGCTGACAGCGTAGCCTCGGGCTGAGCGAGAGAAGTCTCCTAGCTGCCCAATACCCTGCACATACCACACACACACGTACAAAGCGAGATTTCTGTTCTTAGAGACGTGCTATCCTTTCCTCACTCAGGACATGAGAGTTTCAACTCACATTCGGTTACTCCTTCCAGCTCTAAACAGTATCTGATTTATTTTAAAGAGAACACAATTGGGTTTGTTTTAAACACCTTGAGGCATTTTTTTTTTCTGATTTAACCCATTGAGCATTATATCACTGTGGCTTCAAACCATGCCGTCTTCTGGACTGTGGATGTAGCTCAGTGCTAGAATGCTTGCGTAGTACCCACAAGGCCCTAGGTTCTACCCTCACAATCACTGAGAAAACCCTCTTCCATCAAAAGTGTTTACGGTTCATCTTGTTCATAGAGGTGTGGTTATGCCTTTGTTTATAAGTTACCTAAAGTTCTGTTGTGTGCTTTGATGTCTGCCAACAGAAGATGTTAGTTCCCATCATACTTAAAGTAAACTGACAGGAATCCTGACAGTCCATGATTAAATAAATAGTCCTCAGACAACAGCTACCTGATGCCAGGTTTAAGAGAGCCTTCTGCTGGGTGAGCGGATGGCCACTAGAGGGCATCAGGATCCGCGGCTCCCAAAACCTTTACAAAGAACTTCACTGAGCGCCTGGCTCTGGAGCACTGATTCTCAACCTTTACAGTTCCTCATGCTGTGGTGACCCCCAGCCATACAGTTAGTTCATTGCTACTTCATAACTGTCATTTCACTACTGTTATGAATCATAATGTATATATCTCTGTTTTCTGAATATCTCGGGCGACCTCTGTTCAACTCCCAAAGGGGCTTACAACCCGCAGGTTAAGAACCACTGTTCCAGTGGGAGATGCAGAAGTATGGCCCTGTCCTGAGCTGCTGAAGCGTCTTTGCATATTGAGTTTTTTCTGGTAATGGCAGTCATCAGGGAATCAGTTGGCTGTGTATTTAGTGCAGGGGCTGGAGAATGAGGTGTAGTGGTGGTGAGGGGTGACTTTCTCTGAGTTCTGCCTCAGATCTATGCCTGGGCATATGAATTACCTTGAATACTGTAATAACATTTATAGATGGAAAACGTGTTTTTTGGACTGGGCAGCTTAAATAACAGACACCTAAGAAGCTGAGGGTTCAAGTCATTATACAGATCATTCTGGTTCTTGGTAAAGACTCTCCTCATACCTTGTGGTTAGCTGTGTTCTCCTAGCATTCTTCATGGTAGAGAAGTGGGGTGCACTAGCACTCTAGTATCTGTGAGGACACTGACTGTATTGGAGACCTATATACACCACCAAGTCCCTCTCACTAAACACTGACCCGCTGGGGCTTGCGCTTTGATGTGTGAGTTGGAGTGTGGGGACAGCACACAGGTTCATTCTATGATGCTCATTCTGGCCTCGCCACTTCCCATTTGTTTAAATCTAGTTTGTTCATGTATATAATGGATTGCTAATGACGTTCGTTGCAGCATTTGGAAAGAGTTGCTCCATTAGCCAAAAAAAAAAAAAAAAAAAAAAAAGCATGCACTAAAGAATATCTGTTGAAGTTTTATTCATCCTTGTTGTTTGTGCTTAGTCTGGCCTGAAGCATGTAACCTGTAGCCGACTAAACTAGGGAGCCAGTTCTCCTAACCACTGTTCCTTCTCAGTTAATAATGAGCTGATAAAATGATTTTGTAACTTTAAAGACATAGTTTTCTTCTCGAGCCAAACAGCACGAATGCATGCTGGTCTACATGTATTCCCCAAGCTGCATGGGTCTGCTAGGAGCATCTGCAGACTGTGTGGTACCCACTTGCATATTCTGGCTGTCCATTTCTGCCCCTGGCAGCCAGTCCTGCCCCTCCATCCTATGGTGGGGAGAGAACACTGTTTACATAGATGCATTGCTTACAACAAAAGGCCTCTTTCTTAAGCACTTATGCATATCTTCTCATCCTCCCATAACAACTAAATCTCATAACAATAGCCCACTTTAAACAGGCAAAATCATACAACATACGTTATTTTCCAAAGTCAGGCAAACTGTGAGGCAGGATTTGAGTCCAGGTAGTATATTCCTAAGCTCAGCTGCTTGTAATCCATAGCCGTTCTTTCTGGCTTATTCTGCTTGACTGGGGTCTCTTGTGCTAGATGCTAGATAAAATTTTTTACCCTCAACATACCTGCACTTACTTGTGAAACTGTCATCCTGGATTACAAGGTGGGCTTGGCATTATTTGTTTCCAGCTTTTGCTACCTTCTTATGGAACGTTCTCTTTTAATTTAATGTCGTGATGTCTTTATGTTGCCACCACATTCGGTGCTGTTTTAAATGTGTTCTTAACTTTGTTCACATGCACTTTCAATGGGAGCTAAATATCTCATTTAAAACTTTGTTTAAAACCACATTTATCTTTATTTATTTATTATTTTGGCAACTAAAAAAATTAAGCTTTACACTTACAGTTTCTGTAATTAAAAATGCAGTATGTATTAAATCATGTTGGATAACCCCCAAAACCCCCACCCCAAAAAAAGTGTTTTAAATGAGCCTGGTGTATGCTGTAATAAAAGCTGCCTTGTTTGTCCAATAGAGGGCAGTAAAACAGTTTTGTTTTGTTTTTAAAGAGTTGTCTTGGTCCCTTCCCCATTTAATTTTCAGCAGATAGGAATATTAAGCATTAAGTGAGCCTTTTTTTAAATAAATTACTTTTTTCCTATCCTAGGCAAAGTTGGATATTGCATTTGGAACCCACCACACGTAAGCAACTTTGATGAAGTGGGGGAAGGTATGATTTTAATCGGTCAAAGAACACAATCAAGGAGCTGTAAGGCTGATACCAGGAATCAGTCTGTCAGCATGGAAGTGTGGAATCTGTGCCTCGGAAGTCTCTGCCTGTGCTCAAGACATGTGCCATGGCCGCTTGAAAGCACAGAGTTACAAGAGTGGTCCTTGTAGTCGCTCCTGCGTATATAAGTCAGTGCTTTTGGCAGCCCTGCTTTTAAGAAGTTCTGTGATTGGGCAAGAATGAACTACATTGAATAGTCTATTATTAGTCAGCCCCATACTCTGATAAAGGAAAACTGATTTTCTCAAAAGTTGCCAATCTATAAGGCCTGTCCCAGCTCCAGTGAGCTCCCTGGGATGACACAGGAGAAGCTGACCCAGCCCTTCCTCTCACATGAGCCAATGACAGCTCGCCTTAGTTTTACTTAGTTTTATAGCCTTTCACTAAGTACTTTTAGAGTAATTCAGTTCTCCAAGTGGGAAAACAACAAACCATGGCTGGCCTTACTTTAATATTTTTACAGATCATATTTATCTTGAAAGGATTTGTCAAGAGACAGTGACAAAAGATGCCTATTCTGTCTTTTAAACCAGGAATGGAAGTCTGGGGCTTGCTGCCCTCCCATTCCCTGAGAGGAAGCAATGGACTAGCAAGACTGTTTTGCTCAGCCTGGCCTGACACTGCTTCCTGCTGAAGCAGTGATGGGAAGTAACATACCGTGGCTGTCTTTCTCTCCGTGTGCAGACAGCAGTATTTTTGCCAGTCTGTTTTGAAAAGGAGCCAGAATGGAAGTAGTTAGGCCTCTGCATGGAGTGACAGTTCCACTATCTGACTTGTCCTGAGTAGACAGGGGTAACATCTACAGACTACCCCTAATTGGTAGCTTTTGTCCACTAAGGGACAGGGCTTGGGGATTTAGAGTGAATTCAAGTACTGACTCATGCATAAAATATTCATTTTCTAGCTCTGAGTACACAGGATGCCAGTTTCAGTTCAGAATACAGATCGCTGTTAATGGGGGCAGCTTAGCCTTATTGCAAAGCACCAAACAGGAAGTCCTTGTTTCACCGTTAGCTGAAACCCCAGGATAAATCCATCCATGATTCTAGAAGGCTTTTTGCCAGCACTGTCACCATTTGGGGCCCTGGCATGATTTGTTAGGCCACTGGTGCCAGATTCCTTTGCTGAGCGTGTGGTCTGCACTGTGTAGTGAGCTTCACAGGGGAAAAGTCCTAATGTTCCTCTGGGCTGGCAAGCAGTGGAGGGCTTGTTGGTCATGCTGTTACCCCTGGGAGGGACTTGAAGGCTCAGAAGACCTTCCCAGAAACTGTCGTGGTGATACTTCACTGTGAATGGAGCAGGAAGGAGCAAAGGGTACGCGCTTCTTGGTTTAATTGTGTCAGAATTATTTGGTTCTTTTAATATCATACACCGGAAAACAGAGACCTAGAGTAAATGAGTTTATGTTCCTTGGGGATGAACATAGGAATAGAACTCATTTTTAACCTTCGTTTTTAATTTGTTCTTGTTTGCTCACTGCTGCAGTTGATTCATTATTTCCTTTGCCCCATTCAACCCTTGTTCCTTACATCAGCTCACACATGCACGTTTTGTAGGTTAAATCTAATAGTTCTCAATTCAGAGACATTATTGGAGTAGAACCCTTCCCAGCCAGGGAGGGTCTATGGTTTACATTTTGAAGAAATGTCAGTATCTTGTAAAGGATTGAGATCATGTCTGGAAATTATGGTTGTTTATTATTTTAAAAATTAGGAGGCTGAGCTAGGAGAAGCTGGAATTCAAGGACAGTCTACATGAGATCTCCCCTTACCAAAAATTATTCAACCAATCCCTTTAATGTTACTGAGTCTCAAGCCAGTCATTCTTGTCCTTGTAGCTTTTCACCTTTGGGTGAGAGCACAAAGCATGGGAGATAGAGAAGGAGAAAGCCTCAGATCCTGGTGATGCCATAACAACTGTCCTCCCAGCCTGGAGTGACAACAGTGACTGTGAGGCAGATTCTGGAATGACACAGCTGAGCAAGCATCAGCTGACCAGGGATTGGGTGGGTACCATGTGCAGGGCACATAGAAGTAGTCAGGGTTTCACCCCGTCTACAGATGTGATCTATCCAGCATCTCTGGGGTGCCCAGCGATCCCAGGCATGATGTGTTGCATGGTACTTTAGAGTAGGAAAGCTCTTTGCTTTTCCCCAGAGTTGGGCACAGTTACCTCTGATGGCTCTAAGATATATAGGGAAAAACGAAGCAGCTGAATGGACAATGTCCTCATCTAAGTAGGAGCGGCCAGAGCCTGCAGGGGCATGCCTCCCAGCTATGTCTCCAGCTGGTCTTCTGTCTCCCACTCACTTCCTAGTATCATAAAATGTTAACCATCCCACCTCCAGCCATGTCAGAAGTACACACAGTGCACTGGCTCGTGGGCATGTGTGAGTTCACGCTCATTTGTGACCTAGATATTCCTTTTCCTCAGCCACAGGTTCTGCACTTGTAAAATGGGAATACCTCTTGGGATTGCCTTGATACGTCCAAAAACAGTGCCTGGCATGGAGGTGCCCATGTGCACTTGCCACCTTTACATTTGGAACATAGCCCATTGCCACCCCTACTACTTAAGGACAGTGCTGTAGCCTACTTCTTTTAGGGGTGGCTCCATTCCTTGTCTTCCTATATTTTTAACTGGGACTTTTGTAACACACATAGTACTGTCTTTGAAAAGACTAGTATGTCTCCCACTAAATTAATTCATAATTCTATTTGATAGGATTCACTGACATTGATATATAGTTTCCTTGTAATTGATGCCTTGATTAATGGAAATATTTGTAAAGTTTTCATCATAAATCCCTAGCTGGCTTATCCTTAATTATAATCAGCTGCTAATGTGGCAACTGTGTGTGTCAATTTACTGAGATTTCAGGCACTGTAGTTTCATAACTACAGAGAAGAGGGCTCAGCAGCTGTCAGTTCTTGATCCATGCATTAATTTATTGTCTGCCAGCTTGAATTTCTTTCTCCTTTTGGCAAGAACTAAATATCTCATTCCCTTTTCTGATCCTGTCTTTTCCTTAATTTTTTTTTCTTTTTCATTTAAGAGGCAGGACCTTAGTCACACCAGGCCACAGACGAACAGTAGCCTGAAACATTGCATTCTAGCGCAGAGTTCATAGGCAGAATTCTGCCTCAGCCTCCCAGGTTGCTGGTATTACAGGCATGAGCCACCATGTTTGGCCTTTCCCCCTGTTTGTTGTATACCTCCTCCTGCCACGCTTGAACTCATGGGGTGGCTCATTGTTGTCACACGTGTCACCTGAGTTACACAGATGAGTAGTAAGTAGCAGAAGACAAGAGTCACAGACTTGAGAAGTGACACTCTAGTTCTATGCTTAGGGACTCAGAAAGCCCCAGTGGGAAGAGAAGGCTCAGCCCAGTTTCACCTGAGAGAGCTTACTTCAAGCCCAGATACACAGCTGTGACAAGGGTGGCGTGTGAAATACTTGTCTGACCAGGACAGGGCATCATGCAATCTTCAAACTGTAACCAACAGTAAGAAATACATTTTACTCCTTCAATATGTGAACACATAGCCACAGACTGAAGCAAAGGCTTCCAGGACTGATGCTTTAAAAATATACTGTATATATTTCAGTTGTTTGAAACATGCTAGCCTGTTACACAGCAGAAGATTCTGCTCCTACCCTGCTTGCAAAACATGGTGCAAAGATGTCCCTGTGATCCTTCATAGCAAAAATGATAGCCATGTGTACTAAGGGACCGGTAAAGGGGTGTGAGCTCATGCCCCAGATATTCTGAGCCTTTTGGAAGATAGCTTTTTAATGTGTCTCTTTAGATTTTCGGAGGCAATGTGTAGAAGAGGAGTTTATAATCGTTAAAAGTTTGGGTAATATAAGAGACTAAGCATTCCTCCAACTGTTTCTTTCATTCTCACTAGAAAATCTGTTTCTTTGGAAAATTCTGTTCATGATTTTTGCACCTCCCTCTCTCTGAAGGAAAATGATGCTCTTGCTCTATGAAGAAGGCCTCCGCGTCGTCATCCACACCTCCAACCTCATCCGCGAAGACTGGCACCAGAAAACCCAAGGGTTCGTAGGGCTGTGCATTGCATGGCAGTCCTTTGTGCTGGGAAAGGGTCACGACAAATGTTATTCGCTTCCCTCTTTTTCTTTGTTCTTCTACTTGCACAAGTTAATACCCGTGTGCGTAGAAAAGAGGCATACCAGAAACAATCAGATTCTTTAGCAGTGAACAGCAAGTGTCCTACCTGAGCCACACCTCCATCCCCACCATCCTCTACCACTCTCTGGCCTCCATCCCGCTCTCGTGAAATAGTTAACCAGTGTTACCAGCCTGGTGCAGAATCGTCCATAACTATTACTGGTACACAGGAATATTTACATGCAAGTGTTTGTAAAATTTATTTACTAACATCTCTTTTGTTGCTTGGGAATTTCACACATGCATATAATGGTTTTATTTTAGGATTTGTTTGTTTTCATCACATCTGCCCCCTAGTTCCTCTCATCTGCCCCTTCTCAACTTTATGTGCTCTGTTTATTTTTAAAGCCGCCTGGGTTCACTTAGTGCCTCCTGTATATATTCATGGGAGTAGGACCATCTACTGGGATGGGAGGGCAGGGTAGAGAAGTAGGTTTTGGTCTCTTTGTTTCACCGCGGTAGCCATGTTTGTATGTACGTATAGGCACATGTATGCCACTGTGCACATACGGAGATCAGATGCCAACCTAGAGTGTTAGTTCTCAGCTTCATCCTTGTTTGAGACAAGGTGTCTTGTTCGCTGCTGGCTAGCTGGCACACAAGTTTCTGGAGATTGTCTCCACTTCCCGTGTTGCCATAGGGGCGCTAGGATTACGGGTATGCGTCACCTTGCCTGGCGTTACAAGGATTCTGAAGATCCAGAGCGAGGTCCTTACCTTTGGACAAGTTCTTTAACCATTATGTCATCTCCCCAGCCCCACTGAGCCATTTCACCAGCTGAAGGGTTTGTATTTAAGAGGAATTTTTAGGGAAGTGTCCAACTCAAATTGAGCTACCTCTCGCCTCCTGGGTCAATAGCTTTACTTCTTTTTCTTTCATTGAAGCCATTTCTGTACATCCCTGCCTTCCTGGGAAAGCACTGGCTAATGACCTTCTCTCTCATAAAGCATGCAGCCATTTGTATAGCTTCATTTCAGGCTCCCAGTATTCTCTGCTGCTGTTCTCCCTGCTCTCATCTCAGTGTTGCCCGGCCTGGGCCAGAGCTACTTTACGTAGTCTTACTCTGATGAACTACCGAGCCTCAGCAACCACATGGGTTGGGCTGAAATAAGGGTCCTTCCAGCTCATCCTCTGGGCCTGCTTTGACCTTAGCATGGGCTCAAAGTTTCCCATGTTTCTCTTAAACTATGTTTCTCAAGGTAGTGTTAGTCTGACTCCTGCAGGATCAAAGGGGTCTCCGTCCTATCTCTAAAAAGCTTTGGCCACAGGACTTCTCTTTGCTGACATCACATCTCCTCAACTAGCCCTACTTTGCCCCTGCCTCCCCACCCCTTCTCACACTTCTTTTTCTTAATTTTAGATAGAATCTTTTATGTGACTCATGCTGGCTGGGAAATCACTATGTGGCTATGTAGCCCAAGCTGGTCTTGAACTCTTGATCTTTTTGCTTTGCCTTCCAAGTGCTGGCTCACAGGACTTTCTTGATCTGCTGAGTCCTTTGCCCATTCAGCCCCACTGCCCAACGTGATGTTAATCCAAGCCTTTCTGAGCTGCTGACTGGGCCTGGGCTGAGTAGGAACTCAGCCCTGTCAGAAAAGGGTGTGGAAATTAGATAAATGTTCTTAGGGAAACAGGGATTGTGAAATCAAACAGATTTATAACGGTGACCCCCAGACTTAGGCGACTCTCAGAACCTCGCCAGTGCCTCTAGCTCATTCTGGAGTTGTGAACTTGAACTTACGGGCAACAGTGCTTCCTGAGGCTTCTCAGGTGAGTGCCATGAGAGAGGATAGGAAAGGTAGGGCTGTGGCTGCTACTTTTATTCATTTTTTCAAAAAGAAACCTAAAAGGCATATTACCGAGATTGTATAGTTCAAACTCAAAGTAAGATATGAAATCTCCCTCCATCTTGCCTCTTCCAGCCGCCTTAGTTCAAAGCCCTATCCCTCTTTGCTTTGTCTGCTCTTGATTCTGATACTGTGCAGTTCCACACTGTGATTAGAACAACAACAAACCCCTGAAACCCCAAAAGGGGACTGGCCAGATGGCTGAGTCGCTCAGAACACCTGCTACTCACTTGTATGCAGAAAACCTAGGTGTGGTTCCCAGCCTCCTCGTGATGTCTTACAACCATGTGGATTCTCTGTTCACTTCCAGGGGATCCAGCACCCTCCCTGACCTTTGTAGGTACCTGCACACACATGGTGCACGCACACACATGGTGCACATACACACATGCAAAGGCTCAGAGACATAAAATAAGACAAAAATCTTTATAAAGAAAACACCTTTACAGACACTCGTGTACAGTCATCCTTTACTGATGGTCTGTCTTAGCTGTGCTTAACCCTACTGTGTAACTATTCCAGCTGTCCATCTCAACCGGGGCTTGAACACTTGTTGAGGTCATGGGTTTCAAATCATCTGGGTTCGAGAGTAGGATTAGCACTTGCTGCTCTTGCAGAAGATCTAGGTTGATTCCTATCAGGCAGTTCACAACTGGCTGTGACTCCAGTTCCAAGGGATCCAGTGTCCTCTTCTGGCCTCTGTGGGCACCTGTATGCATGCAGTACACATACCTATATACAGGTGCACACACACATAAAACAAATGCGCATTCCAAATTATTTATCCCACTGTAGTGTTCTCATATCATTTCACAAAGTATTAAAGAAAAAATGCCTCCTATCTTAGTATCCTAGTTATTAACTGTGATGGTCTTCATCTAGAATGTACCTGTTAGTGAGCCTTTTGCTCTTAGGCTTCAAGGGATCAGTGGGAGGATACCTTACACATCTAGCCTAGCTGGTCACTTTATACCCAGGGACAAAGAAAATCCCAGAGAAGTCTGACTACAATGGCAAAGCCAGCAAGCTGCAGATGTGGTCCAGATGAGGCCCATCTTAGTCACACCTGTCCCTCCTCTACTAAGTTGCCCCTGAGATAAGCAGAGGTGAATGAAATCTCACTCTGTTGGGAAGGCAGACTTCACACATACAGCCAAGAGTTCTCATTCAGCCTGCCTAGCATCCTAGTAGCCTGTAGCCCATCAGCATCCTTGGAGAGCAGTGTGTAAAAGAATTGGGCCATTCTGTTTGGTTTTGGTGGGAAGAACTGCAGGGGAATTAGCTATGGAAGGGAAAGACAGAGATAGCAAGTACAGTCTGGGGTCTGACTCAGCCGTTCATTGCCTCTTACAGCTCCTGGTGACAGACAGCCCTTTGAGGCTGAACCCTTAATCTGAATTTGCGCTAGAAGAACCTCTAGTCCTAGAGGCGCAAAGTCACTGTTTCTGTAGTCTCCCTGTGTCGTGCTGTATTGTGTCTTTTGGATTTAGATACGGTCATTTCCCATTTGTGGGCATGTTGTCAAAGTTAGGGCAAATACATTGTTTCTTTGACGACAGAAATTGATGAGACAGAAGATGTAATGTTTTATCATTGTTACAACTTAGCCTTTTGAGGCTAATGTTACATGTGTTACATATTTTAGGCACCAGAAAGTATAGGGTATGAAAATATCTCAAACCACTACAGAATGTTCAATATATATAAAAGAGTTTTCTTATTTAAAATAAACTTGCATATATATGTTTCTTGGTATAGATAGCTTTTGATTCTTAATTTGGCTAAAGAGCTATACTGATAAGGACATGGTTTTGCATAAAGAGATAGCATTCAGAAATAATTCCGTGATGGGAGGTGTTGGATCAGTGTGATCAGATCTGTTTCCTCCTGCCAGAAATCACTGTTGCCACTTAAAGACAGTGGCAAGAGCTCACCTCTTGCTTTGGGTGAAGGCATAATCAGTACAGAGGTGTTATTACAATGAGAGCTCCTGAGTGTTAGCTTTTTCTTTTCCATTCCAGAATCTGGTTGAGCCCTTTGTACCTACGAATTGACCAGGGAAAGGGAAGCCACACATCTGGAGAGTCACGCACCCATTTCAAAGCTGACCTCACCAGTTATTTGATGGCATACAATGCCCCTCCTCTGCAGGAGTGGATAGACATCATCCAAGAGCACGATCTCTCTGAAACCAAGTGCGTGTCCCCTTCCAGTATGGGGGCCGAAAAGGGTCTCCTGGCTTGCAAGCCATGCAAACCTGGAAGGCAGAGGCCTTGGGAAGGGGTGGGGTGGTATTCGACTGTGCTGCATGAGAGGGTGAGGGGGTGAGAGCAGATCTGTTCACACTGTGTCTCATGGTTCATAGGCATCAAGGTGGTAGTGGGCCCTAAGCCTCCCACTGGGGTGGTTGTAGAGTTGCTGGGTTCTTTGCCTGGAACCCTATTGCAGGTGCCCTGCTTTAACTGGTTAGCTAAAAATGAACTTCAGAGTAACAGTTACTGTGAAGGAGGCCTGGCCCTAAGGTGAATTGGCTCCATGACCTCTTACGTTAGTTCTATATGTATTGTGGGTTTGGGGTGTCAAAGCACAACTTGCATGTCATTTACTGTATCTTACTTTATTTAGTGTTTACCTTGTTGGTTCAACCCCTGGACGCTTTCAAGGAAGTCAGAAAGATAACTGGGGACATTTTCGGCTTAGAAAGGTAATAAAACTTGTGCTGTTTTAACATCTAAAATAATTGAATGTGTATTCTTTCTCCCTTTTAATTGATGATGGATCCCCATCCCCAGATTCAAATCTCGGCCCGATACACAGCCTTGTGGTTCTTGAGCCTGCCTCCTGTCGTCTGGAATGGGCAGCACTGCACCTAGTAGTGAATGTTAAGTGTGCTCTGTAAGCCAGGGAACTTGTGCACTAATGGTGTCCAGCCTAGTGATAGAGTGCATCTGTGTCACCACAAACCCTGCACGCTCAGCAGCAGCTGCAGTTTTCAAGCCACGTAACAGGGCTTTTGTCATATGTCGACGGTTCTCAGGAGCTGAGCCCACAGTAGACTGGGTCTGAGAATGGTCAGTTTAGTTGTTTCCTACAGCACGCAACAGCTCGGGGAAACTGAGAAATGTGTGCGTGTGTGCGTACACCTGTATGTGTGTGAATATTAATGCCTAAGCTGTGGAAAGGAAGGCAGTGCATACTAAAGTAAACAAAGTATCAGTTAGACTGCGTTCCACTGGGGCAGGGGCCGTCCACGCTCTTCTCTCTGTCTGCTGCCTCTAGACAGTGCATAAGTGAATACCATTTCCAAGGACTTGCTCTGGTATGCCTCAGTTTGCCTAAGTGTCAAGGCAGGAAATGTCCATTAACCTCTGCGTGCTTTAGGGGCTCATATCCATATACAGCATCCCTTCCTTGTCAGACAGGCACACTGCAGGCCGAGGAGTTTGTCTGTGCTCCCCACTGCTTCCTCAGGCCCTTGTACATGCTAAGCTAGTGCCCCCAATTGTGACTACACCCCAGCCCTAGAGTGCAGTGCCAAGCTGAGAGCTCTATGCTCTTCAGAAGGAATGAGCCAGAATGCACAGTGATTCCATCATGTTGGTTTACTTGATGTATATTAGACGATTGTGATTTCTGGGTGGGTTCATCCATTTCTGCTAAGATAGGTCTTCTTAAATGATTTATTCTGCTTTTGTTTTTAATACAAATCAAAGACTTTTGGAAAGAGACTTTTCCTGTTTACATAGTGGGTTAAAAACAAAATACATACTTTTAGTATTTAAAAAAATATTTTTCAAAGAAGAAAAAAAAAGTCTCTGCAGATATGATGTGGATGGCTGGTACTTTCCGGGTTTCCTTGTAAGTGGGCGTCCCAGTGGCACAGTCCATGTTGTAAGCAGTAGGGCATTTCAGTTATATTGTGAACACTGTGACTGTTGCATTTGCTTTTCTTCTGGAGCAGCTTCTGCAGGCGCATGCCCCATCCGCACCCAATGGCAAGAGCTGGCCTGTTGTGGGTCAGTTCTCCAGCATCGGCTCCCTAGGGCCTGATGAATCCAAGTGGTTGTGCTCAGAGTTTAAAGAGAGCTTGCTGGCACAGAGAGAGGGCGGTCAAACTCCGGGCAAAAGTGCAGCTCCTCTTCATCTGGTGAGTCCTCCTGCTCTGAGAAACAGTCTCCCTGTCATAGACCATAGTGGGTGACGATGGGGCAGGGGCATGAGGGTGAGGCTTGTTCAGGAGCCTCAAACAGCCACAGACTTGCTGTGCTTTTTCATTCTTTCTTTCAAGTTGTCAAGTCAATGGAAGAAATGCCAGGTATCCCACTGCAGCAGAACTTTAAGCTCTGTTAATTATGTAGAGACCTGTAAATTAATGATTGAGTTTACATTTAATTTGATATTAATTTGGCATGTCAGATGGAAAAACATTTAAATTCAACTGTAATTTTCCATCAGTTCTTTATACTGGTCCAGGAGCTTAGTTACCAGTTTAGTTATTTTTTTGGTAAGATGGGGATTTTCTTTTAAGATGTGATTTCTAAGTTTTTTGGTTTAACATCTTTCATTAAATTTTCCATTTTCTTAAAAACTAGTCAACGTTCCTTTCTTTCAACATGATTCATGCCAAGTTTTTGTCTTGTCTTGCTTATTTTTAGATCTATCCTTCTGTGGAGAATGTGCGGACCAGCTTAGAAGGATACCCTGGTAACTGCTGGGGACTCGGTTGCGGCTTCTCTGTTCTTCTTTTCGTTCCCAAAATGCCTTGGGGCATGTTTTGGTTTTTGTTTTGTTTTCTTTTGTTCTCAGTGGAATTGGTTAGAAATGTGGAATGGTTTTCTATTAATTCAGATGAAGCTAATGAAATCAATATAGTTGAGCTCTGCAGTGTTCCAGAGAAGAGGGGTGCAGACACCCAGTCACCCTTACGGTAACAGTGTGTGGTGATTTGCCCAAGTTTTACTAGTAAGGTGTCTAGCATGATGGGTGTCAAGACAAGATCTCCAGCTAAAGTGAGCTCCTCTGGCCCCCACTGCTGCCTCAACAGCGTGGCTAATATCCTCTGCCTGTGTCTGAAGTCCTACATAGTCCTTCCAAATTTACCTCCCAACACAGATACATTTAAGGCCTAGAGTTGATGATTTCTGTTACCTTTTGTGTAGCTCAGTTGTTATGTCAATTTTAAAACTTCTTTTCTAAAAAAAAAAATCTCTCAACTTTATTCTTCATTTCTCTTTTTCTACTGCTGAGCACTGAACTTTTAAACAGAGGCACCCTCCATAGTGCCATCAGGTTATCAACAAAAGCCGCAGACAGTATGCCTCTGGAAGAAACCAAGTCTGATTGGCATTCACTGCCGGCTGGCAACAGAATGCACTGAATTATGACTAATTTTTCCCATTTATTGCTTATGAAATTAGATGTGACCTTGCCAAAATAATCTCAATGAAGTTCAAAGAATATTTGCTGTTCAGTGCTTTTTAATGGCAAAATAAAATTCTTTCACTTTGGCTCTGGGACATAGGTAGTCTTTTCTTCCTGTACTTCTAATAGCTAGAGCTAGTCAAAGTGCACTTTTGATGAGAGAGAGCGTGGCGTTCTCAATGCAGCAATTTTATAAGTGGTTCTAAAACAGAATGTGTTTTTAGCTGTTTGCAATAGGAGGCAGGACATACTTTATTGGACGTCAAGAGTTGTTTAAAGCCCTCTCTGCACATAGTTTGCTATGGGGAAGTTCCAAGGTGTGTTTGGAAAGTCACTGATGAATCCACAGTGGATTTTTCTTACTAAAAAAAAAAAAAAAAAAAAAAAGGCAGAAGTGTTTCTTATCTTCCAGTTCTGAAGAAACTCCTCTGCCACCTGTTTGAAAACGGCAGAGTGTGAAGGAAAGTAGACAGGACTGAATTTGTCACTCATTGCTCTCCCAGATGTCCTGCCTGGGAAAAAACCTGGTGATATTCTTCATACCTGCCTCTGGGTGTAAGACAGGCCCAGATTCTATTATCCCCTCTGTCCAGAGGAAAGAAGCCATGAAGAAATGTACCCAGTTTGAGTTCTGGTAGTGTAGGCCCTTGATCCCAGCTACTCTGGAGGCTGAGGCAGGTGGATCACAAATACAAGGCCACCCTGGCCTACAGAGTGAGATCCAGGCCAGCTTGGACAAGTAAGTAAGTAAAAAGTAAGAAGAGTGCTGGGGTATAGCTCAGTGGTGGGGTCCTCCCTCACCTGTGTGAGCCCCTAGGCTCAATCCCCAGTGCCATGACAGAACCACACACACAGAAAGAGAAAGTCATATGCCTAATGCAAGCCTGGGTGGTTTTTTTCAATGAGCTGTTACTTACGATGAAATCATGGAAACAGTTATTCTTCATTTACCTCCTTACTCTTAATAGGGAATTTCTTCTTAATTATATTTCATGATATTGTTCATTATATATTCATTAATTACATTTCATTCCTTCTGTTTGTTTTCCCTCTTTTGAAAGCTGGGGGCTCTCTTCCCTATGGCATCCAGACGGCTGAAAAGCAGAGGTGGCTGCACTCCTACTTCCAGTAAGTGACGGGTCCTCAGGGCTGCTCCTGCTTCCCTGGGATGAGACTGTTGTGTCAATCTGCTCTTTAAAAAAAGGGCCTTACATAATACAGCTATATTCTTTCATCTGCATATGTTAGGGATGGAAATAATTTAAAACAAGGTTTTGAAAAAATTTTGGAATAGGTTTTTAATACCAGAGTAAAATTTATCTTTGTTGGCAGCAAAAAAAAAAAAAAGATAAATAAAAGATCGTGTTGGGTAGTTTACAGTTTACATAAGCAGCAGCATTTAGTTGAGTTTACTGAAGCATTAAGTATAGCCATTCTGACTGTGGTATGTAGGGCCCATACTTGGTGAGGGTAGAGCCCAGGCCTCTGTCTCTAGGAGGAAGATGGTGCTGGTTATATCAGCAGAGCTCAGTAGGCGAGGGTGGGCAGGGAAAGAAAGGCTCGTCCTTCCCATCTTCCAGCTCCAGCACTTGCTCATCCCGAATGTTCTAGACCCACCCCTGAGTCTTACTTCTATAGAGGCTTTTCAACTGAGCAGTCAGAAATGAGAGTAGGAGTCTTTTTGTAGCCTTCTTCTGAGATTCCTGTTGGCCTGTGTATTCCTGTTGTAGTCTATCCTGACAGCGTACTTTTATGTTGGCTCCTTTTAGTTCAGGTTCCTAGGTTCACTCAGATGGAGAAAGTGGTGGCCCTCTTCATCCTGATTCTGTGCTGGCGAACTGCCTGTTAGTTGAGGGATTATCCTCTTCCGAGCCAGAATCACTGTTTCACAACAGAGGCCATTACACCTTGGAACCTTAGTCCTAAAGTGTTGGAAAAGTAGAATCAGTCAGTATTTAAAGCCAAAACGAGAGCATTGCTGCATTATCCTCTCGCCTCTTCAGCACTCACCTGTGACAGGCTGGGTTCTACTCACTTGGTCTCATTGGAGAAGCTTCTGTGGAGACTCTGCTCAGTAGTGTGCACTATAGGGCATGTTAGCTTCCTGTTTCCAAGAGCTCACAGCCCAGCCAGAGACCTGTGTACACACGTGGCAGGAAGCACAAGGAAGTCAGTGTAGTGCACAAGTGTGTGCATGTGTGTGTACTGTATGTGAAAGGACAAAAGGCCCTACCTGTGTCCACAGGGTTTGGTGCTTTTGTGGCTGTGGCTAAATTCCCTTGTTTGGCATCCTCACTTTTCAGAATGATTCTGCTTTCTTCTGAACAGAGTTTCGTCAGCCACCGCAGTCACTGACTGTGCTCCTGCTGTCTTTTTTAGATTGGGTGCTGCCTTTCATGCCGTTCCCTAGTATAAGAATGTTGTCTGTCTTGAATTATTTCCTAATTTATGTTTTATGTTTCTCCTGTCACTAGCAAGTGGTCAGCAGAGACATCCGGCCGGAGCAATGCCATGCCACATATTAAGACGTACATGAGGCTATCACCAGACTTCAGTAAACTGGCTTGGTTCCTTGTCACAAGGTAAAAGGGCTTTATATGTTTCATGGGAGGCCTTGTGACTTCTGCTCTGAAATGGAGTAGAGTCTTAAAAGGTGTTCTGTGAAGTGCCATCAGTTTTCAACCTGCTTCTGTCACTGAGCCTGAAAGAGACCTGTAACTAATGTCTTACTGAGTGTGTGATCACTGCCTGATTTTATTTTGTCCCTCTAGATATCTGTAAGATTTGAATAAACTTTGAATTTACTTCTTTTTACATACTGTAATGGTAGTAGCAGTGACTAAGCAAACTGACATTTAGGGTAAATACAGAAGAAACATAAAATGCTAAAATTGATACTTTCTTCTTTTGTTAGCTTCTCTTTTAGATAATTAAAACTTGAGCAATCAAATCTCTATGTTCCCTTTTTAAAACATCTTTATTATGATATAATTCACATATCATAAGATCCGTGCCTTAAAGTCTGCAATTTAACAGTTTAAACACGTTCACAAAGTTGTGCATCTGTCGTCACAATCTAATTTTAGAGTATTTTAATCACCCTAAATGGAACTCCCTACCCACTGACATTCTCTCTCTCTCTCTCTCTCTCCTCTCTCTCTCTCTCTCTCTCTCTTTCTCTCTCTCTCTCTCTCTCTTAAAAATAAATTGCTTTGTCCTTTGGAAAGTAGAGCTGTGAGACATTAGTACCTCGCTCCTAGTCAGAACTCAGCCACTGGGCATCTCTTTGTGACTGAGTAACCTAATTGGTGTCAATCACAACTAATTAAACTATCACAGAGCAGAATTAGTGCTTTAAGAATGAATGAAGAATAGAAAGAACTGTATCAGATTTTGTGGCTAACATTTGTGCCTGGGTCAGGTGAGAAACACTGCCCCAAAGAGATGGCAGATAAACACAGTGCCAGAGGGTGTCCTAAAGACTTGCAGCCTCAGAGCATCATGGAAAAGCAGACTTTGAGTTCTAAAAATAAAAATTTGGGATGTGTTTCTGTCATTTAGCAGCAGTATAATCTTGGGGAATTTATGTAATCTATGTTTGTGTCTTAGTTATAAAAAAGGAAGAGGTAATGGCTACTTTGAGGATTCCTGTGATTGTTAAATGAGGGGACAGATTGGGTACCTGGAATGGCACCAGTCCTCTATGTGGTGGTGGTTGTACATAATAGAGGTGGTTGTAAATAGTGAACAGACGTACGCGCAGACAAGATACTCAGATAAATAATTTTCTTTCATTAATGAATGTCTGATCATTAAGCCACCTTCAATAACCAACTCTAAGCTTGTGCAGAGGCCAAGTCATCATCTTTAAGATTTAACATTATTCGACATGTCTTTCTTTCCTTTTATGTAGTTACTTATTTTGTTGAAACAAGTTCTCATGCTATAATTCAGATTGGCCTTAAACTCATGGTGGTCCTTCTGATTCTTCTTCCCCAGTGCTGGAATTACAAGCATGAGCCACGTGCCAGGCACATATTTGTGCCTATGTCTGTGTGTGTGTGTGTGTGTGTGTGTGTGTGTGTTGCACACATATATGTCGGATAAGGTCTTACTCTGTATCTCTGGAAGGCCTGGAACTGGCTGTAATACCAGATTGGTCTCAAACTCCCAGAGATCCACCTACCTCCATCTCCTGAGTGCTGAGATTAAAGGTGCGTGCCAACATGCTCAACGTGTATTCCAGTAGGTGTTAAGACACAGACTATACCATTTCTTCATTCAGGAAGTAACCCTATATGAAGGGTGAGTTTCTGTGATTAATAATTATATAGAAAATGGTCCATGTTAAATAAGAGCACTAAGTAATGCATTGTTTTTCCATATTTTCACTGCTTGTTGAGAGAGTGAAGTGTTCATCAAGACCTCATAATCATCAGATACTGAATATTCTCTCCATTTCAGGCACTGTCTATACTTGTATTTTATAGAAGGCAAGAAACAAAGTACCTCCTCTAGTGTGAGTCTTCATTTGACGTATAATAGCTTAAGTAGGGCCAGTAATATATTAAAAAAGAGGAGGAGGAGAAAGGAGGGAAAAGGAAAGAAGGAAGGAAGGGAAGGAAGGAGGGAGAGAGGGAGGGAGGGAGGGAGGGAGGGAGGGAGGGAGGGAGGGAGGGAGGGCGGGCTAGATCAGGCCTGTAGCAGAGGAGATGTATTTGGAGCATGTCTGAGGGGTCATAGGCTATGGAGGAGAATGCTCCAGCCCAACAAGGGAAGAACATACTGGTCACAGGGAAGAGCTCAGAAAGGCTGTCAGGCTGGAGAAAGTGTGGGATGTTGAGCTGTCCCTGTACTGATGTGCAGAGCTGAGCAGATAACAGGAGGCCCTGAAGTGCGGTGATGTCATCTAATGAGTGCATTGGAAGCTAGGTCAGGCTACTGAGTGCAGAGTGGGTGCTTAGGAAAGAGTGGCTGTGGGCAGCTGAGTTGGGCAGTCTGCAGAGCCTGTGCTCTTTATAGGGAAGAGCTGGTAAAAGCAAGCTACCAGAGGTCTGGGAAGACTCGCTGTGTGCAGCATACTTCCAAATCTCCTTCAAGGAAACACGTTGAAATGATGAGATACACACCAGTACAGGGGTCAGCACAGCCAGCCTAGACTGCAGCTCAGCCTCTTAGAACTCGTGAGTCACTGAACCCCAGCAAACACATTTTCTGAAACACAAAGGCAAGGTACGAAAGTATGCTGGCAGTTTCCTGGGGAGATGAGTTATACAAGCACTTGCTACCAGGAGCTCATGAAATGTCACTTCCTTAAGGAAGCTGGAGTCTTAATAGCAGCCATAACTATAAGTAGCAGTGCTTGTTCGTTGTAAGCATGTGAAACAGCAGCTGCTGTTAGACTGTGGCACTCACCCTTTATGGTAGCCCCTTAGTCTGTAAGCTCAGCAATAGCAACAGCTGTGCTAACCTCAGACCTGTCAGCAGATCTGTGCTCTACCCGGGTGATCACTGCCAACATGGACTCCAGGTCCTAACCAGCATGGAAGAAACAACTGTTGTTTCTGCTTGGCAAGCATATGAAGGAAGAGGCAGGAGAGAGAACGGACTTCACCTGTCCTTTCCGTCATCTGAGTTTTGTGAGGTGGCATGGACCTCTCCTAGACAAGAAGTAAAGCTGTCCATTGAGGCAGCTCCACCAGCTACTCAGCATCGCCCGGATGCTGCTGTGGGACTAGAGGAAAGCTAAGTTGAGCTTCTTGCTCCTGCGGGATATACAGTTAAATGAAGAGACTGAGCAGGTCATGCCAGATGAGTTATTTGATCTTTAGTGCTTTTCTGACTATTCTGCAAGGTAGATTCTTCTCCCCACGTAGTTCCTGAACTTGCAGTCGTCCAACACTTGACTTAAACATAGCTTCCTCAGCTAGCTGGATTCTGCAGTCTCCTGGACTTTTGCATCATCAATGTGCCTTTCCCTTCTCTGTAGTTATTTATGTGCTTCCGCTCTAGGCTACAGTGTGAAGCCCAAATCTATCTTGTTCAGCCTATCCCAGCGCCCGATAGGCAGAAGATGCTCAGGACAGATTTCTCAGCAGGGTTAATGGATGAAGGCAGAGTTGAAGTGGCAGTGGTGACATATCTGCCTAGACTCCGTGCATAGTAGGTTAGGAAAGAGGCCTCAGAGATGACTCCTCAGCCAGAAAAATGGCTGAGAGGTAGATGGCCTGACATCATTATCAACACTATGGAAATGAGGAGACAGCTACAGGAGGGCAGCAGATTTGACTGCAGGGCTAGCTCACTGGTAAAGACCCTGTATAGGGTTTGTGAGGTCCTGGGCTCCATCCCAATAATAATAAATCAAAATAAGCCTAATTACATACTTACTGTGAGACCTTCAAGAGGGATTGTTGTCCACAGAGGTTCGAGACTTTTTTGTGGTGGCTGTTGTAACTTTTGGTGAGGTTTTAATTTGGTTTAATTTGGTTTGGTTCTCTCTTGTGCTCATCACTGGTACCATAAGGCTTGGTGACTTTTCTCTCTGGGAGCAAGCAGAGCAGGCTGATGCCCGACGCTGAGAAGCATCCAGGACATACACATTAAGAGGATTTCTCATAGCCATGCATGGTGCCACATACATGTAATTCCAGTCCTCCAGGGCTTGAAGCAGGAGCATCACCGTGAGGTCAAGGCCAGCCTGGGCTATAAGGCAAGACAAGTCTCAAAAAAACAAAAACAAAGGAGGTGAAGTTTTTCATATGTTCCATCGCCAACAGGCCATCTGTCCTGATTGAAGAGCCATTGACTGTGTAATAACCTTCCTTCTACATTGAAAAAGATTAGTTATCCATTCATTCTGGACACCATTCTTAGCCAGTTATCTGGTGCATCTGTTGATTTACTGAGCACTTACTAAATGCCAAGCACTTTGCTAAGTGCTGGCAGTACAATCGTCAACAACCATTGACCTGGTTCTGGTGGTAGGAGTTACATAGAACCAAACAAACTTATTCACACAGTCAACTGGGGTGAGTATGATAGAGGAGAATAAGGCAGAATGGTAATTTAGGTGACGTTTATTGGAAGTCTTCAGGACCAGGTGCAGTTCAGAAAGATCACATGATACATGTGCAATCCTTTAACTTCTCCGAGGGTGTCTGGACCAGTAACCCCTGATAACTGTTTTGGAAGTGGCAGCTTCTGCTACTCAGTAAGATCAAGTTTTGCTGTTTCATTAAATGAATTAAGAAAAGGCTTTTGCAAATTGACTTAAGTTGCTTGTAAAGTTGAGGTGCTGTGTCTTCCTTATAGTCAGTTAGTAATCACAGAGAAGTTAAACAAGACACATGGACGGCCAACCAGTGCCTCCATCACCCACTCCACTGTGCATAGGATGGTATGGGTCTATGTAGGTGCCGCTTTGTAAATTGGAGGATCAGAAAAGGCCTTGTTGATTGCTTTAACTGAGAACTGGAAGTGAGGTAGGTTCCCTGTTTGTGGATAGCAGAAGGAGAACAAGGCAGGAATGGGCACAGAGAAGAGGCCTGGAGTGTCTGAGAGGCAGCAGTGAGTGCTGCTGCAGCAGGATTGGGAGGGAACTCAGGGAGCAGCTTGTGGCCAGCCTGTTTTTCTTTTATCTTTCTTTTTTTTCCCCCCCCACGTTAGGGGCAAAAGTTCCTGAGGCTTTACAAGACCGGCCTGGGAGACTGTTATACATCAGTGAATTTTTTCATTTGAATTGGCTGGAATCCACATGTGCTTTTAGAAGGTTTATTCAGGGCTGAAAAGATGGCTCAGTAGTTAACAGCATGTACTGCTCTTGGCAGAGGACCCAAGCACAGGTGTTGGGTGGCTCAGAGTCACTTGTAACCACTCCAATTCCAGGGAGTCTGATGTCCTCTCCTGGACTCTTTGGGCACTTGCATTCATGTGTATTTAACCTCTCTCCCACTTACCCCACCACACACAATTCAAACTAAAACCTTTCTTTTTCTTTTTTTTAAGGCACTTTATCCATGGAACTTTTTAGAATAAGGGTTTTAAGATACTCAACTTGGGCTTATATAAAAATAGTGTGTTTCTCAACAGAGCACTGTTGGTATTGATTCAAAGTATTCAATAATGTGTATAGAATTGATAAAAATGATAGTCTTGTAAGTGATTATCAGGATCTTAAAAGATCTGAGTTTCTCATCTACAAAAACGCATCACCGCTGAGGTGTGCTTTGCTGCGGTATTCACTGTCCGTGTCTTTTGACGTCTATTTCCCAACCAGCTGTAAGTAAGGCCTTGAGGTTTTTTTCTACAAAACAAAGAAGTTCAGACTCAAGTTACACATTCCTCTCCCCCCCCCCCACCTTTAAAAAATACTAATTTATGTGTATGGGTATCTGCCTAAGTGTCAGTGTGTACCACATGCATGCAGTACCTGTGGAGGCCAGACGAGGGCATTTGGATTTCCTGGACCTGGAATTAGAGGGCAGTGAGCCACCATGTGAGTGTAAGGTCCAACCTGGGTTCTCTGGAAGAGCAGCTAGCACTCTTTGCTGCTAAGCCATCTCTCCAGTGCCCTCTTTTAAAAGTGTATGTAGTTTGAGATGGGGTCTTACTAAGTTATGTAAGTTGTCAGCTGTCTCGTGTCAGCTGCTGAGGCAATCATATGACAAACACAGATGTATGATTTACACAGCATATCCCTTAGGTGTCTTTGTTTGTTTGTTTTTATTTGTTTAATGAGCAGTACACTGCAAGGGTAAAAGTTAGTATAATAAGTACATACACCAGTAACATGGTTAGTTGTTATATCGTCAGTTATTGTCTACACTGTCATTGTATGTACTAGAAACTATATGGCTGGCAGTGTATTGGGCTTATGTACCCCAGTATCACCATCAACTTTACCATGACTGTAGTAACTACACAATAGGGATTTGGGGGCTCTGGTATATTATTATGGGTCACCATCATACATGATGACTGTGTGTACTGAAATGCCCTGGTGTGGTGCATCACTGGATTTGAATAAGAACCTTTAATGACTACTTCCTTCTTCACGTTGTTAATATAAGTACACAATAAAAAGGTATAGGCAGATGGCCCACTATTCCTGTTCCTGCACCCTAGCCACTGTACTCACCAGCCTGGAGCCATTACCATTGGCTGCCTGGGTGTTTCAAGCTCAATACCCTGTTCAAGCCTAGCACCCTCAGAATGTGATATTATCTGACCACATATTTGAAGAAATAATATGAGACGAGATGCAAAGATCAGAGTCCCAACTTGGATTGCCATTTACTAGTCTTGCCATTTACACTTTCGGAAAACTCATTTATAATATGGGCATTTTATCTGATTTAATGGAACGTTCCAAGGATAATGACAGAAAATATATGAGGATGTTGCCCATTAGGCTATGTAATATATTTAATATTAGTTTGTTAGTTCTCTTTAGATTTATGAAATCAGGTCTAAAGTCTTTGGTTTGTATGTATAACATATTAACATACAATATGCGACTTAAAGACTTGTCTGTGGAGTCTAGAGAGTTAGCTCAGTGGTAAAGAGTGCTTACTGCTCTTGCAGAGTACCCGAGTTCAAATCTCAGAACCTGACTCAAGTTACTCACAATTGCTAACAACTCCAGTTCCATGGGATCCAACACTGTCTTCTGGCTTCCACAGATTTCTGCATATGCGTAACATACACAGAAGCGTGATTGCAACACACACTCATACATACACATAAACACACACATACACACATCATTTTTCAAAGACTTGTCTTTAGACGACATTTAAAAAAAAAAAAAAACTCAGCTTGAGGCTAATTTGATAATTGATAAGAATTACCCAACTTTAAGACAAGTACTTTCTTCATGCCTTTAATCCCACTCAGGAGGCAGAAGCAAGATCTCTTTAAGTTCAGATCCAGCCTGATCTACAGAACTAGTGCCAGGGCAGACAGAGCTACACAGAGAAATCCTATATCAAACAAACAAATAAACAGAAGACAAGTACTTTCCACCAGATATCTGTGTTTCAGAAATTTAAAAGCTGGAAGTTTAGTTTACAGGTAGTTTGACACTAGGTTGGCCATTTTCTCTTTTGTCTGGCTGTTTGCTTCCATGGCAAGTACTTTATGGTCTTAATAAGATTTTCTTTCCATCTGTTTTGATGCTACCGTGAAATCATCCCTTGTTTGATGAGCATCCTGTTGTTAACAGAAATTACCAGTACATGACGACAAATACAGTCACATTTTTACTGCAGCGTCAAGTAAGCAAGAAGCCGAGCTTCAGGAAGAAACCTTGACTACAAGATTGGGCCTTAGTGTAGTTGGCAAACCTGATGAGAACAATTATGGAAGCTATGCATTGTGGGAGGCAAGAAATAAGGTGGTTACTAACACTGGCTGGAGCACTGTTATGGTTGCCTAGCAACTGACAGGCGCTGTTTGATAGAGATGGAGCAGAAATGTTGGTGCTGCCACTCAGAGAAAAACGAGACAAGTGCTTGACTACAAAATCGCTGTTGGCTTTTCGGAGACTCATAAAAGGCATTCTTCTCCTCGGCTGCAGTGCTGTTCTGTTCTCCTCCTCCCTGCTGTCTGCTCCTTAGAGTGTGAAGCACACCCGGCTTTTGTCCCCTCCTTTGTCTGTGGTTTTTGGAGGAAATCAAATTGGATCACACGAAAGAATACTTGTAGATGTTATTTAGTAGACTTGGTTGCCTGGTGCTCCAAGATAACCAGGATACTTTGTTACGAATAATGTTATCAGCCCTACAGTCTTCGACTGATTCCTTTTGTACTTTAGAGATGATTCAGGGCCACTGACCACCTTTGCTTTCTTGCGTTCTGGTACAAGCAGAGCAAAGACGGCATTTCTTTGTTTATGCCCATGTGAGCCAGCCTCCAGAAACATTATCCCTGGTGAGAAAATGTTTGAGACTATCCCTAGGGCCTGGAGGCCTTTGTGTTCTGGCGCTCCTAGTCATGAGGTATACCGCTGGCTTGAGATGGGATGCCTGTGTAGTCCCCCAGCAAGGACTGGCTTCCAGAGAAAACCAATATAGATCAGGGAAAAAAGCATAGAGAACTTAGATAGTACATGTCAGATGACCCAGTGTGAAAGCTGGGAAGGTCTGAAATTCAGGCCCAGATCATCCATCATAGATATTTTGTGCCTAAGCTTTAGTTATGGATGATGAATAAGGCAGGTGTGGCCCTTGCATGCAGGAGCATGGAGTCTAGTCAGTATCATCCCACTGACCTCTGCTTTGAGAACGGCACTGCTGGGGGGAAGCACTGGGAAGAGCTCAGAGACTCCTTGCTTGGTGAAGCAGCAGCTGCCCAGTTTCCCTCCTCCAACTGTTCCTGTGGCTACTGGGCAAGACCTCACTGATCTCCCTCCAGGCCCGATACCAAGTGTGCCCTGGCTTCCCACCTAGCTTGCTTTTAATTTCTGGCCCAACCAGACACAGGTCTGTAATCCCAACTATTTAAGAGGCTAAAGCAGGAAAATTACAGGTTCAAGGCCAATCTGGGCAACTTACTGAAACCCTATTTCAGAATAAAAAATGAAAATAAGTTCAGTGCCTTATATATGTGAGGCTCTGGGTTTAATCTCCAGGACCACGCCCACCCCAAAGTTTTTTCCGCCATGACTGTAGCTTATGGCCTTCGCAAAGCCAGTGAGATTGTAGTGTAGTCATTGGGCCTGCAGTGAAATAGCACATCAGGATAGTGAGAACGTGGAGCAGCAAAACCACTTCCTTCATATCCAGGAATCAAAGGGGGGTGGGGAGGAAGAAGAGAGACTAGAGCCTTAGAATCTCCTTCAAGGACCTACATCCAATGACCTAAAGACCTCATCCAAGGACACCTCCCAGATCTTTAGCTCATGGACATTTGGGGCACACTTGGCCAAATCCTGCTGCTCATCAAGTCCTCTCCTAAAGCTGCATACAGTGTTTCCCTGTGAGGGTGATCGCTATCTCCCCTAACCCTCCTCTTTGCTATCCATCAGTGCCCCCATGGATGCCCCTAACTGCCATAGCAAACACATACACACACACCCTGATCCATCTATCAGTAGTCACAAATCAGCTATCAATGTCCCATCCCAAGGGCCACACACCCAGCATGCTATCTATCCCTAATAGTGTGCTCACAAACTGCAGAAGGGATGAGTAAAAAACTGAACAATCGTAGGATACTTAACAGTGTTGGACAAGAGAACCAGCCAGATGACTCAGGCTGGGTTGCCATTTGCTCTTGCATGATGTGGCTGACTTTGGTATGAACAGACTGGGTGTTTAGAAGCCAGGGAGTCTCAACTACTCAAGAAATGTCAGCTGCCAGGATGTGACTAGAAAATGGACACTGGGTGAGCGTGCAGAAGTGTTTTAGGAGAGCTCTGAAGTTCTTGGCATCATACCCCAACAAAGCCTGGCACAGAACACATACCCAGTGGACAACTTGTTGAATAAATGAACAGAGGCACGACACACAAAACCTGTCGGACAGCAATGAGTAAGACCCCCGGAAATGGGAGCCAAGGTAGATTGTTTCTCTCTGTGAGTCAGTTGTCTGAAGTCATCTGTTACTCTGATGAACGTGATAGGTGTCGTGGGTGCTTTAGGTAGAGGAAGTCATGAACCTGAAGGAGAAGACTGTGAGCTGCCAGAGTACTATAGAGCGAGTTGTGGGGAAGAACCTAGAAAGTTGTTGGGACCAGCTTTGGGGGCAAGCAACAGATTTTAGACTTCCTGGTTAGGGGTCACTGAAGGCTTTCAAACAAGAAAACCAGGTGATCCATAGCACTTTGTTAATATTACTGTGTCTCATATTCAGATATATTGTAACTGCCATATTTGTGATAGATTTCACTGCCGACTTTCTGAGATCTCCATGGCCTCGGTGTTATTACACCTATCTGGATGTAGAAACAGATGCAGGGTATAGTCTGTTCATCTTGTATGGTTGAGCTGAATCTTGAATCTGTCTTTTTTTTTCCTCCATATTTTACTGGGGTTTTTTTTTGGGGGGGGTAGGGGGAGTCCATCCGTGGATGGACCAGGAGAACAGAACATGGAGGCAGGAAGCCCTCCTGAGACACTGATACGCACTTCTAAATGTGGGACAGTGTGGGACAGTGGAGTGTGGCAAAAAGAGGAAGCCATTACACAGCCTAGGACTGAGGGTCAGAGTGGAGCAGGCTAAAAGCAGGAAGGAAAGAACCCATCTTATGGGACATAAGATGAGCACAGTTCTGTTGTGATTGCAAATCTTGTCAGGCCCTGAGTTGGTTACAAGTCGTGAGAAGGCCGTTCCTCAGGCTATCTCAGTGGATGTCAGTAGCAAGCTAGTGTTCTCTCTAGAACAAGAATTCTTGGCACTATTCTTTGTAAAGCTCCAAAGGTATAAGAGTCCCAGGAGACTGTGCCACTGTGGGACCTAAGGAAATGAAGCCAAGGTACCAGGCTTCATACACTCAGGAGCATCAAAGGGTATTAGGTCTGGAGGTAAATTAACCCAGTGCTGGCCATTCGTTGGCCCTGTTGGCCTTCCATGGCTAACTAAACAGCCTACCATCAGCAGCCAACAGAGACAGTCCCTGCTGCTCTCTGTCCACTCAAGGGTCAGGCTCAATCTGTGTTGTTCACACTGTGTTCCTGGGAGCCCTGTAAGTTCTGAAAACTCCTTTTCAAGGCCACAACAGCGAACAAAGGGAGAAGAGCACAGGCAATTCCTGCTTTTTCTTTAGACACCAGTTTTTTGTTTGCTAAAAGGTTTCCTTTGAACAAAGAATTCTTCTGGCTTTAAAAAAAAAAAATGAAGAAACTTTGAAAGTATGATTAAAGTATTTCATTTCCCAGGACCCACCTAACAAAATCTCATAGTTCTGTTTAGAATTGAAACTTCTTCCTCTGTGCTCTGCTTCATAGTAGCCTGGTCACCTTTGCCTGGGTGATTTCATCAGTCCTCACCAGTGAGCACGTGGTGGTGGATCCAGATGAGCTCTTCTTAGCTTCTCAGGCTTCTAGCTCTCTCACCAGGAGAGGAGAGGCCCACCAAAACATCAGTACACGTTAAAAGTCTGTGATATGGTACCTTAGTACTTGAAAAGCAGTTTTTAAAAGAGGCCATACCATTGGTCTGGAGAAGTCAGTTGTCTTTTTATTATACTTATTTATTTATGTTTTTACATGTGTGTGTGATCAGAGGATAACTTAATGGAAATCAGTTCTCTCCTTCTACCATGTGGATCCCAGGGATCAAATTCATGTTGTCAGTCTTCTTGGCAAGTACCGTGACCACTGAGCTATCTCACCAGCCCCAACTGTGGATTGTGTTTTTGTTTTTTTGTCTTATTAATTTGGTCTTTTGTTTTTAGGTTGGTTGGTTGGTTGGTTGGTTGGTTGGTTGGTTAGCTGGTTGGTTGGTTAGCTGGTTGGTTGGTTAGCTGGTTGGTTGGTTAGCTGGTTAACTGGTTGGCTGAGTTAAGTCTCAGGCCCATGTGTGCTAGGCAAGCACTCTCTCACTGAGCTATAGCCTCAGGTATAAGGAACTTTGACCATAATTCCTTTCATTTTGAGTCCTTGATGCTGATATGGTGGCCTCTGAAGTCCTTATCATTGCACCTGTGGGATCAAGGATAGATATTCCATTTAAAGACAAGAGTGGTGTGCCCATGGAATGCCAGAGCCTTCCCTTGGAGTTTACTGCATGTATGAGGCACTGTGCTAGGGGACCATGGTTTGCCTGTGACTGAGAGACAAGTAGATTGATGAGACTCCACTGGGCGACTTGTCAGGACCTAGAATTGCAGTAGCCCCCCCACCCCGAGGGCAGTGCTCCTGCAGCGCTGTGCTTGTCTGTCTGGAAACAGGTAAGGGCTGTTCTTCCTTTGTCCTCTGTGCTGGAATCCCTTTGTTACTGCACTGTATAAGCAACAGTAACTTCCAGGCACCGGTGCTCCTCACCGGTAGCCAATCTCATAAGATTATTCAACATGGGCAAATTTAATTTAGTCTTCACCATGCTATTCTATAGCTAGTACCTTATTCTGTAAGAACAACAGGGGATGTGTGTCCTATCGTATAACGTATCTGTGTTTCTGACTTGGGGACTTGTGCTGTGGTTATGGCATCAGTGATGCAGCCTGGTGAGTGATGTGGAGACCCAGCTATACCAAAACTTTACAACTAGGAAGTCTGGGAAATCTGCTTCCAGAATATTCTGTCACTCAATGAATCACCCCAGAGGAAAGGATCAGAGTCGCTGCCCACAAACCTACAAAGTATTGATGTTGGTAGGCACCGTTTAAGTGCCATTCATGTGCTGGGACTTTACGCACCTTATGTGGAAGACCCCTCATACCAGTGATAAGAGACAGGCGACAGTGTACTTACTGCTAGGGATAGGAGATGGGCGACACTGTACTTACTGCTAGGGATAGGAGACGGGTGACACTGTATTTACTGCTAGGGATAGGAGACAAGTGTCACTGTATTTACTGCTAGGGATAGGAGACGGGTGACACTGTACTTACTGCTAGGGATAGAAGACAAGTGTCACTGTATTTACTGCTAGGGATAGGAGACGGGCGACACTGTACTTACTGCTAGGGATAGGAGATGGGCGACACTGTATTTACTGCTAGGGATAGGAGATGGGCAACACTGTATTTACTGCTAGGGATAGGAGACGGGCGACACTGTACTTACTGCTAGGGATAGGAGATGGGCGGCACTGTATTTACTGCTAGGGATAGGAGACGGGCGACATGTATTTACTGCTAGGGATAGGAGACAAGTGTCACTGTATTTACTGTTAGGGATAGGAGACGGGTGACACTGTACTTACTGCTAGGGATAGGAG
>JANHMN010000022.1:28805717-28834111 GCA_030674055.1 Rhabdomys pumilio | reverse complement strand
AGGGATAGGAGATGGGCGACACTGTATTTACTGCTAGGGATAGGAGATGGGCGACACTGTACTTACTGCGAAGCTGAGGATTGGCATAATAGCATTAATTGTGGTCAGAGTACATGTGATTCAGATTCTGTGTATGCTAATCCTCTGTCTTCCTTTGCATTTCTCTTGTGTTTAACTCTGCAGACTTTTTCTCTAAATTTTGACTTAAAATGTTTTAGTTCTCTATCTACAATCTTAGTTCTCTAACCACAAGTGTTAATCAGTTGTATCTTCTAAGCTGTGTGAATCAGCCCCTTTTCCTGAATAAAGTAGATGTTCCTTGCCTGCCTGACAAATTCAGAATTCAATGCTAGGAAAGATCTGGGGGCTGGAATAGCAGCCGACAGCTTCTGAAAGAGATGGAGCTTATGGGGGAGGGAAGGACTCGGGCTTATAAGGCGTGGGCAGAAGGACAAAGAGAGGATGTTTGTGATCTGTGGGGGTGTGGGTAATAAGTCATCAAACGGTCAGAAGCAGAAGAATCATGGAAGGCGGCAACAGGGAATAACGTTGAAAAGTATGGATCCTGCCTTTCTGGAGGGTCTTGGATGCCAGGCTGTGGTATTTATTTGAGGCTTTGCTTGAAAGGATTTTTTCTGAGAACTGTAGGTGTCAACACAAAATGAGGAGCCTGAGGCAGAGGAGCCATTTTGGAGCTCTATTATAAGGTAAAGAGACCCAATCTAGATCCCTTACTAGAAACATGTTACAGGCTACGTTAGAAAACTGACTAAAAATGTTAACCTATGAAGCCGATAAGTCCATAATGCCTGAGGTATTTGGGACTGACCAAATGAGACTGAACCAGAAAGAAATTAGCCTGAAACATGGAGGAATAAATAGGCAACCAGCCTTTAAATACTGGGGGAGGCCAGGTGTGCTGGTATATACCTTTAATCCCAGTCTCAGAAAGTAGAGGCAGAAGAATCTCTGAGTTCTAGGCCAGCCAGTATTATTCTAAACACTGGGGGAAATCTCTAGAATTCTTCTCCGGAGCCTTCAGGGGGAATTTTAAAACCTAGATTTTAGCCCAGTGTGACCCATTTGAGACTCATTACCAGGAGTAAATTTGTTATTTGAAGGCATGGACCTTATGACCATCTGCTAGAGCAATAATAAACCAAAACACACTACCCACATTAGTCAGACCTTCCATCTCTGTAACAAACACCTGAGAGAAGCTCACAGGAAGGGTTGTGTGCTTTGGCTCACTATATTAGAGGTGGCAGTCCACTCTGCAATCCTTGGCCCTCCTGGGTCCATGGCCATGATGAGGCCAAACACTGTGCCGAGAACATGTGGTAAAGGCTCACCACAGGGAGAACCAGGCACAGAAAGAGACGAGGAGACAGGAACAAGATGCCCCCAAGGACCTGCCCCTAACAACTAACTTGTTCCAGCCACGCCTCACCTCCTGAAGTCTCTGTTACCTCCAGAGTAACACCATGAGCCCAGGAAACAGGCTTCATGGTAAGAGACATTTCATACTCAAGTAATCAAAAAAGAAAGACATAATGTTAAAACACGATTTCACACAATTAAACAGACACAATTAAAAATACTGAACACCACTCTTAATCAGAGCAATCCTAGTTGAAGATGTATTCTGTCTATTAGTATGCACAATTGTCCTGGATAGATAGTATCTACCGAGAGTTCTCAGTGGCCCAAGAGCACCATTGCACACTTGGAGAGATAATCTACATAGGGAAAGGTTTTAGAGGGAGATTTGACAGTGTCAGAATTCCAACTTATGTGTTCTGAAATACAACATGAATCATTTATAGTGTGAGACTTTCTTTTCCTTCACAGTGAGATTTTTTTTTCCCTTTTTTTGTGACATTTAATTGCAGTCCATAGAGGGAAACAGAAGCTCAGGGCAGTACACAGAAGCCTAGAGCCAAAGCAGAGGAAAAGCATGGTGTACCACCTGTGTGTTTGCAGAAGGTGTGCTTCTGGGGGCGTTAGGGAGCAGATGACAGCAATGGCTGTGGTCTGTCCCTCCCTCCTCACTACATCTGCTCAGTCTGAGCTTCAGCAGTCACTGTTAACACTGTGACGGTTGTCTGTGCAAGTGTCGGTCTCCACCTCTGACATTCCCAGGGGTGTGGTAGCCCACGCTTCAGGTTGTAAACCATGTCTTCTCTTTGAACAGCTGCTGCCTAGACTGCTGAATAATTAAGATCCAGAGAAATGCTTCTTCAGCCAACGTGTCCCTGTAACAGCAGTCACCCTGGGGGATATACAGCTTTAACAGAAATGTAACAGTGAACCCAGTCAACAGCTTTAGCGATGCTCGAGCTGGTGCTGGCCATGAGAGCCACTGCATCACCAGCATTTAGACTCTGTTTCTCATCAGGACCAGGTGTCAGCAGCTCTGACGATGCTCGAGCTGGTGCTGGCCATGAGAGCCACTGCATCACCAGCATTTAGACTCTGTTTCTCATCAGGATGAATCCAAGAGTCTTAGGAGTGTTTGGAGGGTGACTGAGACAGCTGTCTTTTTATAACACACAATCTGTTACTATGTCACTGTGCACTGGCTTACTCTGTTGGCATAAAGTGGGAGCTGAACCTGGTTCCCTACTTAGGTCCTCCAAAGCACCTCTGACTCCTGAGGCTCATCTGTGTTTATCTAGTTCTGGGATATACAGTCTGTCTTCTCTACAACACCCACCCAATGCCAGAGGCCACACAACCCGACCTGAGTTTCTGTGTTTGTGGCTTTAATTCATGCTCATGGTTCTAGCCTGCTGCTTTCACTTTGTCTGACTTTTACCTGCTCTGTGAAGAATCCCAGCTCCTGGGTCAGCTCACAGAGCAGTATCTTACATAGCCATATTAATCAGCTCCCACAATTTCAAAAGCCTTGACAAACGCTTGCACAAACATATGTTAGATGCAGTCTTCTACCTCTACAGCCTGGACCTGAGCTTAACTGACACACTCTGTCCCTCAGAGGTTGCTTTTTTTTCTTTTTTTTTTTTCCACTATTTATTAGTAGTTTGGGCAGTTTCTGGTGGATAGTAAAACTTGATACACCACGAATCCTACCCTTGCCTACAGCCACACCACCCTAAATGTGCCCAAGTTTATCTGAATCCTATGCTGTAGAATTGCATCCCTCAAAGAATAAAGTAATCCTTCCCTTTTTAATATTCAAGCACCACTCCAGATATAGCAAGAGCAAGGAAGTGGACCTTGTACTTTGGGAAGAAGGTTTCTCTGTCCAGAGGGAGGCAGGAGAGAGCTGGAGGATAAAGGCAGTGGACAGCAGGTCTGAGTGAAGAATTGCTGCGGGGACGCCTTCCGAGTGCCAGGAACACAGAACTCTGCATGAGCCTTGGGGATCACTTTGCCTTGTAAAAGACACTGGTGGCTTCTGCCTGTCTATACCACCCACACCCAGAGCAGACAGCATGAGAGTTTGGAAATACATTCCTGTTTTCCTGGCTGCCCTAGGTGCCAGTGATCCAAAGCATTAGTCATAGTGTAAGAAATTATTAAAGATGACATTTCAAGGAATGTTGATTTGCCACCCAGACAACCTACAAGTGTCTTTCAAGTCTCCCAGTGCTCAGGATAGAATTTTGAAAGCTGCAGATAGTTGGTATTCTGCTAGACAGCAAGTGCAAAACCAAGCTAGGAGGAAGCCATCTTACAGAGTGTCCCCGTGGTCTCCGTCTGTCCTTGCTATGGAAAAACCCTCAACCTGTAGAATGTGAAGCCTTTCTGAGGGCATCTTTGGCCCAGGTATCATGTTGCTGACATTCAAGGGTGTTACCAGAAGGTAAAAATCTAGAAAATAAGAAAAACTTTGAGAAGACAACTTCTACATCAGCCTGCTGGTTAATTTTACCATTAAACATTTGCCTCAGCATGAGAAAGGTGCCATTTATTACTGACAGGTGAGAAAACTAAGAGCTAGCTGACTTTCAAAGGAAATGATTTCCTAAAATGATAACTCTCCTTCTACTTCTGCCGTGTTTCTCTGTGACCTTGTGCTGCACAGAAAGGTTCCCGATCCCCAGTGTGCTCCAACTGCTTGAGAAGGCAGGTACATCTGTAAATACTCTTTGAGCAAGGTCTCATGTAGCCCAGGCTGGCCTTAGACTCCTGATCTGCCAGCTCCTGCCTCCAGAGCTGGGCAGTTACACTCATGTACTGCCACGCCCAGCTCCTCATCTTCATCTTTAAAGAGAAATAGCACTCGGACAAACATAGTGGATTTTTTAAGGCCATGTGGCAGGTTTAATCTGATGAGTCAGAGAGGATCTTTCCTGAAGTTGCACACATTTGTCAGGAATACCGTATACAACGAGTGATCCAGACAGAGTAAAAACTGTTTCCATCTCTGTAGACACTCATATCTTAGAGTTTCTAACTCCTGCCATTTAGCCCTTTTTATAATGTGTAAGAAGTTCTCAGTAGTTACAGCTGGTGAGGCTGTTGGTTATTTTCCCTTGGTGCTCACATAGCCTTCAGACACTCTAAGTGCTGGTCCTCAAGAAGGAGGCCTCCAGGTCAGTACCGACGAGATTCCCCAGTGAGACCTGCGACTGAGTGGGTATAGTGTCTTCAGCAATAGACTTTATCTTCATATTCTGGGAGGTAACCAAGGACAGTAGCAATACCCTATATTGTTTAGGGGTATGGTGGACCTTTCTGACCAACAACTTGAAGGGAAATATTCCCTATCTGGCACTGGAGTTTTTGTTTGACAGTATTGACAGTATACAGCTCCTGAGGAACACCCTTTTGTGTGGAGAGATAAATATATACAAGCTGATAAAATAGTAGGTTTCCCTGTAGCTTTTTCAGATATTTTTAATGTCATCTCTTCTTCCCTGTCACCCACTCTCCTCCCTCTCCTCTCCACAGCTAGTCCCTGCCCCCATTTTTAGTCTTCATAGCACCTGTCTCCCGCTACCCTCAAATTACACACGCACACACACACACACATATTATGATGGTTAATTTTGACTGTCAGCTTGTCAAGATTTAGAAGACAAACTTCTTGGCATTTCTATGAAGATGTTTCCAGAAGGTTTAACTGAATAAGGAAGGCCCACCCTTTATATTGTCAGACTGTCCCATGGTCCAGCATTCATCTCTCTCTGCTTCTGAACTAGGGGCACAATATCCATATTGTGCTGCCATATGGTCCTACAGCCACAGCTACAGTCACTGTCATTGCCAAGCCATAACAGATTGTACCCTCAAACTATGAGCCATGATAAAGCCAGCCTGCCTGCCTGCCTGCCTGCCTGCCTGCCTGCCTGCCCGCCTTAAATAATCAAGTATATAAGAAGCTGTTTCCAGCTGTAGTCACTAAGGACAATGCTCTAGGACTCATTTTGATACCAGCTGTCTGGCCTTCCTCCGCCCTGTCTGAGCCCCACCCCCTCCCATCCTCTACCAGTGCTGGGCTCCTCCCCACCTCTGTGAAGTTAGCTTCTTAGCATAGGCAGGGATATAAATGAGAACCAGAGTGCATCTTGGCACTTCCCTCGTGTCTGTCTGTTCAGGTCTCCTTCCTGCTGTGCTGGGATTTTTTTTTTAAAGCCATACCCACAACTCTGTCTATGTTAAACATGATTCTGTATAAGCCATTTCTTTCTGACTCTGAGCACCAGGCTAGAAGCTCCAGAGCTGCTTTCTTCAAAGCAATAGTAGAAATTAGCTGTAGTTATCCTTCCCGGCAAAATGACAGACAGCGGCTACATGTTAGGATAATATTAGCAGGGTTTTTCTCTTAAAGTTTTTTTTTTATTTATTTTAATTATTTTTAGTTACATGTATGTGTTTGCATGGTTTGTACACATGAGTGTAGTGCCCTTGGAGACCAGAAGAGGGCATCGGATCCCCTGGATCTGGAAACCATACTCTGGGTGTGCAAAAGCCTCCTCACTCATTCACAACCTTAATCACTGAGCCATGTCTCTGGCTCACAGATTTGTCTTAAGTCTGTTTTTACATACAACAAAACTAGAAGCCATGGCAATCAATACCAGGACTATAAAAAGAAAAGGGAGTTTGGGCATGGAAAAAAAAAAACACTTCTAAGGCAGATAATCACTTTAATAACTGCCCTGGGGGTCATGCATACGACAGTGAAGCTATCCCAAATTAGCAGTTAGATAAATCGTGAAAATTACAGTATACTGTGACTTAAATTTCCTTTTCAATACACAGTTGGGCTTGGGATTGAATCAATGTGATTGCAGCTCTGTGTTCTTTGACCGGTGCTCTCGCAGCTGTGCATGTCTGACCCGCACAAAGATGCCACACTGAGATAGCTCCTTCTGTGTCCTTATCTCCACAGTGCGAATCTGTCCAAGGCTGCCTGGGGAGCGTTGGAGAAGAACGGCACCCAGCTGATGATTCGCTCCTACGAGCTCGGGGTCCTTTTCCTCCCATCAGCATTTGTGAGTAACATTGTACCTGCCCTCTCAGTCATACAAGTTATGAATGGGACTCTGTTCTCTTCCTCTAGTCACTGTGTGGGCCAGCTCTGGTGGTAAGGTCAGGATTCTAATCCAAAACCTTTGCTTTCAATCTGGCTAGCTGTTGAAGGCGAGGCCAATAACCATAGTAAATAAACACTGTGAAGCACTGAGTGAAGCCTCATACAGTGGGAAGGGACAAGTTGTGAAAGGAGTAGCCCAGCCAGGTGCAGGACTTTGAGGGGTGGAGTGGTAGGAGGAGGGAGAGATAGGGAGGGTTTAGAGGACAGGGAGAATTGGAAGACGCACCACAACTGAAGAGACGTTGATGGTAGCGAAGCTGAGGGGCACTGAGTTCAGGCTTTGGCTGAGGACACATGTGATGTGAGCACCCAGAAATGTACCGCGTTGGAAGTGCTTTCACAAGATGTACATCAGCTCCTCCTCGGCAGCTTTAAAATGGCTAACAGCTTCCGTGGCTAAACACCAGATGAAGTGTCTGCTGTGACTGTGGGGACCAGGTGGCCTGAGCCATATGCTTCACTACGCACTAGAATCACACTTCCAGAGACTCATTTCCCTGAGGTGCACATTCCCCCTGTACCTTCCTCAGACTCTCTGGGCACACTCTTAACCAGGGGATACAGCCAGGGTTGCCTACACAGGGAGACAGCCAATGCCCCTGCGTTCCCTTTTCACTGCTTGCTGTAGTTTTAGGATAGCTCCACTGTGAGCTGCTGGGAGTGAAGTAGGTGAGTGAGCTAAGGGTACCATGAGCTTGGCTGTAGATCTAAGTCAGCCCGGGAGCAGTAATGGACTTGAAGTCTCACAGTGCCCTCTTTTGCAGCTCTCTCTCGCTCGCTCTCTCTCTTTCTCTCTCTCTCTCTCTCTCTCTCTCTCTCTCTCTCTCTCTCTCTCCACTCTCCAGGGCTTTAGGATGTAACTGCTATCCTGCAGCTTCAGTCCCTTCTCTTCCCTACTGTGTAAATGTGTTTGCTGCTCACAGCTAGATTTCAGTGTCACAGCCCCTCAAGTAGATGATGACTTGAAGGACAAGGACATGATGTCTAGTATAGGATCTAGCTGGAGGCCTCTGCATTCTGCCTGCTCTGTCTGATCTTTCAATTCTATCACAATTTTGGGAAATGGCAAGTTCATGATTCTAGACTACAGTGCTCAGATATTTGCTGTGATTGTGGCTTCTATCTAGGTAAAAACTGCCTTCCAGTGCTGACTCAAATGATGGAGTACATTGAATGTCTTTCTTCTTTGGCTTTTGTTGTTGGCATTTCTAAAGTCTGTTCTAAGCTGATCCCTATGCAAGGGAATATTCATAAGATAGAAATGTACTGTCGCCCTGTGCTCCAGGCCCCCATCAATACAGATAGTCTTTTCCTGTATATCAGAGGAAAGCCATAGAGAAAAATGGGAATAATGCCCAAATTGACTTAATTAAGAACAAGGCAGGGCACATATAGCAATTTGAGGTAAAAGAGAGATTGCACTAGTTATTAAGACTGTCTAGCAAACATGAAAGGTGATGCCACCCCTTCTAAGCTGTGCCACCCAGGAACTAGGCTCCAAGCACTGGGACCATGTTTTTCATGTCCTGGCTGCTGGTAAGCTTTAGATTGACCTTAGCTTTCCCAACTGTCAGCAGATGTACCGGTTATAGCACTGGCCAAGGAAAGACAACAGAATAGCCATAGCAGTTTATACATGTTGTGGTTTTGTTGTCTTTATTGAGTCTTTGTCTGGAAAGCTGAAGAATGGAGAGGTAAGTAGGAAGAATATATATATATATATATATAGAGAGAGAGAGAGAGAGAGAGACAGAGAGAGAGACAGAGAGAGAGACAGAGAGAGAGACAGAGACAGAGAGAGAGAGGAAACACAGTGACTTGAACTTTGAGGCCACACTAATCATATGACTGAAAGTGCTGTTCCTTGGTCTTTCCATGTATGTGCTTCTCTAGTTCACTGTTTTTGCTGGTCTTATGTATATCAAATAAAAGGTATTTTGGGGGGAAAAAAAACATATTAAGAAAGGTCGCAGATCTTCAACAGCTTCTTCTATAAAACTGGTAAGGACTAGCCAGCCATAACCCTGTCCCAGCATCTTCCCATCCAGTTGCGCTATCTGTGCCCTTCAGTGAGTCATAAACAGCTGGACAGAGTGCTAACATTAGGCATTGTGGGGAATACACAGAAGTGTATTGTGCTCTCAGGGAGCCCGTGATCATGATCACGTGGACTGCAAGATACATGTCCCGGCTGTGAGCTGAATACTAAACCATGAGCATGGTATGCAGCCCAAGTAAGCTGACACTAAGGAGCTACAGAGCTCTTTTGTTTGCATTTTATAAAAATACGGTTAATCCCACAAAGAGGGATTTAAAAGGAAGCAAAGGAATTATTGATAATTCAGACTGGAGGATGGGGAGGAGCCAGCCCAGCTCTGGGTCCGATGTTGTCCTTTTCTCTGGCTACTGCCACCAGTGCGCTTCCACTCGGTGAAGACCACTCCGCATATTTCTGCTTCTTGGGCTTCTGTCTGTCTTCTAGATCTGGGCCCTCCCAGTGTATCCCCCTGTCATGGGCTGTATAGAAGGGAAGGGTACTGTGAGTTAAAGCCACCCCAGAGATGGATTCCCAGAGTACCAAAATGTGAGCTGGCATGGGCCTTGTTGGTCTATGGGATGAAGTGTTTGTTTTTTTATATAGAAAGAGACTATAGCAGAACTTCTGTGTGATGGGAAGCTTCTGGAAAAGGAGCAGAAGTGCTCTGTGTGGTATTGACTCTGAAGGAAGCCAGCAGTCACCCAAACTCTAGAATTATCACCCTTCTCTGCAAGAGAGGTATGCCACAGAACTGCTCAGTTTCCTTCTCAAAGCCCATTGTAGTGGTCAGGGTCAACCTCCTCATTGGCAGCTCATGTCCACAGTCAGGCAGGGCCTCTCCTATGGAGGGCCCTGGGGAAGAATGAGAACAAGCCGTGGTCCTCGTTCTCAGGACTCTCAAGGGTACGTTGGGATGCATAGATACAAGTGTGCAGCCCATGATCAGAAGCATGGTCAGAGACACATGATCAGAGCATGGTCAGAGACATTCCCAGATATAAGTAGTCCCGGCGGCTGCGGAGTGTGGGCTGTGCCGGGGACCTGGGAAAGCATTCTGGGAGGTGGCCTTCAGTGAGTTCTCAGCCCAGTTTCAGGCAGAGGCTTGCAGGGATCTATAACATTATAGTCAAGGAAAAAAATGGTTTTCTGTGTGCCGGGACTTGGGGTATGATGATGGAGCTAGCCTAGGAGACTGGGCTTCCAGTCAGGGGGTTGCAGGGCAGGATTACTGGGACAGACTGGGTCCCACATGGACAGTAGAAAGATGATCTGCATGACATGTGAGAGCCTCAGAATCTTATAAAACATAATTCTTAAATTATAGATTACCACTTATATTATTCAGAAGGTACTTGAGGATATATGGCATTTGCAAATGTCATCAAAATCAGCTAAATCATTTAAAGGACACTAGCCAGACAATCTGATTGCTAATGAGTTACTGTTACTGGTCACCCCACTTCCCTGCTTAGGAGCATGAGACACCCATGGCAACTCTTTCTCCCCCTATCTTTTAGCCACCGGTTCTTGTCATCCCTAACTGCTCAGTGCTGCTTGATAATGTCACCTCTGGTCATCCATCCCTGCAGCCACTGTGACCAGGGCATGCCAGCTGTTCTACATCAGCCTCTGCTTCCTTCCCTGAGGCTCCTTTCTTCAGGCTTTCCTCCCAGAAGCCATCTGCAAGCTTCGCTGCATCCTGCTGCCAGATGGTCTCTGTTGACCACAAGTCTGCTAGTGCTACCCACTGGCTGCAGATCTGTAACACAGAATTCAGCCTCCTAGTGGACCTACCTTTCCCTCCAGGCAGTGACTCCTGACTGCCCAAGCCACACCCCTCCCCTCTCACTGCCAGCACCTCTTTAATTTTCTTAAATTTATTTTATTATTTCATATGTATGAGTGTTTCCCTGAATGTGTGTCTGTGCGTCGAGTGCTTACCTGGTGCCCATGGAGGCCAGAAAAGGGTGTCCGTTTCCCTGGAACTGGAATTACATACAATTATGAGCCATCATGTAGTTACTGGGAATCAAATAAGGGTCCTCTGAAAGAGCAGCAAGTGCTCTTAACTGCGAGCCATCTCTCCAACTCCTCCTGGCACTTGCTCCTACATGAGCACATGGAGGGCCCATGGTTCTCACTGGGCCCTCGTCAGCCAGACCAAATCTATATTAGAAAGCAGCTTCGTGCCCCCAACCTTAGCTATTGCACCTGCCCCTGCAGGCACTCTTTTCTCTGCATCCCACAGCTTCTGGGATCGTGGGCTCCTTGCATATCCCACTTGTAGGGTGGTTGTTATCATTCCCTCGTCCACTGTGCTGTTCTTCTGTGAGTGTGTGGAGGCTCTGAGAACATGGCCATCAGCTGGTGTTGCTTCCTTTAACTTTTTGGACTTTGCAGTCTTCTCCAAGCAGCTGGAGAAGACTGCAGCATGCACAGCAGTGTCTGGTCACTGTGTGTAGTGGATACATCAGTATCGCCATAGATTGTGTTGTTTGAAGCATTTGAACTGTGGATGAGCTCGCTTGAAGAAGTTATGTTGATATTATATGCTCTCTCTCTCTCTCTCTCTCTCACACACACACACACACACACACACACACACACACACACACAGTTTCCTAAGTCTGTGTTTGTGTCTAACTTTAACAATCCTATTACCAATACAAATTGCAATGTAATATCAATCCCTGTATATTCACTTAATAAATGTCTTAAAGATTTCTGTGTTGCTAATAACTTTACAGAGTTCACTGACAAGAGCACGGCTTGCTGTGAAATGAGGTCAGAAGTTACATCTCTCTTAGTGTCCCCTGTTTGGTGCTGGTGAGACACACTTCAGTGTGTTTCATTCTGTGGTTTCTGGAGACTTAGCTCATCTAGACTCGTGCAGTCAGCCTGCTGGCCAGACACCATCCAGATCCACCTTCCCCATCAGTCTCTGTGTGCCTTCGAGGCAGAGCCCTGTGTCCGTGGCATCCATGCTCCTTGGTCATCAGCAGCCAGCAGTGCCACTTCTGTCCTAAGCCCATGAGGCATTGCAGACACTGCATCCTGCACAGTGCCTTGAGACCAGCGCTGCAAACAGGAATGTGTAGCATCCAGTAGGCAAAGGCAGTAGCTAGGGGGTCTCTGCTTTCCCTCGGCTGTGACAAGACCTGACATTCAGCAATCAGTAACCGGCCATGTAACTTAGCACTCCTAGGGCCCCAAAACTGTATTGGGTACAGAGCCAGCATGCCTCATTTACAACAAGAATGCCATTGGCAGTTTTAGAATTGATCTAGAACAGCAGCTTCCACCCCTTGGTGGTCAGTGGGCCCTTTCACAGGGTTACATATCAGATATCCTGCACATCAGCTATTTACATTGTGATTCATAACAGTAGCAAACCTATAATTATGAAGTGGCAATGAAATAATCGTATGGTCGGGAACTGAGGTCGCAGCATCAGGAGGGTTGAGAACACTGATCTAGATGCTGATAATATTTCACCGTTGACAAAACAGAACCATCCCCAGCTCTTCTGAGCCCCAGGCTCATTTGCTTCTGAGGCAATGGATTCCCACTTTTCTGTAGTCAGGGTTAAAGAGGAAAAAAATCAAATTCAAAGCCTTGACTTCAACCACGTCTACTCTCTCCCTTCTCTGTTTGGTTAAATCATTATTTTTGTTGCTGCTGTTCTGAGCGATGGTGTATACCACAAGCAAATGATGTCTTCTCAGATGATCTATGGTCAGTCTCATAGGTTCCACTAAGATGGCTGTGGCTGAGAGAGCTAGTGAAATTCACAAGCATTGCACCTGAGCCCTCCTCCTTGTCCCTTTGTGCACCTCTGCCCAGTCTCTCAGGAGGCCACAGCTGAGCGAGTGCTCCACGGAGCATGTCTTGTAACCTTTTAAATTCCACCCATGAATCACTCCCACTGAAGTAATGTGGGAGGAGACAGGCTGGGAACACATTGGAGAAACACCCAAGAACCAAGAAAGGAACTCTCCAGGGCACCAAATGGAAAGACTAAGGGACTGGGCTGGAGAGATGACCCAATGGTTAAGAGCACCGACTGCTCTTCCAGAAGTCCCGAGTTCAGTTCCCAGCAACCGCATTGTGGCTCACAACATTTTGTAATGGGATCCAATGCCCTCTTCTGGTATGTCTGAAGATAGCTACAGTGTACTCATAGACATAAAATAAATAAATAATTCTTTAAAGAAAAGAAAAGAAAGACTAAGGGACCTAGGTCTTTAGTACCAAAATGACACATGGAGAAAGGACTTGAAGTGAGATCAGGATGGGACCCTATTTGTCAGCTGGGCTAGACTGTCCTATAGTGGGGGACCATCTAGTAACAAATTCATAAAGTCACATGAAAATTAAAAACCTAAACCTGCAAAGGGTTTGAAACAAGCCTGGGTGTTTCCCAGGCCTCAGAAAGGCTGCTTCTGTAGATGGGAGTGGCACAAACTGCAGGGCTGAAAGCAGACGCCTGTCCTCTAGGCTTTCAGCCAGATCAGTCTTCTTGCACCCCACACTCTTGCACTGGTCCTCCTGCCCGGAAGCTGCACTCTCACAAGCATCCTAGCTACCAAAGCCCCTACTCTCCAGAACCCTGTGGTGTGCCCACTTTGTGAGCTTTCCCCAGACCCTAGCTGTAAGCATCTGTGGGCCAGAGGTACAGGCCACCACCTTTCTGTCATTTCCTTCCTTACCAATCAGCCCATCTGATAAAGAAGTCATATTCTCTCTGGCCTCTCCTGGCTCCTACCTACAGACTCAAGTGCTATCCCAGTTCCAGGGAAGCCCAGTACCTTGGGTCTTTGTGAATTCAAGGCCAACCTGATCTACATAAATAATCCTGGTCAGCCACGACTCAAAAGACAAACAAACAAAACAAAAATCAAACAAACAAAAAAACAGTGTCTCATGGAGAGTTTTAGACTTGCAGTTGCTACGCAAGCTCGTGTGGCTAACAGCATAAACCACATCTGCGGCTGCAGACTGAGTAGACTTCTCTGTGATTGAGACAAACTGCTGAGCCTACATGATCCCAGCAATAACGAGTGCTCGCTCCCTCCCAGCTGAGGGAAGGAGAAGCCAACAATTTGTCATGTGTGACTCATGTCCACCCTCTCACCTGGTGTTTTATAAATGCATTGTCTTAAGTACTATGCCTGGGAGGGTGCCTTTCTCTGTTTTGTAAAATGCCAAGCAATACCACTGTGATATATAAATAATGATAATTAGGAGACAGCCTCAAATAATTTGACATGCAGATTGAAGGGAAAAGTGATGCTTTTTTTTTTTTAATACCCTAGAATTTGGATCAGAAATGGCATTCAAGAAAAAAGCGTATCGGTTCTTGTCAGATGTGGATGGTTCAAACATTCTTATGTCTGAGGTCAGACATTACAGGAGTCCAGGCTTGGAACATGTAGGGCATCAAAACTGGGTTAAGGCCATAAAGACTCTCCCATAGCTTCATGGCTGTTAAAAAGAAAAAAAAAAAATGATGAGTCTCTGAGCTAAAGACTTGTACAGTTGCAAGAATTTCCATTTTTCTTGTTCTTTTGTAGCAAATATGAGGCTAACTATTTGCTTCATAGAAAGAGCGTAGGACCACAAGTCCCAAAGACAGGATGTGTGTGGACAACTGCCAGCCCAGGTTTGTTTCCTTGTCTTTAAAGTCACTGCCGCAAAGCACACCCCAAGAACTCAGACTGGTGCATCCCTGTGCCCTGCGTCCTCACAAGAACTCTGAGTTGGGTGCTACCATCTTAACTTCATTGCCAGATGAGCAAACCAAGGCCTAGAAAGGCAAGTGACTTACCTAAACTCACATAGCAAAAAGTCTACAAAAATAAGAGATGTTTCCCCAGATGCAGAATGGTCAAAGGTAAGACCTTTGAGAAAGGACAAAGTGGGGGCTTGTGGTGACATGGTCCAGCACCTACTGCTAAATGGGGAATGTGTGGCTGGTAGTGCCAGCCAGCAGTGTCTTTAGCTTACCTCACCAGGCCCAGGCCTACAGAAGTTCTTGGTCTCCAGCTTCCTTCCTCTGCCTTTTGCAGTTCTAATACTTAGGTTTGTGTCTCTCATTACCATGACCACTTCCTGTTTCTCTTGTGAGAGCTTGTGGTCACCTGGCTGAGCAATCTCCAGTCCAGTCCCTTGCCCAAGCTATTCGAGCTATCTCACAATGAGATGTCTCCTTCAGAACCTCTGCATCTCCTCAGTGCCCGCTGATGAAACAATCAACCTCTAATTGGATCCCTGGGGTACATTTGGGTGTCACTGGTGGGTAGTCATCAAACGAGTATAAGCAACAAGGCAAGCATTGAAGGTTCTTTGCTTCAAAGTAGGGCTTGAAGGCAATAGCCAAGCTGTATCGTCAGTGTTCTGACATTTCCAGTTGATGGGCATGAGCTCCCAGCAACAAGGCATCTCCCTCCAACGCCTCCAGGCTGACTCATGCCTGAGTCACTAATAACCAGATAACATACCTGGCTTAATGGAGGCAAAGCACAGATGTCCATCTCTCTTCTTATTTAGAGACGTGTTAACAGTCCCCAGCGCTAACATTTCCCCACTCCCATACCAGTGCGCTCAGCTCCATGAACTGTGCCTCCTCTAAGCTTTTCCGTGAATGTATTGCTCTCCCCTGACGTTCTTCCCCGCCATTGCTGCTTGTCAAAATTATACTGAAGTTTTAGAAACCGATACAGTACTAATTTTCTACAAAGCCTTTCCTCAGCCTGCCACAGACATGAGTCATTCTTCCCTTTTTATTTGTCTGTCTGTCTGTGTCTGTCTGTCTGTCTGTCTGTCTAGCATTTCTGCCAGGCCTTTGTCACATACTGCATTTCTCGAATCAACCATCTTTGCCACAGCTCTAACCTCATACCTGCCTGCAGGTCCATATGGTGTGGTTTTCCTGTAGTGCTGGGGGTTGAACCCAGGGCATTCCACATACTTGGATAGTCCTCTACCACTGAACCTCATTTCCAGCCCTCCTCTGTGCTCCTTAATGTGCACAAGACCCTTTCCCATGTGTTACTGCAGCTGCTGGTCTGCAGAAGCCAGTAAAACAAGCAGAGCAGGCACTTCAGTCTCCTGCCTGCAGCTCCGTGTTTCTTGCATACCCACTGAGCAGCAGGGCTTGTCCGAGGGACTTAAGGTTGAAACGTTGTACAGGTTGGTTTTTTTTTTTTTTTTTTTTTGTCAGCCTGACACAAGCTGGCATCATCTGGGAAGAGAGAATGTCAACTGAGAGAATCTCTCCACCAGATTAGCCCATAGGCAGATGTGTGGAGCATTTCTCGATTCATGATTGATGAGGTAGGGCCCAGCCCGCAGTGAGGGGCGCAGCCTCTCACAGAAGAAAATAATTTGTGGAAAGGAGTTATAGAACATATTTTCCTGTCCATCATTGGAAATAGCTCTGAAATCACTCAGTATTCTTGGAGGTATCATAAAGATAAATCATTCTTAAGATCTTCTGGCTATTTTAGAAAACAAGATTAAGTCATAGCCTCCCTCTGTGTCTGCAGGGCCTGGACACCTTCAAAGTGAAACAGAAATTCTTCTCCAGCAACTGTGAGCCGATGGCCTCCTTTCCTGTGCCCTATGACCTGCCCCCAGAGCTCTACGGGAGTAAAGGTGAGACACAAAAGAAGGGAACTGTGACCATGCGCAGTAGTGGAAGGAAGGAAGCAACCTGGGAGGCAGCCGTGGTCTCCGTGTGAGCCTGGGTCCTGGAAACCACTGGAAGCTCTGACTTGCAGCGGGTTCTTGCTTCCATGTCTGAAACCACTCAAGGGATGCTGTTCCAGTTCTCTTAGAGCCCACGCACACTCAGCTGCCAGGAATCATGAGAGCCTTAGTTTACGTAAACTTCACGTATATATGGGTATTTACTATAATAGAAAGGAAACTGGAAAATGCTTAAATGTTTATGTTGACTTACTAGTTTTAAAATAATGAGCCACTTTATTATGCTTTGTGGCCAGTTCCCAAAGTAAAAGACAAAATTAGTGAGGGAAGTGGTGTCATTTCGTGGTTTTCAAAAGCATCTTTATTGTGCAGCCTAAACGGTGACTGCTGAGCCCTCTCACCTGCTGTTGCTTCCTCTGTTGTGATGTCAACCATACATAGCCTCTACACACATAAAAGCCAGGATAGCCCAGGATGGCATTGTGTCACTAAGAAGTAACTTTGATTTATAGACACACCCCCAGGAGAGGTCACCACTCCACACTTTGAAACTTGCTGCACTGGACTCTGACTTTCCTAGAGGCAGTGACCAAGTACACTTCCCACTAAAGAGTCCATAAGACAGTCTACAGCAGTGATTGTCAATCCGTGGTTCGAACCTTTATGGTCGAATATCAGATAATCCACATATCAGATATTTATATTACAATTCATAGCATTAGAATATTACAGTTATGAAGTAACAATGAAATAATTTTATGGCTGGGGTCACCACAACATGAGGAACTGGATTAAAGGGTCACAGCATAAGGAAGCTGGAGAACACCACTGGTCCACAGGGTCAGACATCCTCATTGGGGATCATCCCAGGGTGACCATCCTCACTGGGCAGCTGTTACCACCCAAAGAATGTCAGTCTTTAAAGTGGGTTCAGGGTCATGGAGATGTGCAATCAGGGAACACTTCTGACTTCAAATGACTTGTGTTTACTATCCAACTGTAACTGACATTCTGTAGAGAACAGACACCTCCGGGGTGGCCAGGTTAGAATGTGCAAATGTGCTAAATCTGAACAAGGACTGTATGTAGTGTGATGGGGAGGTTTGAATGGCGTCACTCCATTAGTAGTCCCAAGTCTTCAGTTCATGACGGACAGTCCGGTGCAGGCTTTCCTCTCACAGCTATGCCAGCTGGCTTCTGCGAAATTCCCTCCCACAATCACCTTGGGGCTTTCTTGATGAACCAGACCTCCTCGTCTGGTGGACCCATTTCCTCAGATTGTGTTGATATATGCTGCCAGCGTGGCATCCTAAAGGCTACACAGTTATGAAGCATGACTCTTCCAGGAGCTTTCAGAGTTTGTATATCATACATATTCATTGTAGCAGCAGGGTTGCAATAGATTTCAACCAGAATTTCACCAAAGGTGAAATTTTACCTTAGGCTCTGCCAAAATAAAATTATAAAAAGGAGGTCATGTTTTAAAGTAACTTGTTTATGTGCCATCTGTCGTGCTTAGTAAGTAGCCTTGGGCAGTTTGCTGAGTTTTAGGCCTGTGTCCGTTTGCAAAATGGGGATACTAGTTCCTCCTGCAGGCTGTTAAGAGCGTTAACTGAGATGAAGTCTGTTAGGTGCCTACCACAGTGCCTAGCTCAGCTAGCAGTCAGTAAACATTGGCTGGATTTATCATAACTACTCTTCTTACAAGGTCTAGTTCAGTCTCCTGTGCACTGGACAGTGAATTAGTGTGAGCCCCTCTCCCTGTCCTTACTAAACACTGGCTTTTGAGTCTATAACTTTTGTAGCTCAGTCCCCTCACCTCTGGCTTTGTGCTATCCTTTCTTTCTCTATTTGTCGTGTTTCTCGTCTTTTAAGTCAAGTTCTAGAGAAGAATGACCTGGGATGGTTGCTTTGGGCCCTGCCTCCTGGGGTCTGACCCTGAGCCTTGCCCTCCTTAGCCATGGCTGGATTCCTTCCCTGTCCAGTAGTCCTCTCCAGAGGAGGAGGAAAACAAGAATGGAGAGATCACAAACCCTCAGATGTCTTGAAGTTCCTTCTCTCTAGTAGGAAAAACGTTTGCAACATTTCAGAGTTTTGCAGTGGGCAGGCGTCATCCTAGACTGTAGGAAGTTTAAATCTTCTATTTGGCCAGCAAACAGGGGGCTTTATTAGGGTGTTTGCTTGAGTTTCTTGTTTCTTAGGCATTTTCTTTGAAAGATACATAGAAAGGAAATTGGAACATTGTGCTTTATCACTGTTATTTTGTCTTCTGCATTCCTTCAGCAGTGTGCAGAATAATGCTAGTAATTTAGATATTACTTTCCAAATGCCCAGTGTTCTATAAAGGTCTGTGGCCCATACAGAGGTGTTTTATTAAGGCAAAGGAAAACAAATGGTTAAGGCCACTTCAAAAGCACTTCATTTTTAAAAGTGATATTTGAACTGTGGCAACACACACAAGGTCTCATCCCATATTTTTTTTTTTTAAATCAGAAGTCCAAAAGCTTAACATAGGAATATCCCACTGTGAAAGCTCAGCCAGATGTTATCTTGGAACAAAGAAAATGGTCAGATAAAGTGACAGAAGTTAAGCTCATGTCCTGGGGTGCTTTGCTTTGAGCCATAGTTGACAGTTCTCTACAGATTCACAATATTGAGAGCCTACTGTGTGCAGGCACAGTTCTTAAAGTCTCTGGGTGATGCAGATAGGTATGAGTTCCCCCATTATCAAGTTTAGGTTATGCTTTTGAAAAGACAGATCCACTTTAAGAATAGGAATGGTGGGTTGGGTGTGGTATCACATGCCTTTAATCTTACTACGTGGGCGGCAAAGGCAGGCAGATCTCTGTTAGTTCGAAGTCAGCCTGGTCTACGAAGCAAGTCTAGGACAGCCAGGGCTGTTACACAGAGAAACCCTGTCTCGAAAAACCAAAAAGTAAATACTGTAGTAATAATAGTAATGATTGGAATGGTGTTTGTCTTTTTATTCCTTCCTTCCTGTGCTGGGTTAGAATCCAGGGCCAGCACATGCTGGGTGGGCACTGTGCTACTGAGCCAGACACCCAGTTCTGTGGACTTTTAAATTTTCATACAAGTGTGTATTTTATGTTGAACATATTCTCCTATACCTTCCCCCTTCTCAGACCTCCCCTCCCCCGTTAGTCCCCTTGTGTCCCTACACTGCTTTACTTCTCCCTTCCTGGCATGTATACATGAATAATTTTATGTGAGTATATAAAAATCTAGGAGCCAAATGGAAGAAAGCGTACTCGTCCTTCTGAGACTAGCTTGATTCTCTTGATGTGAGTCCCTCCATCCTCCTGCGTCACCTTGCCTGAAGTCAGCATAACTGCATTCTTGTGTGAGACTGAGTGTTCTCTATTATACATGCATACATACATACACACATATATATATACATACATATGTACATACATACGTGTAACACTCTCTTATTCCTTGGTGTTAGACCCCAGGTTGGCTCCATGACTGAGCCACTGTGAGTACTGCTTCAGTGTCGTGGTGTGTGAGTGTCTGTGTGTGTTGCCTTGGAGTCCTTTGGGAAAATCACCCAGGGGTAGTGTAGTGTAGCTGGGCCATATGGTAGGTCTGGTTTTAGATTTGAGACACCTCTGTGCTGATGTCTACACTCTCTGGACTAGTTTACATTCTCACCTGCAGTGTAGAGTAACAAGCGCTGGCAAGGATGTGTGTAAAGGGAGCCCATAGTGTCTTTGGGAGGAAGATCACCAGCCCCTTAAATGAACATGGTAGTTCAGTTTCTCCAGTTGACAACCTTGAGTTGGAAGAGAATGTGAAACAGGTCCTATACTGATTCCAAGGGCATCTCTCCATTTTTTTTTTTTTTTTTAGCAGATATTCTTTGTATCCTATATTAAAAGAATAAACTGCCAGGCAGTGGTGGCGCACACCTTTAATCCCAGCATTTGGGAGACAGAGGCAGGCTGATTTCTGAGTTCAAGGCCAGCCTGGTCTACAGAGTGAGTTCCAGGACAGCCAGGGATACACAGAGAAACCCTGTCTCGAAAAAACAAAAAAACAAAACAAAAACAAAAAAAGAATAAATACAGTGCGGTTAGAGGAAAGTCTGTCATACTTTGACCTAAGAAGTGTTGAGACCAGGGATGTGGCTCGGCGTTCGAGTGAGTGCATGAGACTCTGGGACTGATCCTTGGCACTGGAAGGAACAAAGCAAAGAAAGCAGATAAGCAAGCACAATGGTGAAAGCAGGCACATCTGGAATTGACAAAGTAGGTAAGCGTGCAGAGCTTCAACTCTGATAGTAGCTTGTTTTGTTTTGTTTAGGATTTCATACATAAATACACTATATATAAATAATGTATAAATACACATACATAAATAATACTATATTTACATCATTCCCTCCCCTCCACCTTCCCCTCAATCTCTGCCCCTCCAAACCCTGTAAATTCATGACCTCTTCTGTAATTATTATTAAACACACACATCCTACTGTGTCTAGTTAGTGTTGCCTGGCTATACATTACCAGGATATTAGAGGATAACCATTTAGGATAACCACTTAGGATTAAGAAACCTCTCAGGGGGTTTGTCCCTAGAAAAACCTGGTTCTACTTCCCCTCCTCCCTCATTAGCCACGACCTATATTGTTTTGGAGGCCTCTTGGACCTCATGACCAGCAACTCAAAAGACAGTGTTTTTGAGTGTTTTTGTTAGACAGCCTGTGGCTCCTGGAAGGAATATTATCTATCACCCTATGTCAGGTAACTCCATTTAAATTGTGTGTGTGTGTGTGTGTGTGTGTGTGTGTGTGTGTGTGTGTGTGTGTGTACGTGTCTGTACGTGTGTTTTATATATAAACTGTGTTAGAAACACATGTACACACGTGTGTGCAATCTTAAGTAGGCTTATAAATAACTCCCTAGAGTTTTGTCAACACCCTTGGAACTGTCACCCTGCCCTCCTTCCCCTCCCCATGTTGCCCTCTCTTCTCCATAACAGTGATGTCACCCTCCAGTCTCCCTTCCCCTCCACAGCATCTGTCCTTCTCTATTTAAAAAATTATACAAGGTCATCCATATATAGTATTTTGCAAGAAGCACACAGGAATTTCCTTGTGCCTCTCACCAAGTTTACTGAGTCAGTATTGTGTTCCATTTGCATCCTTCCTCGCACATTTTCCCAAGCTGTTTGAAATTTGAAGACATAATATCTTTCCCCCCTAAATAAAAGCATTTTCTTTCATAAGTCAGTGTCACTGTTAGGGCAGCAGTTTGTGTGGAGTCTGTGCTTTTCCTGTGCGGAATACGTTCACACTTCGTACAGTGAAAGAGAGAGCCTGGATCATTCATGTGTGTCACTCATTTAACCCACCTGTAACCTCCATCAATGCGGGGCAGGTCCATAGCTGTGTGTGTCCTGACATTCACTTTTTGCAGAGCACAGGCTAGTGACTTTGTAATCCACAAGAAGCATCCTATGCTGGGTTTGCCCACTCTTTCTTCTTCATAGTTTTGCCACGAGAGCCACCAAAGTATATTGTGTTTGTCCTGATGTTTCATGTCAGGAGGCACCTGGTACCGACTGCTCCTTTCACAACTCTTCTCTTTGGAGGCTCTGATTGGTGTCTACCAAGTTATATGTAATCTCTCCTAGGCAGCATGTATATGTACATACTAATTTCAGTGGCTGGGAAAGGCTAATAAACTACAGGTGTACAGACTCAGAAGAGGTCCTGGCAGCCTGCTTGTGTTCCGATAATGTCAGAATAAGTTCAACTTAGACCAGTCACAGCTATCACTAAATTATGAAGTCCAAACTGAAAGAACTTATTTTTCTGAGGGAGATGGGAAGTTGATTCAGTTGTCCTTTCCCAAAAAATAAAAAACAATTTAAAAAAGAGTAGTTACTTAAAATTGGTATGTTTTATTTTTAAAGATCTATTTTTCCAAAAGAAAAATCTTGAGAAATGAGGAATGTTTTGGTTTTTTTGTTTGGTTGGTTTGGTTTGGTTTGGTTTGGTTTGGTTTGGTTTGGTTTGGTTTGGTTTGGTTTGGTTTGGTTTGGTTTGGTTTTTCGAGACAGGGTTTCTCTGTACAGCCCTGGCTGTCCTGGAACTCACTCTGAAGATCAGGCTGGCCTCGAACTCAGAAATCTGCCTGCCTCTGCCTCCCAAGTGTTGGGATTAAAGGCATGGGCCACCACCACCCAGCATGAGGAATGTTTTGATTTAAAAACACTTAGAATGAATTTAGAAAAAAAATTAGAATTTTTTTTTTTTTTTTTAGATTACTACTAAAAGAAAATTTTATGGGTCCCACAAAAAACTATGTAGTGCTGGCTGGTCTAGAACTGGTTATGTAGACCAGACTGGCCTGGAACTCACTAGCTCTTTGCCTGTCTCCAAGATTAAAGACATGGGTCGTGATGCCCAGCTTTTTAGACTTTTGGTCTCCTCCTTTAATGAAATCTGCATTTATTTCATAGCATAACCAGAAGGCAGGAAGTAAACCACCAGCTCAGCTTCCAAAGAGGGTGTGGTAAGGAATCTTAAGGAAATTATTGTTGAAATAACCATGCAATTGATCCAGCTCCCTTGAAATAAACACCTGGTTTTCAGTGAAGTGAGTTGTTCTTCCTCCCACCAGATAGTGTTCTGCTCCAGTGTAGACACTCCCAGATCAGTGGTTCCTCAGGAGGAAGCAGTGGGGGTGGCTCACTTAACCGTGATGCTGCCCGTATACGCCATTGCATTTCTGCGGAGTTTGGAAAAGCAGAGGACCATGTTTTAGAACTTCCCTTAGAATTCAAGTTGGATTGTCTGTATTCACCTGGTTTCCTGGGTTGGCTGAAGTAGATGTCACTGGAACATACTTGAGTTTGTCTCTTTACCCACCTGCCCCCCACACACAACCCAGGCTGCTTCTGCTGGGGAACTCTGACCTGAGAAAGAGACCTTTAAAGTGAGTCCTTAAGTGTCCCTGCACAGTGGGGAGTGGGAAGTGTACATGTGAGGTTTGGCCCTGGCAGTAACAGTTCTAGGCCCTTAACCCTGGACCAGTCCTTAAAGAAAAGAGCCAGTCGCCTGGCAGACAGGGATTTTGTGGCGTATTCGGACTTGTCTGATTGTTGTAAACCCTGTCAGAACTTTCACAGCACACGGGACACTGATAATCCTCGTCCCTGAGAGATCGTGGTGATTACCACAGCACCCTGCACTGCTTGAGTCCCTCTGGTATGCTAGGAGCTGATGCAGGCTTGTGACATGAATTAATTCACTGTGTTTTCATAACCCCCAACAGGACTGCTACAGTGCAGGTCCCACTTTCCAAATAAGGAACCTGGGACACTCGGGTTACCTTGGTCAAGGCTGCACAGGCAGACTGCCTCCACCTTCCGTACTTAACATAAACATGGATTCCCACTCCAGAGCCAAAGGGAGATGAAGTAGAAACACAAAGGTATTGAGCCTGCAGACTGTTATCCCTAGTCTTCCAGCTGCGTTAAACCTTAGCATGGGCTTCCTTGTTCGTCACCTCCAGAGCTGCCTTCTTGTTTATCTTCCTGGTCTTTCCTCTACCTACAAGCAGTCTTTTGTCCCTAACTGCAGACCTGTTCATGCTCCTTTGCTGTTCCACTATATTTCTGGGGGGCTGGGGAGCAGGGGTAAGATTTCATTTTCTTTACCTTGGATCCTAAGCTCTTACTGGGTTGAGATCAGCTTTAGAACTTGATGCAAATGTATGTTGCTTGACCCAGCCCAGACCCAGTGAGGCAAGCTGTCTGGTCAAGAGGAAAGATCTTACTCTAACAGGCTGTCCAAGGAGGCTCTTACCAACCTGCTAGGAAACCAGCCGCAGACACAGTAACAGACACAGACACAGTAACAGCCACATATGGCCACCTGCTTTTCTGCCTTCCACTTTGGAATGTAAGTTCCCTCAACGAGGCTGGCAAATCTGGCTCGCCTCCTTTCTGTCCGCAGTATCTAGCAGATTCCCTGGCATCTAGTCGACACTCTGTAGCTATTCTGGATGCATTGTGAGCAGATTACAAGGCAGGCTCTCTTCTGAGAGGTCTTTAGAGGATTAGGAGGGTTGGGCACAAAGGTACAGTAGTGGCACAGCCACCCTCCTCTCCCTGTGGCTGCGGACCTGTCAGCCAGCCTGGGAAATGATCCACCCAAGAGTGCTGGCACTCTGCTCCTTTATAAAGCAGAGCTTCAGAGATCGCCCAACAGGGAGCTTCCCAGATCCTTGCCTGGTCCCTGTTGCCTGAGGGTGAGGGACAGGAATAAATGCAGTACTAAATAAATGAGGTTACTGGCTGCTTAGTAAGTCTGCCTTGTGCCAGGCATCGCTGTGAAGTGCGCATGGCAAGAATCAGGGTGTCCTCTGCCTGGAATGAAGCGGGGCAGTGTCGCCCACAGAGCGACATGGGAAAGATAGGTGTATAATGGATCCGGGTACAGAAGACGGTGCCTCTAAAGGGAGAGAACGGCACTGATAGAGGGCAGGAAGTCAGGTCCAAGGCCATTAGTCCCCAGGCTCTCCGTCTTTTTGGAAACAGGCCCTGGGGTTACCAGGTTCCAACAAATTTGGGAGTCAGCCAAAAAAAAAGGGTTTGTTCCACGCTTTCAAGGCCAGCTGAAGCAAGGATGTTAAGATACTTTGTTGCCGTCTTTGGAACTCCTTCAGATCCTTCTGTGAGTGACTGTGGGCATGATTGCTCTGAGGTTATCGACACAAACAGGCTGCCCTCTGAGCTGCTATCACTTCTTTAGAGAGGGGGGGGAAAGGTTCCCAAAGTCAAATTTGTAGGGCTGGGTCAGTCCTGGCTGTCCTTAAGACTGAGGAAACCTGTTTACAATAAGCACTGTGGCCTTAGAAGGTCATCTTCTGTAATACTTACGGAGGCAATGATGGGGACTGCCTTGTAACCTGGGATTATCCCACCCTCCCCATCCCATGGTTCTTTTGAAATGGTTCCACTCTACCCATAGCACTGTGTTGTGAGAATGACTTGTCGGACTGGGAGGTGAGTTATTAGTGCTTTAGGCAGTAGTTACACAAGCATGGCGACTGGAATTTGAGTCACCAGAAGCCATATAAGGTGGGCATGGTGGCACACTTGTCATTCCAGTGTCAGAAGGTGGCAGGATTGCCACAGTAAGCTGGCCGGTCAGACTAGCTGTATTGGTGAGCTCTGGGTTCAACTGAGGACCCTGCTTCGATAAATAAGGAGAAAGACTGAAGATTTCTAATGTCAGCTCAGGCCAGTGTAGAGAGAAGGGAGGCGCTAGTTAGTGAGCATCCTCATTGTGCTAGGAGCCTTCACAGGCCTTCTTGTCAGAGGACAGGCCCCGGCCTGTTGCTTCTGTGACATTAGTCTTCAGTCATTTATAGAGATCTTCTTGTTGATCATTAACCTTTAAAATAGCAGTATAACAAAAACATTCTAGGAATATGACCCAAGACTTCTTGGTTATGTGTGAGCAGCTGAGAGCAGAGACGTGCCAGTTGCCACCGTGCTTTTGTCAGCTTCCTAAGAGAAGAGAAGAGAAAGGCTGGGGTGGCTCGGTGGGTAAAGTGATGTGCAAGTGTGGGGACCTGAGTTCAGATCCCAGCAACCACACAAAGAAGAACCATGCTGGCATGTACCTGTAACCCCTGGCCTCTGTACACCACATGCACAGGAAAGAGTACACTCGTGCACATGGTGGGGTCATGTGTCGGGTGCTATGTCTTACATGCTACATGGCTTCCTATGGTTTTCTCCTGGCCTGTTCCCCATGCTCATCTAAGCCCTCAGTTCTAACATGAACCTTTACAAAAGCTGTTGTCTGCAGACGGTACCGTGGGGGTTGGAAGGACTGATTCAGAAAATATACTTCACAACTTGGAGAGCTGAGCACCAAATGGTTTGATCCCAGTAGGCGAATAGATACATTCTGTGATCGTCCAAATAAATGTGCTGTGCTGTGCTTCCTCCCCAGATCGCCCATGGATTTGGAACATTCCTTATGTCAAAGCACCTGACACGCATGGCAACATGTGGGTGCCCTCCTGAGGCGGAGTGCTGTGACATTTGAGCGTGACACAGTGGATGCTCTTGTTTGTACTGAAAATTCACCTCTCTTAAAGTCTTGCACCCATTCAAGACTCCTCACAAAAGTCGATCTGGGCTGTGTCTGACGGTCATTGTCAACATTCTTATTAAAGAAGAGGTGTTATTTTCTTAATTCTCTTTTTTATATGTCCTTAAAAATGAAGCTATTAAATTTCACAGTATTTAAAAATGTGTACAGTCCTGGAATGAAGTTGCCAATTCCCAGCAAGCATGCAAAAAGCAGGCACGGTAGTGGTGTGCCTGTGACCCAGGGAGGGCAGTGGGATCCCTGAGCTTCACTGGCTAGCCAGCCTAGCCCAAGTGGTGAGCTCAAGGTTCAGTGATGGTGCCAGCTTTACAGATCAGTTTGACTTTGTGTTGGGCGTTTCCATTGTCCATGCCCGGATGTGCCCTTCCTTCACCTGCTCAGAGAGAGCAGGCCATTTGTTCTCTCCACCCTCAGTTTTCAATCTTCCTGGATCCCAGGAACCAGCCTACTATGGGAAAAGGCAACAGACCTCAGTGCTAGCAGCAGAAAGCAACGTAGTGGTGGTGCCAGCCCTAAGCCAAGTACCTCAGATCCCCTTGCATTGGTCCTCCAACTGCAAGACAGTTGGCAGTGCTATTGCAGGGAGACTCCACCAGCACCTGGAGGAACTGGGGCTCAGGCCCAAGTGTGTCAGGCACAGCATACACAGGCTGAGAAAGGTAAGGGGCTGCTTGGCCTGGCCTGCAGTTAATCATCACGGTGAACTGCAAGCCCATGACTTGCTTTGTGTGCTTTCTCTAGGTTGGTTCTCTGATCACACTCCTCTAGACCAGCGGGGCCCTGGAGACTCACTTAATAGGGGTTCTGTAGAGTGGCCTTGGAGAAAGCCTGACAGTAACATTAGAGACTGTCTGCACTCAAGAGGTTTGTGCTCCAAGCATGTGCAAACCTGTGCTCCTCTCAGAAGCATGGGCCCTGCAAATGGCAGGTCTGAGCCAGGACCATGTGCTTTCTAGACACAGTTGCTCATACACAAAGGAAGTAATGCCCCAAGAATAAAGGAGAACACATGGGCACCTTTACCTATATGGGCCCTTCTTCTGTCCTTGTCCTCATCCTTCTCCTCTTCTTCCTCTTCTTTCTCTTCCTCCTTTCTTCCTTCCTTCTTCCTTACTCCTCTTCTTCCTTCTTCTTCCTCCTCTTATTTTTCCCCTTCCTTCTTCCTCCCCCTCTTCTTCTCCTTCCTTCTTTCTCTTCTCCTTCCTCTGTCTCCTCCTTCTTCCTTCTTCCTCCTCCTTCCTTCCTCTTCCCCTCCTCTTCTTCCTCTTCTTCATTCTTTTTCCTCTTCCTCCTCCCCTTCCTTCTTCCTCTTCCTCCACTTCTTTCTTCCTATTCTTCCTTATTTCTTCTTTTTTCCTCACGGAAGTAGCTGATTTATTTAAAGTGCTAAAGATTTATGCCACAGATCCTGCTGCTAGTGTTTCTGAGGAAGTTGTACTTGATTATTCACAGGTTCCTGCTCAGCTTCCCAAGCTGAAGCAGCCCCTCTGCCTGTGTGAAGCATGGCGACCCCTTCTGTCCTTTGTTTTCTGCCTCCTCTCTCTTTGAGGTCTCTCAGTAGCACTATAGAGAGACTTTCTCCACCTGCTGAGGCCTCGGCACCATGTGAAACGGCCACCTTCTGCTTCTCCGTCACTGCCGACAGACTGATGAGAGGAGTGTCCCACACACGAACACAAAGAACCACAGTTGGGGAGGCTGTGTTTGTTCACGTGGCAGAAACAAACGGTCCGTGGTTCCTGAGGTTCCCTCTGTAGCCTGTGCTTAAGTCCCTGTTCTACAGATGAGGAACCGAAGCTTCAAGGGCTGTCCACATGACGTTCCGGACCAGACTCAGTTTTGCTGCCACGGAAGCTCACACCCTCTCCACCACCCCATGCCCCACAGAGCAAGCTCCACCCCATGCCCCACAGAGCAAG
>JANHMN010000022.1:28793883-28805707 GCA_030674055.1 Rhabdomys pumilio | reverse complement strand
CCCCATGCCCCACAGAGCAAGCTCCACCCCATGCCCCACAGAGCAAGCTCCACCCCATGCCCCACAGAGCAAGCTCAGGTGTCCTGTTTTGCAGTACATGTTAGATGGTTTCCCTGAATAGAAATTTTAAAAATGCCGTATGACTTTCAAGAGAATATGGTTTATGTACAAGACTTAGGATGTTTAGAATAAGGATCTTGGATCAATTTTGTCATGTCTTTTTCCTTCGCAAAAAGCCAATTGTCTAGGCTAACTTGTAAGTATTCCTACTGATTATGAAACCGTTTCTGAATGATCAAGCTGGTTTATTGTAAGTTTTACTTAGGTGTCTCTGTGAGTATATGTCACGTATGTACGGGTACCTTGGGAGGTCAGAGAGGGCAACGGAGCCCTTGGAGGCGGAGTCACAGGGGGCTGTGCACTGCCTGACATGGCCACTGGGAACTGGCCCAGTCCTCTACAGGAGCAGCCGTGCTCCTAATCCCTGCAGCATTTCTCTAGATGTTTTTTAGTTTAGGGAGAGCATTTGACTTTCATTACCAGAGAATTACAGCTATAATCCCACTCTTAAGAATACAAGAAAGAACTTGAGAACACATGCCTTTGACTGAAGAACACCTCGAGATGGAGGTTTGCGTAGGTGTCCTTTACCTTTTACATTTATAGAACAGTGGTTATATTGGTGGATTACGATAAGGCAATACTGCAGTCTACCATTTTTTTTCTTTTAAATAAGGCTTTATTTTGACTCAGGTGAAGCTGTACTTAACTACCATTTCTTTATATATTCCTGTCAACTATGATTTAGATGCATTGCTCATATAGCATCCACACACAAGCCACTTGCTCCTGGGAAATGCCTATAGTGACCCAGCATGGAGCAGGTAGTCATGACCGAGCCTGGTGTGCCCACTGGTCCCTGAGTTCTGTCCTCCCAGAACTGTCACCTGTGTTTCATCCAGTCTTCTAATGTCCCTATCAAAGAGGCTCTCTGATTCTCATTTGTAAGCAGAAAACTAAGCAGACTATTCATTCAAAATCACATCACTGGGATTTGAACCCAGACTGCTGGGATTTGAACCCATACTGTGTAGTTCCCATTCCCTGTCCTGTGGCCAGGCAGTAACTGTGGCAGGTGTTCTGGCCAGGGACAGGTGTTGTATACACCAGATGTAACTATAGATACAAGGCCGTGTGCTTCCATCCACTGTAATAGCAAATTATGGTTGGCATGTCAGAACCAACTAGAAGCACATAAACCCAAACACTAAATACCACATTAGTATGCAGGTCTGAGTCACTGAATAACTTAAGCCAGGCTAGCTTCCTGCCGAGCGGGATCCTTTCTAGTTGAGTGTGGAGGGCTGACATATCGGCACTGTTGAGTTTATTCTGTTATATTCTCTGGCTGAAGCCTGCTGTTTCTACAGACTATACAGCAAAGTACATTGTAGCAAAAATTAGACCGGATGCCAGATACTGGAGAAAGCAAGAGGGCAGCCTGCCCAGGAAATTAGGTACTGGGATGCTAACAAACAGTGACATGCAAATGAGGGTGAAAGCCTTCGAAGTCTCAATGTCATCTGGACCCTGTGTTTTACAGTGTTCCAAGTCGTCCATCTCCAAGCAGAACCCAGCTAATTCATGAAAGCAGCCCTTCCCTTTAGAATTACAGTGAGAAGCTCCATTGAAACCAGTCTGACAAAACACAAGTTGCAGGGGGCAGTATAGCTACATTTTCAAAGAGGTCTCTTGCTGTTTATTAAGTGGGAGGTATTTGGGCCAAGCTCTTATTTCCAGTACTCACAGGTAAGAAGATACCTGGGATGAAAGGTATAGGAGAATTGGTAGCTGTAAGGCATTCGCTGTGGGTCGGTTTGATCATAGCTGACTATGTACATATCGATACATTGTGGCACAGGTGAGATTGACTCTCTTCAGTGGATTAGAGGGGCATGTAAGGTCCAAGGTCACACAGTTAGCTAGTGAACAGCAGCTGTGCCTCATCTCTGGTGCTGAATCTGTCCGGGCCAAGCCAGCACATGTCCTTTTCTGTGCCCAAGGACACAGATGATGTCACAGTATGTGCCTTGCAAGGCTGTCTGTTCTTAGGTTATTTAGAAATTATCCTGACAACTGAATGCTGATTCTGTTCAGATAATTGACTTTGCTATAATTTAGAAGTCTTTATAATCATTTGCTATTCTGTAACCTTTTTTCAGTATTTTAATGAAAGGATACATCAGTCAGGATGCTTCCATAGTTACAGAAATGGGGTTAATGAGTCTTGAGAGTTAAGGGAGACTTTGACTGAGATTCAGTGAGGATGCTGGGGCCAGAGGATCCACAATACAATGCAGACTGTGTCCAGATCTCTGCTCCCAAGAATCCGGCCATCATTCTCACAGAAGCTCTCCCCACCTGGAGGCAGAGATCACCCCAGAGTCCCATCTTCCTACAGCTAGCCAGTCCAGAACAAAAGAAACTATTTCCCAGACAGCTCCAGCCAGAAGTCTAGATGCCCCAGTGGACCACCTTGAGCCACAAGCACATTCTTTGAATTGCAGGTGTGTGTAACCCTGACTCCCTCCTCCCCTCTGGCCCTGATAGGGAAGGAAGGAGCAGGAGAGATTGCCAGAGACAGATGGAAAATATGGTGGCGATTCCAAGCAAGAAGCGCATGTGGGAGCAGTGTTTACCCTGCGCTGGGGGGCCCTCTCTGCGCCTGCTCCTCGAACTGTATATAACACAAGCTTGTAGGATGTGTTTTAAAATCCAAGTTTCTGAAAAACTGCATAAATAGATGAGCTCTGTGTAGTCTGAATATACTAGAACTAATTTTTCAAACCAAGGATGACAACCCATAGTGAATCATGAAATCCCTGTTAATCAAGTCAGTGGGTCACAGCCACTTTTGGATGAGATGGAGTCAAAAATACTTGTATTTAACACAGACATTGTGGGTTAGGTTTTGTTTGGTTGTTGTTTTTTTTTTTTTTTTTTTTTTTTTTTTTTACATAGCTGAGTGTTTACAGGATTCCAATGTAAAACGTACGATGGTTCACCCACCCTGAATGGACAGTCGCCCCAGTTAAGGTTTGAGAACTGAATTGACACCTGGGAGCTTTAGGGTGCTGGAGACTCATTAGAATTGGCTAGCTCTGTCCCTCCAAGCTCTGCAACCTTAGGCAAGACCTCCAATACCCAGATCCTCCTCTTATCTGTAAAGTAAGGCTAATGGCTAGAGGCTTATAAGGACGGATGGAAAGGTACCCTGAGCAGAGTGACAAGAGCTCCATTAAAGTCACGAGGGTTCTGTCTGGTCCATGGTAAGCAAGTCTGGACCAGGCAACTTCTGGAGCCTGTGGAACCTAGCAACCAGCACAGAAAAGGAAGTCAGTGCCCCCACGGAAGCCAGCGCTCTTCCTCAGCACTACTCCCAGACTTGGACCCCACTTGCTTCAGGAAAATGGGTAGATTTAAGAGTCCCAGCTGCTGCAGTGACCACAGGCCCTTTGGATCCCCTGAGCAGATGCTCTGGTCATGGGAAGGCTTGCCTCCAGGCTCAGTTTTAGACAGCACGCTGGTTGGCTGACACAAGAGGCAGCAGTGAGTTCATTGATGTTTAGTATAGAGGGGGAATGTAGAGGTAAGGACCCAAATACATAAGAAGGTGACAGGTTATAAGCAAATGGGTGGGAGATGATATTAAGCAAACGTCAAGCGGAAGAAGGCTGTCGTGACTGGATTGGTATCGCATAAAGTCCTCTGCAAGGCACTCTACATAAACAAAACAGGAAGAGGATGAAGAAAATAAATGTCCATGTACCCTTATGGCTCCCAAAGGCTTGAAATGACTCTGATAGCTGGTGGGTTTTAGTACCCCTATTTTGCCAATCCAGAGAATTACCTAGAACAGGAAAAGGAGCTAAAAAGCACTCATAGGTACTTTTACCAAAATGAAGTGGTCACAGTTCTGCACACCTAGAGCTGCAGAGAGCATTTGGTGTGTTCACTGAAAACAGACCATCCAGCTAGACTATTAAACCTATTAAGTACATGTGAAATAAGTTAGAAATAATCAAATTAAGCAAAATATTTCTATATGATTCATAAGCCAAAAGAGAAAACATTTCAACAAAATATCGTGAAGATGCTACATCCCCCAGAAATGTTCCTGGTTCTGGTAACACTGAACTAACTGGAAAAACTTTAGAAGAAATTGTTAGTGGAAAGCAGTCTGCCACAGAAGAGGGGGCAGGGAGATTTTGAGAGCCAGAGGAAACATGGCTACAATAAAACAGCATTTGCCAGGCGTGCCAGCACAATTGCTGGCACATGAACTCCCAGTGGCTGGGACCACATACACAAGACTTGCACAAGACCAAGCCGGCTGAAATCGCAGCATGGATGGGAGAGGGGCTCAAAGTTCCACCCCTATCTGAGGATCAATTGACACCTGCTGGCTGCTAAGGGAAGGATGTCAGTTTTCTTCAGGGATGGAGTCCCTGAGTTTACCCATCCTCCAGTACATGGTCCCATACAGTGCACGTATAGAATCACTAAAGGGACTCTGTGTGTGTGTGTGTGTGTGTGTGTGTGTGTGTGTGTGTGTGTGTTATAGTTGGGAGGGAAAAGAGGTAGAGAGATGGCAGTTGATTTGGTCCAAACAAATTCTATGCAGTTATGAATATTAAGACTCTTTTAAAGTAAGAGTTTAGTGACTCAGCAGTTAAGAACCCTGACTATTCTTCCAGAGGTCCTGAGTTCAATTCCCAGCAGCCACATGGTGGCTCACAACCACCTGCAGTTGGGTCTGATGCTCTCTTCTGGTGTGTCTGAAGAGAGTAATATATATGAATACATAAAATAAATAAAGAAATCTTAAAAAGAAAAGAAGGAAACAAAGTAAGAGCTTAAAATCAGTGATCTTGCCATCTACGTGGCGAGATGTTTTCCTCCTAAGTAGCGAGGAGGGAGAGACACAGCAACCTAAAGAGAAGTAGGAAAGTGAAAACGGAATATAATCCCAAGTAGACTTTATCTCAAAACTGCCATGCTTTTAAATGTTCACACTTCTTATAGCTTACCCTTAACTAAAAATGCTAATAGATTGATAAAATCTGACATATTATTAGAATAAAGAAAAACATAAGATTATTATAGATACAGAGAAAGCATTTGACAAAACAATCATCTGCTTTATTTGAAAGAACAAGAGAAAGAGAGAAAACTAGAAATAAAAATAAAGAGAAATTTCTTCACCCTCAGAAAGAGCACCTCACCATCAAAGATAGAATCTATGGCTGAGCAGTGGTGGCGCACGCCTTTAATCCCAGCAAGAGGGAGGCAGAGGCAGGCAGATCTCTGAGTCTGAGGTCAGCTAGGACTTCACAAAGAAACCGTCTTGGGGATGAGGTAGCCCAAGAGCATCTGTGGCAATCCCACAGCCCACAGCATCTGTAATAACAAGCTGAAGGATTTCTCAGAGCTTAACAAAAATAACCTGCTTCCAGCTCTTCTGTACCTTAGTATTAGACACAGCAATAAGATTTTAAAAAAGGTAAAGTAAGCCTCCACCTCAGATGACATAGTTGCATACAAAGAGACTCCTAAAAGACAACTGGCATTAATGAATGAATGCAGCAGGTTTATGGGATACAGCAGCAAACATGAAAAAGAACATTTAAATTTCTATGCTCAACACAATCAGGAGAACAAACATCTTCATGTTAGATTCATAAAAGATGCGTGAGATCTCTGTATTATAACAAGGGAGAGCTACATCTATGCAGAGATAGACTCATTCATGAATCATCAAAATACCACTTCCTCCCAAAACAGATTTAACACGGTTCTAATCAAGATAACAGATAATCAAGATAATATTTCCTGTGCCTATGTTTAAAACGTCCGTCTTAAAAACCACAGTTCTTTGATTTTTAAAATGGAAACAATTTATTACATCCAAAGAAATACTGAAAAAGAAGAGCTAAGTTGGAGACTTTTCGCTTCTTGACCTCAAGAGCTATAAAATTCATTTCAATGCTTTTTATGGGCATAACAACTAGATAAATAGATAATGGACAAAATAAAAGATTCCTGAAATAAATGTATTCCTGCCTGCCTTCTCAATAAATGCCATTAGAAAACAGTGAGCATGGTTTTGGACAATGTGAACTTTATCTCACTTGCACAATAAACAAACTCTATACCACACAGACCAACCATACAAAGTAGGGTAGTGGGACAAAAAGCATATACAACCTTGAAAGCAGCAATAATATTAATGCAGAAGGGGGATCAAACATTACAGACTGGAAAATTGGACTTTACCCAAACTGAAAACTTTGTCAGGAAACTTTTTTTCTTAAACAAGTGAGTATTCCAGAGAAGAAAATAATAATAATAGTTGCAAAATATACATCTAAGAAAGAACTAGTAGTCTAGATATATAAAGCACTGCACTTCAGTAATAGGGACCAGTGTGTGTGTGTGTGTGTGTGTGTGTGTGTGTGTGTGTGTGTGTGTTGTATTGTATGCACATGTGTGCATGTGGAAACCAGAGCGGACTCTCGCTGAACCTAGAGCTCACTGATTTGTCAGGGAGGTGCCGCTAGTCAGCTCCACCTGTCCCTACCTGCCCAGGAGGTCGAGGATTTCAAAAGTCCACCACTCTGCTCATCTTTTTTATATGTGTGTTGGGAGCAGAACTCCTGTCCCCATGCCTGTCCTCATGCCTGTCCTCATACCTGTGTGATAAGCTCTCTACTGACTCAGCCATCTTCCCAGCCCCAAGACCAAGCTTATAAATGGGCAAAATATTTCAGCCATTTACAAAGAGATACAAAAGTCCAATATACAAGGTATCCAGAAAACACAAAACCCCAAGGAGATAAGTTTCTGTGCTTGTATTCAGAGGACTTAAAACTAAAATGGCTGGCACCGTCAAGTGTCTATAGGATGTGGACACTGCATCGTTGCTGGTTAGAAGAGCTGCTTTGAAATGATGTCAGGCAGTATGCGTCAGAAACACACTTTACACAAGACACGTAACTGGTTCTCATGAGGCCGTAGGCAAAACCAAGCTCTATAAAGGAGAAAAGATCCACGGTAGAAAAGAGATCAGAATAGTGGCTACCTCGGCAGGAATATAGGTGGGGGGTTGCTGGGAAGATACTTACGGGAGCTCTAATCAGTTGGTGCCTTTTAGATGATAAGGGAGGGAGACCACCCTTGTTTGGCTTCCGAAGATAGTTTGTCAGAACTCCCCTAATGATACATTTGCATGTCATTGTATGCAAATTTTACCACAAAAGCAAAGATCGGAGTATGGCGCTCTTAATAATGGCCAATACTGGTCGGAGATGGGGTGAAAGTGTGTGGATGGCTACAACCATTCAGACTCCATCCTGAGTGGGTTGCTGAGTAGAAAGGAACAGGTAAATATAAGCAAGCCTGGTGAACTGTCACTTGTAGAATCTAGGTGGTGTTGTACCATTGTAAAATTCATTCTATTTTGATGTACCTGAAATTTTTCTTAAACTAGGAAAGGTAATTATGATACTCGCCCTGGCTGTGAACTCAATACCCTCTAAAGTTTTTCCTCTCTGGGAGACACAATGCTAGATAAACGGTCTGTTAGTTACTCTCACCAAAATCAATTTGCATCTATTCCACAGAACTGCAAGCTTTTCTAGTTCTGTTTCTGGCGAGTTATCGTGGGTGGGTCTCCTGGGACCACTCTCCAAAGGCGGAGAGATTCTGTTTAGATCGTGGGCGGCTATGAATCCATTCCTTCACACAGATATATTCGATCCCCTGTGGCTAAAATGCTGGGGACCAGGTGTGTCTGAAGGGCACGTAGCGCCCTCTTCTGGCCCCAAAGGGACCCACGCGGACCATCGAGGCTCTCGACCTTGCTCTTAAGCAACCATTCCAGAGATCTGCACACCCGGGTGAGAGCATCGCTGCTCGGAAGTTGGCCTTTCGAGCTCCAGGCGAGCGCTGGCGGAGACCTGCGCAGGAAACTGGCCCTGAGGCCAGGAGGCGGACACTGGGTGGAGTCGCCACGGTTGGCAGCTGCAGGGCTCCACCTGTTGCAGTGTTTGAGCACTCCACAGAGAAGGCAGCTCTAGGCACGGACTTCTGCTCACCGCCCCACTGGGCAGGGCAAGGCCACTTGAGAAGGGGAACCAGGGACCATCCTGAACCTGCCCCACAGAGCAGGTGCGTTTGGGGAGGTGAGACGCGAACGCGACGGTGGCTCTAGCGCCTATGGCAAGTTGGGGTCTCTGGGTGGGCGCCCCAGCGGTTCGCTGGAGAGCCTTGCTGCTGGCTTGCATGCTGTAGCTTGGAGCACTCAGCTCAAGGCCATTGACTGCGCAGGAACTACTGAAACGAGGCTATCAAAACCGGGTGGAAGAGATGGAACTCTTCTGGCCGCTGGCCTTAGCCAGCTCTCCCGGAGATGGGCTGGCAGGGCCGGCACTTGGCGACAGAGAACACCCGGTGCAGGGCCTAGAGGCCAAGGGCGATCTGGCTAGGGGGAAGTCAAGGAAGGCTCCCTGGGAGGATGCTTCTAACTTCCTTCACTGTTCCAACCTCCCCCTCTGCTCTCCTCCCCACAGCGGTCCGCCCTCGTGCTGCCGCGGAGCCTGTGTACCCAGCGGAGATCCAGCCGGCTGATCTGCTTCTTCGCATTGTCCCTGCGTCCGAGCGTCCAGCCTCTGAGCCCTGGTTATTCTGGTGGATGGAGGCTCGGCGGAACATTGTCACTAATACGCAACACAGATCCACCTGGAGAGGCACCGAAGACAGAGGACAGCCTGTATGCCAGCCGTCACAGCTTGGAAAGCAGTGTTCCGAGGAACCCGGACCTTCATGTTAACCTTACCCACCGATTCTCTCTGAACCCAAGACCTTTTCTTCAAGAGGAGTTCAAGTTCTATGGAGTTTGCCTTGAAGGCACGCCACGCCCCCTCCCCAATCTGAGCCGAATTAGGAGCCCCGGTGAACTCGGGTCACCTGCACCCTCACCCCAAGCCGAAGCAGACTCCGTGTCCCGACCCTCTGGTCTTCAGCCTTAAGGAGAACTCCAGAGTGGACGGGGAGGCGGCGGCGACAAAGCGGATTCGAAACCACGAGTCCAGGCGGACGTGGGGAGCTGGCTTCACAGGAAAGACCGAGGAGGCGGCGGCCAGGAGATCCACGCCGCCTTGGGGAGCGCGCGGCGGGCATGGGCGAGCCCGCTCTGCGAGCGGGCTAAGGACGGCAGAGCAGATCCTCCCAGGGGCGTGGACACGAGTCCGCGGGCAGCGACCCTCGCGGGGTTGTCCTCCAGTGCCATGGCTGGCCGCGGTTGCGGCTGCAGCCCCGGTCACCTGAACGAGGACAACGCGCGCTTCCTGCTGCTCGCCGGGCTCATCCTGCTCTACCTGCTGGGCGGCGCCGCAGTCTTCTCCGCGCTGGAGCTGGCGCAGGAGCTGCAGGCCAAGCAGCGCTGGGAAGAGCGCCTGGCCAACTTCAGCCGGGGCCACAACCTGAGCCGCGAAGAGCTGCGAGGCTTCCTCCGCCACTACGAGGAAGCCACCAGGGCGGGCATCCGCATGGACAGCGTGCGCCCTCGTTGGGACTTCACAGGCGCCTTCTACTTCGTGGGCACTGTGGTGTCTACCATAGGTAAGTGAGCCGCCTGGTCACTCGATGCCCCTAGTACCGGGCCCTCGCAGGACCCAGCATCTCGCCCTTGGGGTTTTCCACGTTGGGCGTCCGCCGATGCACCTAGGGATTCCTTTGCGGCTAATCAACAGGTGTGAATGGATCCCAGCCACACCCGAAGATTATTAGAATTACCCCAGACCTTTGCCTCTGTTTGTACCAGCCTCTGTTTGTTGACCAGTCGCCGGGAATTTGAATGGTTCTTAAATTAAGGAAGCGCTTTTGTAGACAGTCGGTCTGGTTTAGGAGGCAGGGCTGAGTTCTGTGGAGGGAGCTTTACAAAGAGATAGAAAAGCCAGGAACATTTACTGAGTGTTGACTGTGCTCGAGCCACTAAAGGAAAGCCCGTGATTTCAAACTTACAGAGAGACGCTCGGAATTCCAAACTAAAAAGAGGCAGAAGAGTGTAAAATGAGGCGCAAAGAAGGGGACGTGTTTCCTTCCGTGAGGAACCAGGGGAAAAGTGACCATGGGTCTAGCCAGTTTGAGTTCCTATGAATTGGGTTTAGGGACTAAACATAGGGACATACATTGGGGCAGTAGCGGCTTGTGTCCAGAAGTCCCTGAGGGGCTGGCTGAGCTTGGACTAGAGGAAGGACTGTTAGGACAGATGGCCTGGTGGTTAATGAGATGGAGTAGGGATAAGAAGTCAGAATTCAGTAGGAAGCAGCTGAGCCACTAAGAATTTTGAGAATGGTGTGGTGGGCTGCCATCGGTAACATTCCCCTGCAGAATGAGGTGGGAACCGGATTTGTGCAGCACCCACCACTACCACCAAAACTGCTCACTAGTGATGTATAGCTGAGTACTGAGTGGGCTGGAGAAAGTACTGTAGCTGTCCTGGGGAAAGAGGCCTGTGATGGGGGAGGGGCACCGAAAGCGAGAGGAAGAAGGGAAGTAGTACAGAAGCCACTGCAGGAGCTCTTGGCGGCAGCTGGACACGTTTAATGCAAGACTCTCGGCAGCCAGGGCCCAGGGGCTCTCTAGAAGGGTTTGCCAGTGGCAGGTGGCATCGGTGACAGTTGAACCACCTTAAGATATCATGCAGACATTCTGCCAGGAGAAAAGTGCATTCAAACAGGCACCTCAGGCTATAGACCGAATTAAGCGAGAAAGACTTCCCAAGATTAGCCAGGAACCCATGACTCAGCTGGTCAGCAAACGAGAAGGCCGAAGGGAGCAGAATGACTGGAGACATAACAACTGTACTCGAGTGCTTCCTGCTAGATGGTCCAGCTCATAACCTCACTCTGTCTTTCCCCCCACCCCCACCCCCACCCCCTCGGAGATCCACTGTCACCTAGAAAGAGGAACGGTTTTCATTTCCGCAGCTTCACGTGTCAGGCTTTCCTGACTGCCTTCTTCCCTCATGCCTGTGTTTAGAGCATCTTTTCTGCCCAGCCCCTGTAAGGATGAGAGGCGTTGTTCAAACTGCTCTCCATGTCCGGGCACAGCGGGAGTTGCTGCTGGGCTTTAAGATGGTTTTCTGTGGGAACAATGGCAGATGCACCTAAGATTTCCAGCTGAGGAGCAGTACAAGCCTGGGTGTGTGGAGCAGGAGTGAGAGCAACCAGTGAGAGTTTGTGCCCACTCGAGGGAGGGTAAGAGGCTCGTTCCTCTGAGACCCACCTTCTAAGATTTCACAGGGAAGCTCAGACTGGCCATTCTGAGAAGCTGGAATCTCGTTGGTTACTCATGTCCTACCTGGAAACTTTCAGGACTGTGACATCGGATTCCTGACAGAACATAGCTCTCGCTCTCACCACCCGGCCTTCCTGTCGTTTCCTGTGTCCATCAGAGCCTGTTGCATCCAGACTCCTTTATAGTAATAGAAATCCAATGGTTTTTCTGTTTGAATTCTCAATTCTAGTTTGTCATCTCTTCCTTTCCATGCCTTTCTCTGTGAAGAAGAGGTGGGTTTGATGTGGTTGTAACTCAAATCGTTCTTGAGGTTCTGTATAAAGTGGCTGTCTTCTCAAAGAAGACTAGTTCAATAGCCAAAGCATTGAAAAACTAAATTCAATGTTCCCTTGCCTCTTTAAGGAAACTTGAAATTTCCCCTTATAACACAAAAGAAACAATCCTCTTTCCTGTGGCCCTGGGG
>JANHMN010000022.1:28770089-28793873 GCA_030674055.1 Rhabdomys pumilio | reverse complement strand
CTAAGGTCCTCCCCTAAGGTCCTCTTCTAAGGTCCTCCCCTAAGGTCTTCCCAGGCTCAAGCCTTCTGACCTTTCAGGTCCCCTCTTTCTTTCTCTTTTGGCTCTGCTCTCAAAAATGACATGGCCTCTTCTGTTTCTTTTGGCTTACTCTCATTTAACCTATTACCTGGAATCTCCAAAATACAGGACAGTCCCAGGAGGTGGCCAGCATCAACCTTGTCCCCTTCAAAGCATAGAAATGAAGGAGCTTGTAATCAGTGTGTGACTTCTTCAGCCTGTGATTTCAGATTCAGAAGCAACCCAGTCCACCTAATGACAAGAAGGACTTGCTCCCACCACCTCCTCAACACTGTGGTCTCCCCCTCCCCACAACAACTGTTTTTCCCTTTCCTATCCCTCCCTCCAGCCCTCTCATTCATTATGAATTGCCAGGCATTTTTCCAGTGATGCCTCTTCAGCACACGGGTTGCATCTTCCCTTATCCCGGGGGCCATCTTTGGAAGCCTAATTAAACTCTTGGGATGCAGCTCTTGGAATGCCTGATCTGATCACACCTGTATCTCTTTTATTGATCACCTCTCCTTGTGGGATGGAGGACACTGGTAGTCAGTGAACCAGAGATCAGACCATGAGTAGAAATGAGTATAACATGGGGTGCAAGTCTTGGAGGGGTGCAACTGGTGAGAGCGGCGCCACCACAGGAATTCCCTGTCTAAGTTCAAGGCCATGCTAGCTAGACAACTATGCAGACTTGAAGTCCTCAGATCAACTTGGGTCACAGGGGAGAGAAGTCTGGCCTTCCTTGCCTTGGGAAGGGATGTCAGGAAGCTCTTCCTTCTATTGCAGACCCTTGATGTTGCAGGTTATTCTAGTCAAGTGCACACAGGATTCTTGGTTACCCTGGAGCATGACATGTGTGCACACACTTCTTCCTGAGATAGGGAGATGCATTTTCTCAGTTCTTCTGATGACTACAATGCTTCTTCATCCGGGCACACATACCATTCAGTGTTCTCTTCCCTTTAATGTGCTGTCCACGGGATTTACATGTGTTTCTATGAATGTGGAACGGCATAACTGTCCTCTGGGGGGCCAAGCACAGCATGTATCTCTGTACACATTGAACTCTTACAAAACCCGGCAATTCTGGCCGCACTCTTCTTGAATAGCAGTGGGTTCTGAGGCTCAGCTTCTACGATGGGTTGAAAGTTGCTCAGCTGGAAGTGACAGAGCTCTCCCTTCCAAACTGATACTCAGAACTGTCCCCATGCCTTTTCTTCCTTGGAGACCCCTTTTGTAGGAAGAGTTGGTCCCCAGTTAGATACCTCGATCCCTTTCCTCAGTTGTGATGGGTTTTAGGTGCCCTAAAATAATGACAAGTGAAGACGGTCTGACTAGCAGGCTCCAAGGAAGTTTGTGACTCCCAGTGTCTGCTAGTACAAGGCAAGATTTAAGCAAAACCTTCCATGTAGACAAAGACTGACCTCCCAACTAAACATCTCCCCACATAACATGATGGTTGACAATGTCTGTCTCACTTCCCTTGTCCCCCAGCAGATCCCAAAGCCACTTCCTGGCTTTTCCTGTTGGCTCTTGACACACTGATACCCAGGTTGTCTGTGTCCTGGGAATTCCCTCGGAGTAAGCAGCTGATGAATATCACAGTGAATCTGGGCCAACGAACGGCCCAACCATTGAAGAGGTTTTCAAATCGTTCTGAGGAGTTCATGGGGTTCTCTATGCTATGTTAAGGCCATTCTTCAAGGCTAAGGGCCCCCATCCCTTGTGTTGAGGTGACTGGAAGCTTCCCTCCCCTGCTCCCATGTGTGCGTTTGTGTGTATGCCAGAGAGACAGAAACACAGACAGAGACAGAGAGACACACACAGAGAAAAACAGATAGGGGGAGGGAGAAAATTAATTGAATGAATATTCATCTTTTTCAACTACCTTCTTACTGACTTGGATTTTTGGTATAGAAAAAAAAATACTTCTTTGATTGACAGAGTATTTTTCCTAGTTTTTCATAATTCACATCCTTTCCATGGCTAAGATAAATATTCTTGCTCATTCTCTATGTAGCTGTTTAACTCATCTCAAATGTTATTCAGAAAGATTGCTTTTTAAAGGTTCTGTGAGGTTGGCTCTGTAATTATGCTTTGATTTATTGCTAAAATTATCGCATAATGATCTGAGAATGTGCATGTTGTACAGTTCTCTGTTTTCTTCTTCGAACATTTCTTTGTGTCCTGGAGTCTGTATATATTCAAGCCAGTTTTCCCTTGGGTCACTGATTTCTGGAGGTAAAGAGAACATTGACACCCCCACCCTGCCACCAGCCTTTAATTCTTACAAATGCACCAAGGACAACATTTCACTGTTTCCGGACATGGAAATTTATTTATTATTTTTAGTCAGTAACTCCGTAGCCTGCGTAACGTTGCTCATCTTCCTCGGGCTAACTTGGTTACCCTCTTCATGTTTTCTGCGCCAGTGGCCATCTTAAACATCGGAATCTGGAATTAAAGTTCTGTGTCGTATGAGCAAATGTTTGTTGACCTTTAAACCATTGCTCGAGGGGTAATCATCAGTAGTTTTTGGTTTAAGTAACCACTTAGCATGTTTTCATCCTTCTATTTTTAACTGGCTCTATATTTTTCCTTTGTGTATGAAAATTTGGCACGTTCGCTACTTGGCTTTCTCTCGATTCTCCTCCTTCTCCTCTTCCTCCTCTTCCTCCTCCTCTTCTTCTTCCTCTTCTTCCTCCTCCTCTTCCTCCTCCTCCTTCTTCATTCTTTCCATCTCTGGTTTTCCTTCAATGTGATTATCAACTCTGGTAGGTGAGTGTTTCTTTTGGTCATTCTAAGTATGATCAAGACAGAATTCTGAGGCCAAAAGCCATCTCCACTATCCTTCAGTTTGGAGATGAAACCGAGATGCCTTTTCTAGACAATGCAGAGCCTTTTGACCTTGAGTCTAGTACCACCACCCCCAGCTTCCAGCCTCCCAAGTCCTGGTCTCACATTCCCAAACCTTCCTGGTGTCCTCATATCTAATAGCCAAGAGTCCATCCTTTCCTGACCTTCCTTATCCCACTTCTGAAGACTACCACCACCACAACGGCCGCCGCCGCCGCCACTGCCGCTGCCGCTGCCGCCGCCATCGCCATCATCCCTTCCCACCCTCTCTCCCCTTTCCTCCTTCCACTGAGCTGTATTCCTAATCCCTTCCGGTTTCTTTATTTTGTGACAGAGTCTTGCTAAGTTGCTCAGGCTGAACTAGAACTAACTGGAGCCTATACTGGTTTTCAGCTTGAGGTTTTCCTACCTTAGCCTCCTGAGTAGCTGGGATTACAGTCTTGTGCGAGCAGACCCAACTTGGACCAACCTACCTCTTCTCTCTCTCTCTCTCTCTCTCTCTCTCTCTCTCTCTCTCTCTCTCTCTTTCTCTCTCTCTCTTTCTTTCTTTCTTCCTGTGTTCCTTCCTTCTTTCCCTCCCTCCCTCCATCCATCTCTCCTTCCCTCTCCCTTCTTTCCTTCCTTTCTTAGTTCTTGAGACAAGATCTTACTCTGTGGTCTAGGCTCTCGGAACTTGCTATGTGGTCCAGGCGACCCTCAAACTCACAGCCACTTTCCTGCCTTAGTCTCCCAAGTGCTAGGACTGCAGGCACGCACCACCAGGCCCTGTAAGAATGTTTCTTTCTCCACAGCTCCAGCTCACCTCCAGTTTCTTTCTTCCCCTGCCTCTGTACCTGGGAGCTGCACTGGTCTTTACACAGCATCACAGATTTGTCTCGAGCTTTGCTTCCGATTTCAAACGGAAAGTGAAGGCGGTAAAATGAACCTTCACGAAAGTTACTTTTCCTGCACGGTCTGGGAATAGTGCCCCATTTAGCATGGGGTGAAGCAGGAGAAAAAGAGACCCCAGCTGCACATGCACCTGCTGCGTCTGTGCCAGACGGAACCTGGGGCCTCGTGCGCTCATGCCTGCACTGGCACCTCAGCCTTTAGGAACAGCAGCATGCCCTTCCATTGACTGCAGTGTCATTTCTCTGTGTCTGTAATCACAAAGGAGTGAAAACGACAAGGAGAGCTGTTTCAGGTGGCACTGAGCAGCCTGAAAGAAATATATGAAAGGCAGTGGTGGCACAAGCCTTTAATCCCAGCACTTGGGAGGCAGAGGCAGGTGGATTTCTGAGTTTGAGGCCAGCCTGGTCTACAGAGTGAGTTCCAGGACAGCCAGAGCTACACAGAGAAACCCTGTCTCGAAAAACATAAATAATTTGCTAACATTGGTGACAGAAACATGCTGCAATGTGCTGTTGAACACAAGAAGTGCCAAGGCCCATGAGCAGAGCTGGACAACAGTCCCTTACCCCACTCTCCCACCTCCCTCCCCTTTGCTCTTTCTTACTCTACTTTCTCCTTACCTTTATCTTATACCCTTACTTCCCTTCCTTAAGCGATCGTCCTTCCTGGTCCCTTGCAGTCTCCCTAACCTCTGCAGTTATTCAGGCTGAAATACACACATCTAAAGCTTAAAAGCTAAAATCCACACGAAAGAGAAGGTATGCAATATTTGTCTTTGGGACTGGGTTATCTCATCTAGGATGATTACTTCAAGCCCCATCCATTTACCTGCAAACTTTATAATTTCATTTTTTTTCATAGCTGAACAATATTCCACTGTGTGAATAAATGTACCACATTTTTGTTGTCCACTCGTTAGCTGATGCACATGTTGGTTATTTCCGGTTCCTAGCTGTTCTGTATGAATAGGGCAGCAATGAGTTTGGATGAGCAAGTGTCTCTGTGGTAAGAGGTAGCGTCCTTTGGGTATCTATCCAAGAATTGACTGGCTGGACCTTGTGGTGGATCTATTTTCAGCTTGTTGAGGAAGTGCCGCCCTGGTTTCCGTAGTAGATGTGCAGGTTTTTGTGCTCCCTAGCAGTGAGTCTGTGATGACTTCATTCTCGCCAGCATGCACTGTCATTTGTTATACTGATCTGAGCTATTCTGATGGGGTAAGATGGAACACTTCTTGTGTTCAACAGCACATTTAATTTGCATTTCCTTGATGACTAAGAACATTGAACATTTTAAAAGTATTTCTCAGCCATTTGCGTTTCATCTTTTGAGAATTCTATTTAGTTCTATATCACATCTTTTAATTGGATTGTTTTCTAGATGTTCTGGGGTTGTTTTTCCCCCCCAGTTCTTTACATATTCTAGATAATAGCCCTCTCTCAGCTTTACAACTGGTAAGAAACATTTTTCCAAAAAAAAGCCATTTTTTCCAGGCTGCTGCTTTGCTCAGACGATGCTATCCTCTGTGGTACGGTGGCTTTATAGCTTCATGGGGCCCTGTTTATTAGTTGTTGGTTTTAGTGTCTGGGCTCTTAAATGTCCTTTTCAGAAGGTCCTTTCCTGTGGCAGTGAGCTCAAGCCTATTCCCTGCTTTCTCATCTGTCACACTCAGGGTGTCTGGTCTAATATTGAGGTCCTTCATTTATCTGAACTTGAGTTTGGTGACGGATAATAGATATGGAACTATTTTCATTCTTCTACATACACCTATCCGCTTTGACAAGTACCTTTTGTTGAAGATGCTGTCTCTTTTCCAGTGTGTATCTTTGGCTTCTTCGTTAAAAATCAGGTGTTCGTAAGTGTGTAGAATATGTCTGGCTCCTCGCTCCTGTTCCATGGACCAACGGTGTCTGTTTTATGCCAACGCCATGCTGTTTTTATTATGATAGTCCTTTAATACACTTTGACATCTGGGATGGTGGTACCTTCAGCAACTCTTTTATTATCAGTAATTATTCACGGGTGTTTTGACTATCCTGAGTTTTATGTTTTTACATAAAGTTGAAGAGTGTTTGTTTTTAATTTTTGTGAAACATTGTGTTGGGATTTCTATGGTGAGTGCATTGAATCTGTAGATTACTTTGGGTAGGATGGCTGCTTTCACTCTAGTAGTTAACTACCAGTTCAGAGGCATGGAGATTTCTTCATCTTCTGGTGTCTTCTCTCATTTCTTTCTTCAATTTCTTAAGTTTTGGGGGCATGTTGTTTGTTTGTTGTTTTGTCTTGTTTTGTTTTAACTATACAAGTCTTTCACTTGCTTGGTTAGAATTATCTCAGGATATTTTTTATTCGGGCTATTGTAAAAGCCACTGTTTCCGTGATTCAGCGTGTGTGTTGTTTGTATAAAGGAAGGCTACCAATTTTTGTGTTTTAATTCTGCTACTTGGCTAAGGCGTTTATCAGCTGAAGAAGTTTCCTGATGGAGTTTTGGGAGTTTTCTATGTATAAACTCATATCATCTACAAATAAGGCTACTTGGACTTCTTCCTTTTCTGTGTGAGTCTCCTTAATATCCCTTAGTTGTCTTATTGTTTTAGCTAAGATTTCAAGTACGATATTAATAAATCTGGAGAGAATGGATATCCTTGTCTTGTTCCTGGTTTTAAAGGAAATGCTTTGAATTTCTCTATATTTAAAATGTCGGCTGTGAGCTTGCTGTGCATTGCCTTTATTATGTTGGGGTGTGTCACTTGTGTCACTTGTGTCACTTGTATCCCTGGTCTTCTCAGAACTTTTATCATGAAAGGATGTTAGATTTTTGTTAAAGGCCCATTCTACATCTGATGAGATAATTCTTGGTTTTTTTTTTTTTTCCTTCAGTTTGTTTATGTGGTGGATTACATTTACTGATTTTTGTACGCAGAATCATGGTGCATGCTCTATTTGATGTATTCTTGAATTCAGTTTGCAAGTATTTTACTGTGACTTTTTGACCTGTAATGTTCTTTTTCTCTTGGGTCTTTGTGTGGTTTTGGTATCAGGGTAATAGTGGCTTTGAAAATAAATTAGGAAATTTTCCTTCAGTTTCTATTTTGTAGATAATTGGAAGAGTGTTGCCATTAGTTCTTTGAAAATCTGTTAGAATTCTGCACTGAGTCCATCTATCCCTGACCTTTTGTTTTTGGTTGGGAGATTTTTTTTTTTAATTACTGATTCTACTTCACCAGAGGATATGGGCTTGTTTAAATTTTTTATTTCATTTTTATTTAACTTTGGTACATCATATACAGCAAGAAATTCATCCATTTCTTTGGGGTTTTCAAATTTGGTGACATACAGATTTTTAAAATATTTCCTTATGATTCTCTCAAATTCCTCAGTGTCTACAATAGTGTCTCCCCTTTCATCTCTACTTTTATCAATGTGAACCTTCTCTCTGTGTCTTTTGGATAATTTCTCAAAGAGTCAACTCTCCATTTCACTGATCCTTTATATTGTTGTTTGTTTCTTTTCTACTTCACTGATTTCAGCTCTGAGTTTATGTCTTCCCATCTGCTTTTTTGGGGGGTGCTATTTCTTCTTGGTTTTCTAGAGCTCTCCAGTGTGGAGTTATTTGTATGAGATTTCTCCAGGGTTGTGTTTGTCTGTTTGTCTATTTTAATTTAAGCAACTTAGTTCTATGGACCTGACTCTTAAGTCCTTCACTGTGTCCCATAGGTTTTGGTATGTTATATTTTCATTTTCATTCAATTCTACAAATATTTTTATTTCCTTCTTGATTTCTGTTTATATACGATTTTCATTCGAAGCCAGGTGTTGGTAGTACATGCTTTTAATCCTAGCACTCAGAAGGCAAAGGCAGGCAGATCTCTGTGCATTTGAGGCTAGCCTGGTCTACAGAGGGAGTACTAAGGCTACACAGAAAAACTCTGTCTCAAAAACAAAAACATAATGAAACAAACAAAAAAAAACTATTGTTCAGTTTTCATGAATTTGCGTACTTTCTGTCATTTCTCCTGTTGTTGCTATTCAGCTTTTTAAAATCAAGGATGCTCTGACAGGAGACAGGGTGTTATTTCAATTTTTTTTTAAAAAAATAGCTGTTATGATAAGTTTTGTGTTCTCAGATGTAGTCAGTTTTGAAGAAAGTTTCATGTACTGCTGAGAAAAGCAGCATATTCTTTAGTGTTTGGGTGGCATGTCCTGTAGAAGTGTGCCTGGGCTGTTTGCCTTACTTCATTATTTAAGTCCATAAGATCTCCACTTACTTTTTGTCAGAATGACTGGCCTACTGGCAAGAATACAGTGTTGAAGTCAACCACTCTCACTGTGCTGGGGGTTTAGTTTTAGTAGTGTTTCTTTTATGAACTTAGGTGTCTGTGTGTTTGGTGCTCAGAATTGTAATACCCTCTCGGTGGATTTCTCCTGTCCTGTCTCCCCTGATTACTTTTAGTTTGAAATCTATCTTTTTGGATATTAAAAAACCTACACCTGTGTGATGGTTTGTATATGCTTGACCCATGGAGTGGCACTATTTGGAGGCGTGGCCTTGTTGGAGTAGGTGTGTCACTGTGGGTGTGGACTTTAAGACCCTACTCCTAGCTGCCTGAAAGTCAGTCTTCTAGCAGCCTTCAGATGGAGATGTAGAACTCTCAGCTCCTCCTGCACCATGCCTGCCTGGATGCTGCCATGCTCCTGCCTTGATAATACTGGGCTGAACCTCTGAACCTGTAAGTCAGCCACAAATAAATGTTGTCTTTTATAAGACTTGCCTTGGTCATGTTGTCTGTTCACAGCAGTAAAACCCTAACTAAGACAACCTGCTTATTTCTTGTTTCCATTTTGTTAGAATACCTTTTTCAATTCTTTTACTCTAAGATGATCACTATCCTTGGTGGTGAGGTGTGTTTCTTTGATGCAGCAAAAAGATGGATCCTGTTTTCAAATTCAATTATTACTCTGTGTCTTTAAGTTGGGGAATTGAGATCATTATTATTGAGATCTATTAATGGGCAATGTTTATTCGTTTCTGGAGTTTTTGTCATTGTGTGTGTGTTCTCCCCTCCTTTGGCTAACTGTTTTGCAATTATTTATTCCTCATGTCCTCTTTCGAGCAACTAACTTCTCCTCAGACTGTTTTCCTTTGTCTATTGTGATTGGTTGTTTTTCTGGTATATTAGTCTGGACTGGCATCTGTGGTCTCTTAGAGCTTATAGAACATTGATCCAGGCCCTTCTGACTTTCAAAGTCTCCACTGAAAAGTCAGGTAGACCTGTCTTTTTATGTCACTTCATATTTTCCCCCTGCAGCTTTTAATATCCTTTCTTTGTTTTGTAAAGTTAGTATTTTGATTATTATATGTCATGAAGTTTCTTTCTGGTTCTGTCTATCTGGAGTTCTGTATGTCTTTTGTACCTTGGTAAGTATCTCTCTTTCTCTCTCTTTTTCTCTTTAGATTAGGGAAATTTTCTTCTATTATTCTGTTAAAAATATTGTCTCTGCCTCTAGCCAGAATATCTTCTTCTTCCTGTATCTCTATTATTCATAAGTTTTGTCTTTTCATAACATCCCAGATTTCCAGGACATTTTGTACATTGAATTTCTTAGACTTTATGCTTTCTTTGACTGAGCTATCCATTTCTTCTACCTTGTTTTCAAGATCTGAAATTCTTTCTGTCTTTCATCTCTTTTAAGTTGTTGGTAAGTCTTACCTCTGAGATTTTTGTTAGATATCTTGTGTTTTTTATTTCCAGTTTGGGTTTTCTTTAGTGATATGAATTCTTGCTACAGTCTACCTTCAGCTCTTGAATTATTTTCATTATTTCACTCAATTGTTTGTGTTTTCACTGTCTTCATTTAGGCATCTATTTATATTCTTTTTAAGATTTTTAAATATTCATAATTGCTATTTTGAAATCCTTATATTGTGTTTAAGCTGAATTTCCTTTCTCAGGGCCTAACACAATGGGGTTGCTGACTTCTGGAGGAGGCACATTGTCTTAATTGTTCATGTTTGTGTTTTTGTGCTGGGATCTAGGCATCTTAAATTATTGAAGTGTTTCTTGATATGGATATCTGGTCTCATCTTTGTTGGGTGGGTGTCCCATTCTTTTGTTGCTGTTACCCACTCTGGTTCCTAGCTGTGTATAATATCTGGGGATCCCTGGTAGAGAACAGTATTAGTCCCAGCTGAGTGGTGGATTTGGGGTCTCTGGTAGAAAGTTGTTTTGTGGGTCATAAGGAAGTCACAAAAGAATGGAGACTGGTTAGGAAAAAAAGGCTAGAATGGCTGTGAAGAATAACTAGGAACCCTGGGTCACCAAGAGGTCTAGTCCCAAGGGAATGAAGGCAGACTGGAAGGAAGGTGTCAGACGGGCAAGCTGCAGCAGTGTTGTAAGGCTAAGTCTGGAGAGTCTGGAATGGAAGACAGAAAGAAGGATGAAGGTCCCCCACTTGAATTCCAGCCTAATGTGGCAGCTGTGGGTCCCTGAGAGAGACATTCTGCAGGTCAGCAGAGTCACAAAGGACTGGAGATGGGCTAGAAGAAAAGGCTGAAAAGGAGTAACGACGGGAAATCCTGGGTCTGCACCAAGAGCTTGAGTCTCTAGGATATGGAGGTGGGCTAAAAGGGGTGGGGGGACTTCTGTAGGTAAAATGCAGCAGGACTAAGTGGAGTCTCAGATGACTGTTCTCCTAATGAATTTGCAAGAGTCTTATCCTTACAACCAATGTGTACTGTATTCTTGCTCTTCCTTTGGACTGTAGCAAGCAAGCTGTATGCACAGCCCTCCATCCTCGGGCTGAGGTTGTAGCCCAGTTGACTGAATGCTTGCCTATTGTGCACAAAGCCCCGGGCTCAGTTCCTACCGCCACATTAAACTTGGTATGAGAGATATCCTTGTAATCCCAGTATGCCTGTGAAGATACAGCAGGAGGATCAGAATTTCAAGGTCATCCTCAACTCCATAGTGTTTAAGACTGGCGACATTACGTGAAGACCTGTCTCTCAAAGTTCAAAGTCAATTCTTCATCCTATGACTGAAGACTGGTATTGCCCCATTGTGTGGGGAAACTGAAGCACAGTGGTTAGATCCGTTATTCTAAGTGGTGGTGCTGTGAATCAAACCTCATTCATCCCTGATTTAAATAGAGCATGATTGTCAGGCCTTGAGACTCTCAAAGCTCTAATGGAAATGGGAATATAACCATGGCCTGGTTCTCTGTGTTTTCCATCACTAGATTTGCATGTGATATTATAGAAGAAATATTTTTTGTGATAGAGTCTTACTGTGCAGCCCAGGCTAGCCTCAAACCTGAGACAGTCTCCTGCCTTAACCTCCCAAGTGCTGGAATTACAGGCATGTGCCACCACGCCTGACCAGAATAAAAGTGTCTGGATATCCTACGTTGTGGGGAGGGGTTTTCCCTTCTTGTCTCCATCTTGTTCAAATATAAATTTCTGTTGGTTCGGCTGGAACCTATTGAATCCCTACTATGTGATCAACTTAACTCTAAGGCTTTTCCTTTAAGGATAGAGTTCAAGGCATGTGTGAATTTGGATGGGCATATCACCTCTCTATATAATTGTTAGCCTTCAATAATGAGTGTAGAGACAACCCGGCTGGTAGGATGGATGACAGTTGTTATTCTGTCACCCACGGAAATGACAGACCCGTCCCACTCACTTTACAGCTGTGACAAGAACACCATTGCCCATGTTTTCACCACCACTTCAAACTCGTAGATGTTATTAGACCAACTTGTCTTCCTGTGTTTCAATAATGAGGTCCATACAGCTTGTTACCTATTTGTCTCATAGTTTTAGAACCATGTCATTGGTTGGTGGCTCGGTTCACCCTGCACATTTTCTTTCATTTGCTTAAAAACAAAAACCATCTGATGGATAGATTCACCCTGATTGGCAGAGAGAGGCTCCTTGTTACAGAAATAGGAATCAGAACCAGGACTAAGGTGAACTCGATATGAAGAGGAAGAGAGAAACTCACACCACTGTGGCTGCCATGTTATTGGAGAGCAGCTATTGCCTTGTAACTGTTGGAAAGGCATTGGGAAGCATGCGTGTTTTCAACTGAGTCAACATACCCTCCTTTTCTGATGGCTCAGAGGTGGTTCCAGGATCTTACCAAGTCTTGAGTCACCATGTGGGGTATGAATGGCCACAGACTTGAGAGAAGTAGAGAAAAGGTGCCACTCACACATGCTATGACTACAGTGCACTCTCTGTAGTTCAGGAGACCAATAGACCACCCCTTCATCCTCAGCTAGACGGGGTCCCTCTGACTGCCACCTATCCTATGACTTTAGTGCCACAAGGACTCTTTGTTGCAAATCTCTATTTGAGACTATACAATTCTCCTTTATGGGGATTTAACACTACTTCTTGGTTTGTGCTTCAAAGATTAACTATAACCAACCACCATTTGTGTTATCTGACTTACTGATGATAACAAACTGGCAAATGCTTAACAACTATCTCAAAGGAAAATAGAGTATGGATGATCCAAGCACTTGCTTGTTCTTATGATGTACACACTCCAAGTGAAGCCGCTGATGGCAGAAGGCAGACCCAGTGGAGCGAGTGCCATCAATTCCTAGGAGCCTTGGTATTTGGGGGAATAGTTGTCTACATGCTAAACTTTAAAAGAAAATCAATTTCAGATTTAAAAAAAAAAAACAGGCTTCCAATTTCTCTTGGAAAAATAGGAGATCTGACCCACATTTGCACAAGCTAACCACTCCCTGAAGAGAGACGGCGGATGCTCCCTTGGAGCCACTCACTGCATCCCATGGTTCTGCTCATGGCTGAGTGTCACCTGCCATTCATCTCTGAGTTTGCCTTCTTTCTTGTCTCTTGGTTTAAGCACTAAGTTCGAAATAGAAACAAACAATCAATCTCATTGCCTGACTTTGGATCAAAAACTCAAGAAAGGGTCACCCAGCAAGCCTCCCACAGGACGTTGTTTCTAATTGTTCCCTGTTGAATCACATGGCTGACAGGGTTCTCCTGATAAGATACATGGAGATTTTATTCCGTTTTGGTTGGTTTCCTTCTAGTCATCCAAACCAGTAGGCACAAGAGCCTTTTCTACTTAGGGTATTTAATTAATGAGACTCATCCAGAAACTTGTGAACTGTGTGGCAGGCTAAAGATTTCCCTCTAGGGATATTAAGACCCACTGACTGGAAATGGTGCAAAGTGACAGGTTTAGAAACTCAGCACGGTAATTAACAACGCATCAAGTCCTGTACAGTGCGCGGGTGACAGATCATGGCAGGAAGAAAAAAAATAACATCTCTGAGGCCTCTTTGGACAGCATCCATGTTGACTTTGGAAAATGCTCAAGTGTTGGGGTTGTGGGTAAGACTGCTCTCTAGCCTGAAGTGTAGAATGCCCAGAGTCGAAAATATCACAAGGGGATTGGACTATGAATACCAATATCATATTTTATGATTCTTTGAGGGATCTATAAGGTATTAAACATTTGAATGTTCTGATCTTGGTGGGGTAGAATACTTCCACTGAAGATCTAGGAATAAGGGGGTTGAAATAGGGTTTGCTGGTGTGTGTGTGTAGGGTTTCTCCTCCAGCTACAGGCAGAGCTGGACAGCATCTGCCTAGCATCAGTGACAGACAGTATGACTTCCCCAAGAGTCCCTTTTCTCTGACAGCCACAGTAATGGGATCACTGTGGCCACTCAGTTGAACTACAGGTGAAGACAGTGTGAGGTTTCTTTTCTTTATAATAAAGATGATTCTCTTTCTTGCCATCAATCAAAGAAGCACCAGAGCAGAGAGGACTTGATAAGCTCGCTTCCTTTCCTGCTTCTTAACCTGACAGTGTCTCAGCTCATGTCAATTGATGGAACTTACCCATCCCCCCACCTTCCATTGGGTGTGCACCATGGCATTATTCGATGTCTCCGATACCTGAGGATGAAATCCTTCATCATCAAGGACTTTTGAGGGGGTTATAGTTTTGCCTAGATTCCTGTGGTTTGTTGCTGTTTGGTTTTTGTTTGGTTAGCTTTTTTGGTTTTTTCCTAACAGGGTTTCTCTGTGTAGTTCTGGCCTTGCAAAATAGAAGGCTTTGTGACATAGTATTCTCCTGGCAAAGACAGGAACAGTTGTATTGTTGGAAAATGGCTGTGTTCTCTGTATTGCCTTCATGGGGGGTGGGGGGAGGCCCTTTGCCTGCACGTTTTAGGAGCTCACTTGAATTGGCTCAAAACAAATTATGAAATTCACTTTAAGGGTACATGGGACTGTGGGGCAGGGGGTACAGATGAGCCTCATGGGAGTCCTAAACCTGGCAGAAACAAAGCAGAGATCAACAGCCATCCCCCCACACCCAGACTCTTTTTTTTTGTTCTCTGCTCATGCAAGCATTGTTTTTAACTCTTCCTTTTGACTTCTGCTTTCTGATTCTCCTCACTCCAGGCTGCTGATGGCCTCTCCTCAGGCACTGATATGCTATCTCCTCAGTTGAAACAACTAACAACAATTGCCTACTGTTTCTTTGTCCCAAGTCTACATTCTTGGGAGGATCTGTTGAGCAAATGTGTGTCAGCTGTTTATCCCTTGTCAACATCAAGAGATCCCTGTGGGTGGAAACAGGGCCACACCCTCAGATCTTATCTTCTATGTTGTACCCCTTAGTATAGGTCTTACTTCCTATATACCCAGAGACTCCTCTCTCAGTATAATCAACCTTTTATCAATAGTCACAAGCCCTATCCCCATCCTCAATGGAGAACATTCCAAGTGCTATTGCATTGCAGCAAGAAGGTTCATGGATTCTGAATGTGTGTGTCCATCACCTCCAACACACCAATATATTACACTGGAAATGAAAACAATCACACTAAAACTTCCCCTTCAGACTCTATATTGTACCACAGAAACACTGCACATCCGTGCTTACTCATACATATTCACAGTAGATAAGAACTGTTTATAACCAAATGCAATCCCACCAACAAGTAACTGGATAAAGAAAATGTGATATGTATACATAATGAAATTTTTAGCTATAAAAGAAAAATGAAATTTGCAGAAAAGCACATACATCTGTAAAGTATTATTTTAGGCAAGGTGCCCTAAACTTAGAAAGACAGACAGTATCACAGGTTCTCTGTCATATGTAGACCCTAGCTTTCAGTGTGTGTGTGTGTGTGTGTGTGTGTGTGTGTGTAGAGGCTGTAAGGGACCACAAGAGGAGAACAAGAGTTGTTAAGAAGGGGAGAAGCGATATAACACACATGACATGAAGAAACATGAAGAAAGGAGATACTGACTGTGGAAGGGTGCAAGGTCAAGGGAGGTATGTGTTTTACTTTTCTGTTATCTGTGATAAACAACAACAGCAAAACCTAAGGCAACATGTAGAAGAGTTTATTTGAGATAACAGTTCCAAGGGGCTAAAAGTCTATCATGTCCAGGAGGCATAGCAGCAAGCTTAGAGCTCACATCTTTCAACAGAAGTCAAGACCAGAGACAGCAGACTAGAAGTGGCTTAAAAGTTTTAATTCTCAAAGCCACGCCCAAGTGACAGATATACTTCCTCCAACAAGGCTACACCTCCTCAACCTCCCCAAACAGTGCCACCAGCTGAGGACCAAATGTTCTAATATCTGAGCCTATGATGGACAGGCTCATTCAAACCATACAAGGGGAGAATCAACAAAAAAAAAATATTTCTAATTTAAAGCAATTTTTGAATATGCCATAATGAAACCTAGTACTTTGTATGCTAACTTTTAAAAAGTATTAATTTTTAAAATGTCCTTTAGGGAAAGAACTGGATTATAGGAACCCACCATGCATCTCAATTTGCTATCCTCTGGCATTGGGCATAAACAGTATCCAAAGGTCAAAGGTAAAATGCAACTCTGAAATTCAGATCCAGATTTAGGAAGGAGTCATCATGAGATGCCAGCTCTCTCGGGACTCCCCTCCCCCAAAAGACACATCAGTGGATTGTACCAGCAGAGATGACCCTCCAGGTCTCTCTCCAACACTCTTTATTGTCTTCAGTCTCTCTACTGCTCCCCATACCAATAGCTAATCTAAAGGTTCCAAAAAACTTTTAAAATACAAATTCAGTGGGTGGGGAGATGGTTCAATGGTTAAGAGTACTTGCTATTCTTGCAGAGGATCTGGGTTCAGTTCCCAACACCCATGTGGCATCTTTCAATCATCTGAAAATTCAGTTTCAAGAAATCTGATGTCCTCTTCTGGCCTCCACAGGTACATGCACCCACATGGTGCACATACAGAGACGTAGGCATACAAACATGCACATATTTGTTTTTAAATTTAAAAGTGAAATATGAACGCAGAGGACCTGGATATTCTTACTGCAGGGTTCTCTAAATATCACACCAAGGATATACATCATTTTACGTAACACATAGATCCTTTGTTTTCATTGTTAATTTATTTTAAGTGATACACAAAAGTATTCTATGATCTCTTTTGCTAAATTTTTATCTTTGTTATTTTGATTATTATATGCATGTGTGTGTATAAAGGGGGACACATGTATGCAATGAATGGCTCATGTGTGAGGGTCAGAGGACAACTTGGGGGAGTCAGCTTTCCTCTTCTACTTTTACATGGGTTCCAGCGATCTAACAGGTCAGCAAGCTTTGCAGCAAGCAGTTTTACCCAGTGAGCCACCTCACAAGTCCATGTTCTGTGACTTATTGGCTCCCATTGCTTAGGATCAGGTTAAATTAGAATTGTTAAAGTACTACAATTTACATAACACATTAAGGATGTGATTTCTGAGGCTGAAGGTTCATGTGGCTACATCACAGAGACTTTCTGAAGGACAGAAAAGCCTCTTTGGGGTTTCTCATCCATTGAGGGGGTCCACTCCAAACCTTTAGAAAACAATTTTGTATTTACCTTTGAACTTAAATAAAACTCCTAAGTGACTTCTTGCATGTCCCTTTTTTTTTAAAGCCACTATCTGCAGGGCTTCAGCAACTGCAGGGGGCTGTCTCTAAGTTATGCTAGCAATGCTATTTTGTATTCTCTCTCAGCAACAGGGATTTCCAGCACAGTTGACCTTGTATGTGAGGAATGTTCCCAGAGCTACGTTGTCACATACTGTGAACAACAGCAGGTGTAGAGGGTGACTGACATGGATCTGTCTCCACCCCTGTTCAAGTCACCCTCTCAGTGGCTTTGTTAGTGCCCTAAATAAATCTCTGAGGCATTAGGTTTCTTGTTAAATGGGTTTCTTTTCAAAAATGATGAGTATGAAGATTTCAAAAATAAAAATATTAATTAGTTGAGTTTCAAGAAACCAGGCAGTGGTGGCGCATGCCTTTAATCCCAGCACTTTGGAGGCAGAGGCAGGTGGATTTCTGAGTTCAAGGCCAGCCTGGTCTACAGAATGAGTCCCAGGACACCAGGACTATACAGAGAAACCTTCAAAAAATAATAATAATCAAAAGAAAGAAAAGAAAGAAACCGGGGGTTGATATGTCTACAATGTAAGTTATTATAAAGAAACTTGGGGTTCAGTGGTCAGCTTTGGGTGTTAGAGGCAACTGCTTGTGGAGCTAACTTCTATGGGCTCTAGATGGGGCCATGGCTATCACAGAATAATGTTATCCCTGGGTAATGGAGGCAGCATGCCCACAGAGTGAAAACCTCACCACACAGTGGGTAGATAGACTAGAGGTGGGCAGCACCTTGCATAGTTATTCAGAAGGGTTCTGAACACGTGCCTGAAGGAGAAAGCCACAGAACTATACATTTTCTCTTAGCAAACAATGGGATTTTCCCTCCAGGGGGGGATGATGGGATCAACAGCTCCCAAACCAAGTACTGTTTTTGACATACATACATACATACATACATACATACATACATACATACATACATGATTTCCACTCTTTGTAGAATGATTCCTGGCTAACATGCTGCTCTGAACCCCTCTCCAGCTGCGGTTCCTTTAGCAACTCAAGTTTCTCTTCCCTTCCCAGCCCAATATTAAAGTCACCTTGCACGGTATATATTAGGAAATATCTAACGGTCAACAGGACATTTCTCTTTTGGGTTCATCTTACTTTGGAGCTCAGAGCATAGATCATCTAACTGGGGAGCCGAGGACTGCAACAGAAAGATGCATCAGAAAGACCACTCAGAAAGACTGAATAACGCTGCATGTAGGAAGGCTGGTCCGAAGAGATGAGTCCATTTCTCACCCAAGAAACTCCATGATTCATGCCAGGGATCTCTATTTTTGTCATTGGCCAATTCTCTCATTGCATCAGTGTTGGCCCTGATACAACCTAAACTGGAAGCTGGCGTCACAAAATGAAATTTGCCTTTGAACAAGCCACTTTCTGACTAGACATGCTGCCCTTTCTTCTGGAGAGAGGATTCCTTATCCAAACAAATAGACCCCCAAGACCTATTCAGCCCCAAGCAGGTGGCCTCAGGATGCAGGACAGAGGATCACACAAAGGAAAATGGTAATTCTGCCAGTTCAGTAGTGATGGCTGCTATAGCTCTGGTGTATCCACATGAAATAGTAAAAGGATTTTGAAAAAAATATTTAAAAGGATACCACCCCTTTAAAATTCTGTTTGCTTCTGAGATTTTGGTGTTTGACACACACACACACACACACACACACACACACACACACACACACACACATCACAGATGCCTCTTTGTTTTTAGCTAAATGGCCCCAGCATATAGAGAGAAGTATCCATGCAAGGCGCTTTGCTGTCTCGTGCCTGTTTGTCCATCTGTATCAGGAGTTGGTAACAGTAACATCAGCGTAGCTATGAAGAGGAAATAAAACGACACAGATGCAGCATTAGGAGCCCTGTCTGAATGCATGTCATACATGCTCTTTAGTCTCAGGACAAATGCTTGTGAGACTCTATGTCTAAAGTCTTGGTCAGACACCCCAGCATGTCTCTATCAGTTACCTATTCCAACAAGAAACCCCTAACAAGAAACATCTTAAAGGCCAGGCTCAGACAATCAAGACGCTGGCTGCCCAGCCGGATGACCTAAATTCAATCTCCAGAATCCGTTCGCCGGAAGGAGAGAACTCTCACAAAGTAAAGATTAGTTCTGGTGTACGGTTTGAAGGGATGCAGTCTATGGTGGCAGAAAAATCCCGGTGACAGAGACAGGAAGCTGCTGATCACACAGCATCTAGTCAGGAAGAAGTGAATGGACAGTCAGTGAGGATTGGCTCTAAAACCTGAAGGCTTGGCTGTAAAAGCCCAGTGATTCACTTGTGCAGCAAGGCCCTACCTCCTCATGGTTCCACAACCATCCCAATAGCGTCACCAGCTGGGGACCAAGTGCCCACACACGTGAGCTAATGCAGGCCACTCACATTCAAACCACAGCCTACCTCTCCTCTCTCTCCCTCCCTCTCCCCTCTCTGAAACATTGTCTTAAACTAACAATGCCAATGAGGGTGTCTTGTCTTTACATGGCAAAGCCAGATTTTTGAGCAGGGAATATCCCTGTTTCAGGAACACCATCTTTTAGATAGATGCTTTGGGTGAATAGGTACTGTGGTAATTCTAGCTAGGGTGGAGACAGCAATGACACGGAAGCAGCATCCAGCACAGACAGCATGCAGAAGAGTTCCTCATAGGCCAGGCCCAGGATATAGCTTTTTTATCAAACAGAGGATTTTCAACTATGACTATGGAAGTTAAAGCTTAGAAAGATAGAAGAAGAATCCTGCACATCTAGGACTTCCCAGCTGAAAGGACAGGAGGCAAACCTGATGGACAGACTCCAGACTCCATCACCTCCACTCCTCTCAGCTCAGCCGCACACACAACAATGCCTTCTCTCCCATTGCCAACCTGATTGCACAGAACTCAATCCCCTGGATGCGTAGTCTCTCCTGTGTCTGCCTATGAAACTCTTCCATTTATATAAGCATGACTTCTAGGAACTGAAGCTCCCATGGATCTTCCAAATCGGCAAGTCCATGTTTGCTTTCGTGTGAACAGGGTTTAATCTCCGAGACTTCTGTTTTCCCGTTGAATTGGGAAGTGTTAGTCTCAGATACTAGGCATCAGATTTAATGTTGTAGTTAGGCTTTCCATTGCTGTGAAGAGACACCATGACCAAGGCAACTCTTATAAAGAACAACATTTCATTGGCGCCGGCTTACAGTTTCAGAGGTTGAGTCCATTATCATCATGGTGGCAAAGATGGCAGCATCCAGGCAGACTCGGTATTGGAGAAGGAACTAAGAGTTCTACATTTTGATCTGAAGCCAGTCAGGAAGAAGACTCCTCTCTTCTCTGTGCTGGGTGAGCTTGAGCATAGGCCCTCAAGGCCCACCACCACAGTCACGCATTTCCTCCAACAAGGCCACACCTCCTAATAGTGTCACTTCCTGTAGGTGAAGCATTTAAACACATGAGTCTATGGGGGAGGTGGGCATTGCTATTTAAACCACTGCATTTACGGAACTGAGAGTTTCTGTTAACATTCCGATTCCAGGGGTCACCTGGGTTATTCAGGACACTTGCATTGAAGATGTGGAGGGGATGTCTGGGAAATGAGAAATACAGGGAAACTAAACTCATCCTGTGAAGAAAAGGGTTCCTCTTCCCTCTCTCAGGCCAGGCCAGTCTACAAGCGCCATCTCCTGCCAGTCAGGCTCCAGTGTGCCTTCTGGTCTTCAGCCTGATGAAAGCACAGACCTCTCTAGATGTTTGAGATTGGCCTCTGGACTTCTGAAGACCCATCTGCACCTTCCCTGATTGTGTCAGCAGGGTTAGCCTCTCTTGTGTGTACATCAGCCTTACTTCTTTCTCTCTCTTTCCCTCTCTGTCAGCTCAAAAACCTTACTCATCGGCCCAATTTTCTTTCCACATCAATTTCCCTCTTCTTGGCTCAGCCCCCTAATCTTGTCTCTCCTCAAGGGCATCTCAATAAAAGCCTGGCTGCCTTCTTTGTATGTCTTTTCACTATTTATTCTCTATGTTCCTTCTTGCATCGGGGATGAATTATTCCTGAGTTTTCTCTTTGGGCTTTTTTTTTCCCCCCATACTGCAGTAGCATTCATTATTTTTTATATTGTGCAAAATGTATTGTTTTATAGGCTATTCTCTGAGTTTCTAGAAACCTTACTGAAAGCGCAAATTCTCTGAAGATGGCCTCTTCTCTTGGCACAGCAAGCAACGAGATAGCAGTGAGGCACAGCCTGTGTGTTATAACACAGGCTCCGTGTTTGGGAACTCCTGTGATTTGCTTGATAATATGATCTTTGTTCATTTTTGGAAGCCTTTGTGTGATCATCTGAATTCTAGAATTGCCTTACAAGGTTGACACCTCTGTGATCTTCTGCCAGCCCACAATGTCCTCATGGGATGACCAGGTTAGACCTGATATGAGGGTGAGCAAGGAAGGTGGGAGAGCTCCCCAGGAAGTCCCTCCTTGATGGGATGCCATTGTCTTGAATTTGGGGATGGCTGCTTCAACTCTGTTTACAAGTTAGGCAGCACTGGGCCTTCCTATACTCCCAGCATGCTCAGTGCTACCATTTCCTCACTGGGAGTATTGTCTCCTAATTCCACCAGTTGCTTCTCCCTTCTGCCTCTCTGGACTTCTTCTCTGAGCTCTTTCAGAAATGGCACCACCCTTCACATGAAGATGTGAGCAAACCTCTTCCTCCACACCCAGCAGCCCTGCCTTATTGGACTATGCTTCTTGGAAATTATGGCTGCTCAAACAAAGGTAGGGAGGGGCACCCTTTCACATGCAGGATAACCCAAGTGCATAACCACAGTTTATGCGGACACCGAGTGTGGGTATCAATCATAACACACCCTGTTCCCTGAATCATCATCACTGAGGACATCAGTGCCACTGACAGGTTAGAGAGCCAGGCCCTGGCTTGTTACATACAAAAATCCACACATTCTAAAGTCAGGGAAATTATTATTATTTTTCTTGCCATTTCCTTAAAGACCCATGAATTCAACTCCAAAGAGACAAGGACAAGCAGTAATTTGTGTCCACAGAAAGCTGGGAACAAAGGCTCTGTTTATTTTGTAATTTCTGTATCTGCAAGAAAAAGATCCTGAGTTAAATATAATGAGAGAGTCAACCAAAGGTTTTGTGCTTTCTTGTTAGGCTGTGTGAGTTTACAAATCACTGTCTAACTGTCCAGACCTTGGCAAGAGCAGAACAAAGAAGGAAAGAACTCTCCAGAGTGAGCCAGGCTGGGCTGGCAGTGGGGGTGGGGGGTATGCTGGGAGCCAAGCACCAGCTGGGGGTGGCTCCATGGAGATCTGGTCTAACCTGTGGGTCTGACTGTTCCTGTAGCTTTAAGCACTCACCTCCCCGGGGTCTCACTGATTTAATCAGAGTATTTTTTTCTCAATCCCTGTCATATTTAACAAGCTCATTGATAGGTAGACATTTTTCTTACGAAGTGTCTTATTAATTGTATCGCTGCTGCCACACAATACTCGGCAAAGCGACTTTAAGGAAGAAAGGGTATGTGTGGCTTACAGTGTGAGGTGTCCGTCTCTGAGGGAAGGTCAGGCCAGCAGCAGCTGGAAGCCATGGATCACATCACACTCATGGTCATGAAGGAGGGAGATGAATGAAGATGCTCACCTGGCCTTCTTATGGAGTCCGGAACACAAGCCCGGGAATGGCGCTGCTGACATTTAGAGTACGTCTTCCCCACTTCAATTAACCTAGTTAAGATCGTCCCTCACAGTCCTGCCCAAAGGTTAACCTAATAGGTAAACCCTCACAAATATACCCAGAGGCTTGTCTCCTGGGTGATTCAAGCTCCTATCTTGTTGACAATCTATATTAACAGTCACATACAGGATGAATGTTTACGAGTAAAATATTGTCCTGAATGACATAAATAAACCACTTGAATATATAATTCCAAAAGGATACCATATTGACTTGCTTGCATAGATGAGACAACATAAAACACTTTACAATAAGAAACTATGAATTTAATGTGTTGCTGCTGACATCTGGCCTTAGTGAAGCTAACTAATATCTTCATTGTGAGTGACTGTCTGGAGCTGGATTATCCGTGAATATGGCTGTGCTCACTACAGCAGCACTGGCCTTGAAACTGCCGGGCTGTGCACACACCTCTTTTTATAAAAGATTTTATTTTTAATTGTGTGATTCCTTGTGTAGGAGCATGTACATATAGATATGAGTACAGCAAAGGCCAGAGGCACTGGATCCCCTGGAGCTAGATTCAAAAGCAATCAGAAGCCTTCTGATGTGGATGTTGTCAAACTCTGGTACTCTGAAACAGAAGTATACGTTACCTCTGAGCCATTCCTCCTGTCCCTGGTACACAGCTCTTGGTCACTCTTAATCCTTCAGGGTCCACTCGACGTTGGCTCTAGGACCCCCAACTGATACTAAAAGCTAAGGATGCCCAAGTCCAAGTGTATGAAATGCTGCTATAATCAATTCAATCTACATACGTTCTTATGCTTTACATCATCTCCAGTGTCCTGGGGCCGTGACAGGTGCATGGCTATCAACTTGTGTCCTCTTAGAAAATAACGATGAAAAATAAATTTCTGTATATGTTCAATATAGACATTTTCCTCAAATATTTTTAGAGGTTGGATGACTCTTCAGCTGCGGAAGCCCTGGAAACAGAAAGCCACCTGGAAATGTTGACTGTCCCTGCCAGCTGCCTTCCTGGAAATGCCAATATATATTAAAGTTGTGAGTTAAAGAAGTGTTTATTTGTAAAACAAGAACTAGGTAGGCTCAGATCAATGTAGACCGGCTTTCTGTATGCTGGAAAACCCAGCTAGACTTCTGGAAGTCATTCACAATACAAGTTAATTTTTTAATGTCCTGGAAACCTCAAATCCCTGGCTTCTGCCCACTAAATTGTTATGACAACCCAACCACCTGCCAGATAAATGTCCTTAGTGTTGTGC
>JANHMN010000022.1:28733898-28770079 GCA_030674055.1 Rhabdomys pumilio | reverse complement strand
GGTCCCTTTGAGAATCATCTGCTATGAGTCACCTGGGTGTTTTGTCAACAGTACACCCTACTGGGCCTCGAATACTAAATCAGGAGCCTTGTGTATCTGTGTCTCAGCGCTCATCGTCCTGAGCATCGTCCAAACAATTTCACAAAAGTCAGGAACCCCCACAATCTTAAGGATCTTTGAGGAAAAAAACCCCATTGTTCTGTCTTAGTGTTCTATTGCTGTGAAGAGACACCATGACCGTAGCAACTCTTATAAAAAGGAAGCATCTGATTGGTGCTTGCTTGCAATTTCAGAGCTTTAGTTCATTATCAGTGTGGAGGGAAACATGGTGTCACACAGGCAGACATGGTGCTGGAGAGGCTGAGGGTTTTGCATCCCGATCCACAAACAGCAAAAAAAGAGAGAGCCTCTAGACCTGACTGGGGCCGTTGAAACCTCAAAGCCCATCTCCACTGATACACTTCCTCCAACAAAGCCACGCGTCCACCAAGGCCACACCTTCCAAAAGTGCCACTCCTTGGTTATCAAGCATTCAATCTATGAGCCTATGGGGACTATTCTTGTTCAAACCACCATGTGCTCCATTCAAAACGCAGATGACATCTTGGGATGTCTGTCCAAGCTGGGGAGTCAGTCACTGCACTCAAGTTCTGGAGCTTTTGTATGCCCTCATTGGATGGTGGGTACTTAGGTGTCCAAGCTATTTGTTTATTCTCTTTTCTCTGAGCATATGTTTCATTTCACATCCACATGGCTAAAAAGCTCCCCTCTCTGTGGCTTTAATAGATGTAATCAGCCCAAGGAAGGATAAAAAGTCTTACTCCCAGCTACTTGAGCCCAATTACTTTTTCTCTCCCAGCTGTGTCCTTTTTCTATTGATTTCATATAATCCAACAGCGGAAGAGGACAGTTGAGGGACACAGAGAACCAGCCCTTTTTGTTGCTTTGGGACCAAGCAAATAGAGTGACCTGTACATCTTCAGGATAGGTCATTTGGGGGTGTTGAGTCTCTCTGCCTCTGGACACAAATGTCCTTCTCCCTCCCTGGGGCCTTCCTGCCTCAGATGGCTGAGTCACAATAGCAAAGTCACTTTCCTTCTGTTCTGGCAATGGGCTTCCATGTATCTTCTCATGAAAACCCATTTGCCTGCAAAAATAATACTGCATTATTCTCAGATGAATGGTCTTTGCTGATTGTTGTGTGTTTGCCAACACACAAGTGACTCTCTGGGCTACACTCAGCATCTTGATGTCAGATCCATTCCTCCCATGCCTCCCGAGTCACTCAGAGGAATGTGGGCAGTAGAACTGTTGTCAAAGAAAATGCAAATTGTCCAGACCAGCCGGTCTCAACCGTGGGAAGGGGTCATCAGAAAACATATATTTCCAATGGTCATGTAAATGTTTACCTGAACAGAGTGGATTTTTTTTTAATTCAAGTAGCTTGTACTGGTATTCACTAAAGAGAATATTGTTTTCAATAAACTTTCTTCAGTGTTGGTCAAATTTAGATGGTCATACATATTCATAAGGACAAAAAAAATCAGATTTGAACATTTGAAAATGCTGGGTATCATTTTAATTAAATGCAATGGACCATCTCAGGTTGGTCCTGAGCGGAAAAGTGATGTTGATGCTCAGAAAGGTGATATCTAATGTTTTGTTTTGGGTTTCAGTTTTATCAAACGCACCATGGTTGGAGATTTTAACATTTGATAAGGTGAGGGCTGCTTGGGAATGTCCTTTGTGAGCTGAACAATCTTTCTGTAATTGAAAGTCATTTCCTAAAATATAGCAGGTCCAAAACGCCCTATATCAAAACCAAAAGCAATACATCTATTGTGCTTAATACCTGCCTCTGTGCTCCGTGGAATCCATTAGCCTTTCCAAAGGCTTCAAAGGATCAGGCATCTTGATATGCCCACCCAGTCAGCTTTTCATTGCTTATCGCTTCAAACCAGCCTTCCTTGACTTCCAGAGGTGTAGTCAAGAGCATACAGACCCTGCTGCATGTTGGCATCACCAGAGGAATGTCAACAATTCTTGATGACTCCTTGTGGATCTTGGAAATTCTGGCTTACATAGCCTGGGCCTGGTTCCTGGGAATCTGAAAACTCCTTCCCCTGAGTCCTAGAATGCAGCCAAGGTCTGGGAACCAGTATCAATGTAGCTCTCATTCCTGGTAGTCATTGAAGAACATGAATGAGCCCTGCCGTGGTGACAGCAGCCAGTCCCCATCCTCAGGACCAATGAGTCACCCACCTAGTGTCACCCTCCTAGTGTACCTGCAGGTGGGTATGGCACACCCAGTCCGTGGGCAGTGACTTGGTTCTATGTTCTCTGTCTTTCTACCAGGAGGTACAGGCTCCTTTTTCTCTGGATTTTCTTGTGTCTTATCCTCGAGAGTAAGGATCAGCTTGCTGGGTTTTTTTTTCTAGAAACAAGATGATGATGCCATCCTGAGAAGCCCTCTGCTAGCTAGGTGACTCTGGTTCTAATTCAGAACAGCCTTTCAGGCTGGCTTTCTCTTTTGCTAAGTGACCCTCATGGCTCTGCAGGCTTCTGTGGATTCACTTCAGAACCCTTGCAGGACAAAGTTGTTTGAATGGCAGCCACACGTGCCCTGGGACAGAGCCAACTCTCCTGTTTGTGCTTGCAGTTGACATCGTCAAAGTCCCTTGGCTTCTACCACTCTAGTGTGAACTCTGGTGTCCAGTTGGAGTTATCTCTTTATTAAGGCTTGGTAGCTGAGGAGATAGCTCAGTCAGTAAAGTGTTTGTCCTAAAAGCTCGAGGACCTGAGTCTGATCACCAGACTCACATACATAGCTGTGTGTAGTGCCATTTATTGGGGTGTAACCCAAGCATTGGGGATACAGAGACAAGAGGGTTTCTGGAGCGCTTTGACCAACCAGTCTCACAGACCTGGTGAACCCCATGTGTGAGAGACGCTGTCACAAAAAGTAAAAGGGACAACACCCAAGGTTGACCTCTGGCCTCCACCTGCACAGGAACATGTAATTGTTAATTGAGGAACCGTGATGGCTATTCTTAGTTGTCAACTTAACTACATCCAGAATAAACTACAATGGTCGAGAAACAGAGGGCACGCCTGTGAGAGATTTTCCTGCTTGGTTTGAAGTGAGTGAATCCACTATCTAGCCTGGACCTTTGAAGCAGGAAGACAACAAGCTTTTGATCCAGATCCTGAGGGGGAAAGAAACACCTATAATCTGGGCTACATCTTCTGATTCTGGCACATCCATTCTTACACTGGCACTGAGGCCTACTTCCTTGATATTCCATCATATACAGAAGACCAGCTAAGACACCCAGCCTGGGGGGACTGAGAAACTACTAGATTCTTGGACTCTCTGTTCACAGCTAGTTTTGCTGTATTACACAGCTAGTGTATTGTTGGACTGTTAGTAATTCCAATAAATTTCATATATGTGTGTATACATATGTATGTATATATGTACATATATATGTATATGTGTATATACACATACATACACATGTATATATATATGTATATATGTGTATATGTATGTATATATGTATATATATACACACAAACATATATATATACATACATATACACAGACATATATATATATATATATATATATATATATATATATATATATGAGAGAGAGAGAGATTCATTCCTTCAATTCTGTGACTAGAGAACTCTGACGAACACAGAGTGTAAATGGCTTCATATTAGCCCCTAGGTGTTCCCTACTCATCTGTTTGCTCTTGGAGGCTGCGTGGTCTAGGGCATCAGTGACTAAAGACTCACAGACTCCTGAAAGAAGGGTGGTTGCTAGGAACATGAGTTCAGACATCCCTCCGATTTTCTGGGACAGCTGGCCCTCTACCAGTGGTGTCTGGTACCTTGGGTATTTCATGATCACAGGGCATGAAGATCAGTGCTTTAAGCCTGTACAAAAATCTGGTCTGGGACTTGCAAAAAACTCATGCTGTAACTTCAGTCCTGGTGAGCTGGAGCCAGAGGGTCCAGGTGGTGCTGGGCAACCATTTGTGTGTTTTACATACTCCATGGGAGCAGTGCCCCAGGTGGGGGGTGGCTTTTTCTGTGAAGGACCAACTGGTAAACACTCCAGGCTTGCAGACCAGATGGTCCCTGCTTCAGCTGCTCCACTCTGTCATCATGGCTGAGAGCAGCTGGGGGTTTACTTAGATGTACATGGCTGTGCCCACAAAACACTTGATTTATAAAAACAGGTAACAGCTGACTTACTTAGCTCGTGGGCCATCATTCGTCTACCCCAATAAAAGTCACCTGGGGAGCTCTAAAATGGTTCTCCTGTGCTCTGGCCAATTAAATTAGGATCTCTGTGGGTGGTGGTAAGCATTGGCATTTGTTAAAAGCTCTTCAGGTGATTTCAATTGGCCAGGATCAAAAACTACTGTTGCTGAACCCTGTCATTGCATAGATCAGCTGAAGAGCAGGGTCCTGCTCTGATGCAATGTTTAGCTTGCGCCAGAAGGCTTACTGCATTCTTGTTCTCCCTCTCCTCCCTCTCCCTCTCCTCCCTCTCCCTCTCCTCCCTCCCCCTCTCCCCTAAGCACATTCTTCTACACCTGCCTTCCAAACATATCTTTATAGAGATATGACATAAATACAGCGGAACAGACGAGTCTGGAGCATACTGCTAGGAACTTGTGCAGCTGGTGAATATACTCTTTGTAACTGCTTCTCAAATCAAACTTAAAAACACGCAGAGGACTCTTATTCCTCTTCCCAGGCCATAGCCTCCTAAAGTTTCCTGGAAGCCAGGGCTTACAGTTCCAGAGGGTAAGGGTCCGTGACGATTAAGCAAAGAGGCATGTCAGAGGCAAACTAGTAATGGCTTCAATCTTTAACCACTCCAAGCCCACCCCATGAAGCATACTTCCTCCAGCAAGGCCACACGTCCTACCCTACCCAAACAGCACCAGCAACTGGAGACTAAGTACTAAAATGCCAGAGACTATCGGGGACATTTATCATTTAAGCCGCCACAACATGCATGTTTTTACACATTCTTGTATCAATATTTGTCGGTATCCGCCAGAATTAGAGGAGCCGCCCTAAATTCTGTGACAACTTTTACATGTTTTAGACTCATGTCTGTTGCTGTGATAAGATGCCCTGACAAATCAACTTGAAGAAAGAGTAAGTTTATTCAGTTTACAATTCCAGGTTATGGTCGCCCATTGCAGAGAAGTCAAGGCAGAGCTTTGAAGCTGTTGGCCATTCCTGCAGCCAAGGAGAAAATGAATGCATACTTGCTTAGCCCTCAGATAGCTGTCTCTCTATTCCTATACATCCCAGGGCCCCAAACCAGGGAATGGTGCCATCCACTTTCAGGCTGTCTTCCCATACCAGTTAATTAATCAAGGCAATCCCTCACAGACATGCCCACGGGTCCTGGTGATGTCTAGGTTGTGTCAAGTTGACAACCCGACCATTACAGTATCTATCAGCAACACACAAGGCTTCCAATTTCTCCACATCCTGGGCAGCACTTGTTTTTCATGTTTTAAATTAATAGCCATCCTAGAGGTATATTTACTGTGGTTGCAACTTATATTTTCCCGGTTATTGATGGTATATTGAGCGTCATCTCAAATGTTTGGAGGCTGCCAGTATGTCTTCTTAGGCGGAATTTTTCATCATATCCTTTGTCTATTTTTAAATTGGGTTGTCTGCGGCTGTTGACGCAGATGTGTGTGTGCTATTTGTCATCCCAGTGAAGATAGCCAAGTGATCCTTGCCAAGAACTCACTGAGTTTTAGCTACCTCTATTTACTCAGAATAATCACTGAATCTACTTTATGCTTATAAAAAAAAATACTTCCATAAAAAAGCTTAGAGATGACCCAGGGACCTATGGCTTTGGTTTCCTGGTGCCGCCACCAAAGTTGGCAAGCTTGCTGTTTAGTCCTGTGCTCTTTGTTCATGACTTAGCATTAGGAGTCATTAAAGATCCTCTTCTCGGCAGCAGTGCATTCTTGTGAGGGTCATGGGCATGGTTAACTGTCCACCGTGGCTCTGGCTGGGCAGAATAGGGAAGGAAATGAGTGAGAAGTGAAATCAGGGCGTCTGGGCACCCCTTCTTCTTGTTTTGAGTGTAGCTGATGTGGCATTTTGAGGTGCCCTCTGGCCAAAGGACAAAGAGAATTCCTTGTCACTAGGGTTTTAGCCAACTACCTTTCCCAGGAGCTGGAGACTGAGATGCAGCCCTTTGGCCCATCATCCCCCATCTGCAATAATTGTCAGGCCTTTAGTTCTTGGACCTTTTTAGTGGAATTTAGAAAACTTGCTCCTTCCCTTTTTAAAGTTACCAACCTGGTTTTATCATAAATGTAAATAATTGGCAGAATAGATTTTTAGACACACACTATTACACCTTAAAAAAGTAAACCCAATTAAGTCTTGATATCAAAGCAATGTGCTGCTGTCTACAAACCACTTGTAAAATGTGTGAACCAGTAATTTTAACATAAATTTTATATTGTCTTATTTTCATTTTGAACCCCAATGTCCTTCCATTTCTCCAGAAATTCATGCTGACAGATTATGTTTTAAACTTCAGTTTGTGGTTGATTACAATTACTCTACAGCAAAAGCAGAAGTCGACATTTCTTTTTTGTATTTTTCCTGTGATTATAAGGCTTACATTTTTTTTTTCTAAAAGATTTCTTTCTCATTGAGCAACTTCTCACTTGATAGTAACGATCAAAAGCACACAAGTATTTGGATACTTACTCAAAAATAAAATTTCATTGAAAATACATCCCTGTAAGAGCTTTGCAACTTTTCTAATTGATGTGTTAGTAACTGACTACTTCTTAAATGTTAGTTTGGGTTAAATTTTATTCATATTTTCCACCTAACAAGGCTTGTTTAAATGGGCAAATGGGGATGGAATTTTGTTTAACAATGCCACTCAGTTCATCAAATGCCTTCTACCACACATATCCTAAAGAATGACCCCCTCTGTGTCCACATCCTGGTCCCTAAAACATATGAAAAGAAAAAAGATACTGCACAGAAATGATCAAGCTAAGGACCCTAGAATGGAGAGAAGATCCTGTATTATCCTGTGGGCCTGGGGCAATTACAAGAATATAAAACACAGGAGTCAGAGTCAGAGGAAGTGTGGCAGAAAAGAAGCTGAGAGGAAATCCAAAGATTGGTCTTCATTAGCTTGAATGTGGAGGCAGGGGCCATGAGCCAAGGGATGTGAGGAAAACAGTTGTATTGGTTACTAAAGAATATGGTGATGGAATGCCTGACTAAGGCAAGGTTCATCTGTGCCCATGATTCCAGAGGGATAGGCGCTCGTTGTAGCATTTGGCAGCAGTGAGGTGGGCCCAGCATCAGGAGTAGCTGAGAGCTCACATCTCAAACCACAAGCAGGAAACCAAGAGAGTGGACTGGAATAGCATATGACTTTTGAAACCTCCCTACTCCCAAGTAAGGTCTGATAAGCTGAGCATGGCTGGGTAATCAATCATCTATAGGTTCCAGGGAATGGACATTGGGTGGGGAGTCCATTACTGGCCTGTGGCATTAGTATAGAGTGCCTTGTGTCTTAGACATTCAATAGTGACTAAGTGCTCTAATGAAAGCATGAACAAGTCCTGCAAGCTGGGTGCACATGAGCTGAACAGTGTCCCCCGGCTGCTAGGTGTCTTGCTGATTGGAAGGCTTTCTATGTACTTGAGAGCACATTGTGTCCTGGGCGGACAGCATGGCAGTTTAGAACAAGAGCAACTGAGATCTCTATGGAGGATTTCAATTATATAAGATTCTCAGGTTGGGTGAACATTAGAATCGCCAAGGAGCTTAGAAGAGAACTTACGCCAGGCCCTCTGGGGGCTGCTGGGTTAGCAATTTGCTAAAGCCCGCTAGGTGACATTGAAGAAAGAGTAGAGCCACTGGCTTGGAATTAACCTCATTTCTTGTCTAGGTCTTAGCCTATTCTAATTCCTTTTGTTAGGGATCAAATGGTCCCTCTACCTGTCTGCAAGTTGAAGTCCCAGCCCTGTAGTGTCTCAGCATGTGACTGTAGTTGGACGTAGAGGGTTTAATAAGGTCGTTAAGTTGAATGAAAAAGTAGTCATGGAGAAGCCACAGAATGCAGACTCAGCAAGACTCAGCCCTGGTGATAGCTCGATCACTCTCTGGGCTCAGTCTCCAGGCGGTAATGTCTGTAATGTCTGTCATTTCAGCAGCCCAGGCTAGGGAACTTTGCTATGGCTGTCTTAGCAAACAGAGCCAGATGTTGCTCACTGGGCATGGCTGTGCTTCCTCCAGAAGAACAAATTCTTAGGCAAGGGTTTGTGTCTCATCCTTTCCTTGACAGAGCAGCATTGTACCCCAAGACATGCAACCAAAGCAGTACAAATGGAGCCTATGCAGTCTTGTCTCAGTCCTGACGTTTCATTGTGTGCCTCTGAGAGAAACCTCATGAGACGACTGAGAGGATGTGACGGGAGAAGTCTGTGGCTGGGAAGATCCACCCAGATCTTCCCAGCACCCCACTTCCTGGCCTGGATGAGAAGGCTTCTCAAGAATGTACTGAAGGAAAAATAGTACCACAGACCAATGCCCTGCTCTGCTGTAACACTGTGTGTGTGTGTGTGTGTGTGTGTGTGTGTGTGTGTGTGTGTGTCTGCAGGTACATGTATGTACACCCTAATATTCAGAGATTTCACTTCTGCAACTTAATTCTAAAGAGAAAATGGCTAATCTAGAAGTAGCCTTATTTGGAAATGCATTAGTCATAACATGTGACAGTGGGAAATCAGCTTCACTTTAAATCTCCCATATTGAGAGAGACAAATAAAATACAGCACATGCCTGTCATAGACTATGAAGAAGCTGAAGATGTGAACAATGTCTCAAGATGATGCTTACGTAAGAAAGACACATACATAGGTTAGAGAGGTGTGTGTGTGTGTTCATGTGTGTGCGTATGCACGTGCTCTGTAGTGAGCCAGGAATGGAGGCATGGACTGGTTCCTTCTGCTCTCATTGTCTGTTAGTGCATCAAGCCCTGTTGAGAAAAGGGCTGCAAAATACCCATATCAGACCAGTAATCTATAACTAGTACCATCACTGTCTTCCTCCAACAACGGTAATATCGTGCAAATCAGAGCTGGTGCATTGGTCAGTCTCCATCACTATCACAAAACACCCCAGATAATCAGCTTATAAAGTCAGAAGGTTTATTTTGGAAGTGCTAATCTATGATCAGTTGGCCCCATTGCTTTGGGTATGAGGTGAGATAGCACATCCTGCTGGAAGCAGGGGGAGGCGCAAAACCACTCACCTGGTAATGGCCAGGGATCAAAAGAAACAGAGATTGGAGTCCCAGAATCCCCTTAGAGGTCATCGTGCCTCTGGTGATCCGAGGACCATCCAACAAATTCGCTAGGATGGAGGCTTGAACTCCCAGACCTTTGGGGACATTCAAGATGCAATCAGTAGCACTGCCTTTCCTCTGGAATGCATCCTCCTCTCCTCATGGGAGGACCTCCTGAGGACCTGAGTACTTGGTCACTAAGAACAAGACCCACACTCTCTCTCTCTCTCTTGAAATCTCTGCTCTCTTGAAATGAGGGAGAATGTGTGGACTGTGTGTGGCCATCTCGGGGTTACCTATGCTCTTTCCCTCTCATGGTGGTATGGTGTCCAATTCTTTAATATATCCATTATTAAAATCAATAGTCTTTTAAATTTTAAATGAACTTTGAGTTAGCACACACAATGATGAGTGTATTCTGACATTTTCATGTATGTGTGTGTTTATATATATATATTAAATATATGTATGTTTGTATGTATGTATGCATGTATGTTGCAACCCTCCCTCCAATCTCTTCTCCCTCCTCATTGATTCCCTTATCTATGAAAGCAATCTTCCTTCTGCTTTCATATCACACACACATACACACAAACACATGTATGTATGTATGTGTGTGTGTGTAATTATTGTAATCTACATTGCTTATGAGGAAAGCAAGCAGTGTTTTGTCTTTCTTTTCTTCTATTATCCTCTCCTGTCACCTATCCCCCCATCCCTTTAAGCCACTTCCTCCCCTCCACAGTCTCTCTTGTATGTTTATATTAAATTAATATTATTTGAAAATGACAAATCGCAATTGCATAGCATCTATGGAATGAAATGTGATACATGTAGCCAGTGTGGATGGGTTGAACCAAGCTGACATATCTATCCATCACCTCACTTAACATCTTTTGTATAGGTCCGTACTGTCTGGTTTTGTGTCCGTTTGATACAAGCTAGCATCATCAGAGAAGAAGGAGCCTCAGTTGGGGAAATGCCTCCAGGAGATCCAGCTATAACACATTTTCTCAATTAGTGATCAATATGGGAGGGCCCAGCCTCTTATGGGTGGTAGCAACCCTGGGCTAGTGGTCCTGGGTTCTATGAGCAAGCTAGTAAGCAGTATCTTCCATGGCCTCTGCATAAGCTCTTCCCCTTAGGTTCCTGTTCATCCCGTCATGCAGCGATGAACAGCAATGTGGAAGTGTAAGCTGAATAAACCCTTTCCTTCCCAACTTGCTCTTTGGTCACAGTGTTTTATTGCAGCAATAGAAAACTCTAATAAGACAGGTTCTATCTGAAATCTTACTGGCAGTTATTCTGAATTACACGCCATCACTAGCCACAGTCTCCATGCTGGTCTGATCTCAAGAGGTTCTTGTTCTCTGGCTGACGTTTTGTGTCAGACCAGGGCCCCCCTGGCTGATGTTTTGTCTCAGACCAGGGACCCCCCATGCAGCTCCTCACTGTTGCCCACAAGCAGGATACACTTGAGTATCAGTGGACAGGCCATTGTATCAGACACTATGGCTGCTCTGACAAAAGCTGCAATGACTTAGGACAACACATTGGTTCTCGTCATGGTCTAGAGGTTAGGAGCCCCAAACTGGTTTTCCTGATCTAGAGTTAAGGGGTCAGCAGGACTGATTGTCTCTGGAGGTGCTGAAAAGGGGTCTTTTGTCTTTGTTGTGTCAAACTGCTGTGGTGGTTTGAATGAGTGTGTCCCATAGCCTCAGGTGTTTCAATATGTGGTTAGCAGTACTGTCTGGGTAAGCTTAGGATGTGTGGCTTTGCTGGAAAAAGTATGCCACGTGGTTAGGGGTAGGGGGTAGTTCGGCTCTTTGGTTATCCTCCAACCCTCAAATCTTCTTAGTTTTAGAATAAAACAAATAAAAACAAAACAACCACATATACCAAGTAATTGCTTAAAGCAGTGTTGTCCTTAACCTCTGGCTTATGATCCCTCTGGGATTATCAAATGACATTTTCACGGAGGTCGCCTAAAACTACCAGAAAACAGATATTTACATTATGATCGTAACAGTAGCAAAATTACAGTTATAAAGTAGCAACAAAAATAATCTTATGGTTAGGGGGTCACCATAACACGAGAAACTGTATTAAAGGGTTGCAGCATTGGGGAGGTTGAGAGCCACTGGCTTAGAAAAGAAAAACACAATAGCATAGTATGTCAGAGTGACACAGGGACCAAGAAAGAGAATGACCTCCTAGTAGCCAAGGCCGACATAATTCAAGCAACAAAATAAAATTATGTTGGATCATAGCCCAAACATAAAGTAAATATTGTGAATCCATACTGTTATTAGTGATTCAATAAATAAATAAATAAATAAATAAAGGAGCAGAAACAAATCTTGCAGATTCCAAATGCTTAAATCCAGTTTGGGGGGTGGGGGGGATATAGCAAAATCTCTTAGACTGGTTAATTCATAAGCAACAGAAATGTATCACCCATTGTTCTAAAGGTTGCGAAGTCCACACCAGCAGAGTCGGTGTCCAAGGAAAACCTGTTTCATGGATAGTGCCTTCTGAGTGTCCCTGCACATTAGGAAGAAGGCACACATACTCCTCAGGGTTTTGTTCTGTTGCAAAGACTCTAATCTCACTCATTCACGGTTCTGTCCCGTGACCTAGTCACCTCCTAAAGGCCATTATACCAACACTTTGGGGATTAGATTTTAATACGGGAGTTTTGGAGGGACACAGACATTCAGAACATAGCCACGTCCTTTGCATGGAGGAGGTGGGTCATTAGCCTGTGGGCTGAGTGTAGTGACTCCTTACTAAGAGTAGAACATGGCCATCATGAGGGGTGGGTATAGCTTCACAGAGGAGAAGCTGGACAAGCATCACCTTGGCTTCACGATCCTCAGTGACATCACGTTTGTTTCGGCCTGTGCTGCCCCACACTTGGGGGCCAAAATGCTCCAGTCCGCGGGTCAGGGTCTAGCAAGAGAGAGTGGGAGGAGGAAAGGGAAGAGACGCAAAGAATGGAGACAAACCAGGGTGTGTAGTCAAGTCTCATTTACTGTCTCCCACTGACTCCTTTATTGCCTCCTCCTATTGCAAGGAAATCCTGGGTATTTATAAGCACAAGCAGGGGCGCACAGCTGAAGACACTTTACCACGTGCACCATGCAGCTGGGGTCACTAAACAGCAAAACAAGCTATGTGGGATAAACAAGATGTTTATCAGAGTGTGCTTCAGCTGTTGTAGGCTGTTGAAAAACAAATCTCTTATCAGGGTATATGGCTCGAGATGGCTGCAAAGATGATAGCTGCTTTCTAGCTGCTTTCTGGTAAAAGCTGGTTCCTAACACACACTGATAGAACTCACCCGTGATACGACGTGATGAGAACATGTCCCATCTCTGAGCTTTCTCCCGAAACCTGTAGCTCCAGTATAATCATGAGCGACCAGGAGTCAAATCTCAATGGACAGAAAGAATAGAGAAATTGTCACATGCCAATAGAGTTTAAGACAACAGAATAAATACAACATGACATCCTGGACTGAGGAGATGGCTCTCAGTAAAATGCTTGCCTTGTAAGTACAAGGACCTGCATTAAAACTCCAGAATCTATGGGGTAGGGGAAAACAGCTCATGTGTTAGCATGAGCTTATAAACCTGGTGCCCGAGAAGCTGACACAGGGGAATCCCTGCAGCTCACCTGATTACCAGCACCATCTAATGGGGCAAGATCCAGGCCAATGAGAGAGAGACCACCCTGCCTCAAAACTAAATGGACAGAATTATTAAGTAATGACATTCAAGGTAACTGTCCTCTGGCCTCCACATGCATGCATATGTGTGCGCATGCACACACACACACATACAAACACACACACACACACACACACGGATTAAAAATAAAATACAACATGGCATCCAGAATGGAATCCTGATACTGAGGAATGACTTGGGTAAAAGCAAAAAAAAACCTCAATATAGTATGAAATTCAGTAGTACCTGACAATGTTGGATCAATGGTAAAGAATATACCATATTTGTGGACAATATTTAAGAAGGCAGGGGGTATATTGTAGGAGCCCACCCTGTGTTCTAGTTTGACGATTTTTCTGTGACTCTGAATATAATCTCAAATAAACTCCTTTTTCTTTCAGCCAGACACAGTGGCAAATGCCTGTAGCCCAGTTTTTTTGTTTTTTTGTTTGTTTGTTTGTTTGTTTGTTTGTTTGTTTGAGGGGAGGTGTCTTTCTATGGCAGAAAGACCATAAAAACAAAACTATGAAAGTCTTACAGATGTCTTTCCCAGAGATATCTGTAGAAGGTGGAGAGCCCTCTGCCTCTTCTGGACAGCATAAGGAGTTCTGTGTATCTGGAGCCAGGCCAGCATCAGAGCAGCACTATTTGGGAGAGAACATTTGTTCTCCTCTGAGCTGAGGAAATAGCATTTGTCCTACTCAGGCACAGCTTTCTCTGTTTCACATGGCACACATGGCTGTGGTACATTAAAGCAATCTAATGTCTGAGGGGACGAATGCTTAAGTTCACAAATCGCACCTGAAAATAAGGAAAAATACATTGTAGAAACCTGATGGAGCTGTGGTCAGTGTGTGCCTGGGCTGAGGGGCTTGCCCATGGGCCTGGGGGAATCCAACTCTGGCCCATGCTTTAAAATAAAATGGCCATTTAGAATAGCTTTCCACGTGAGACACAATTTCAAATCCATCTGCACATGGAGGTTAAAACAGGTTCCTGCCGTCCCCTACAGTCCCTAGAGGAAAAGCAGTAACCAGGCATCTAATCTTTAACAATAGACTCAGCACAAATATTGAACTCCTTCCTAAGGTGGGTTGAGTAACCTGTCTTCAAAGAAAATTGATTTTTTCATTCCGAGGAAGATTTTGCAATTTTCCGAACAGCAATTTACTTCTCATCCCAGAGAGAAGTCAATTGGTGGTTTACAAAAAAAAAAAAAAGTTAGTTTAGACATTAAATCACCTGTGTATTTTGTTCTGGCTATGCTCTTCATTCAAGCTAGGCCTCCTATGCCAGCCGCTCTCCTTGGAGTGGCTCTCATCTCTATCATAGTCTCTGATCCTGTTTCCTGTCACCACGGGCTCGCTGTGTGTGGGCTCCCAATATGACACACATCACAGGCTTTTGAATGTTTGGTGAATGAATAACTCAGACAAGGAGTGGAACCTTGAGCAGGCAGCACTCAGAATTTACCACTTTGGAGCTGGGATACACAAGGACACAAGACAAGGGAGGCCTTGGTATGTTTCAATTTCCTTCATCATTCTACCTTGTTCCTTTGAGGAACACTTGTCTGGGCTAGCGGTGCTCTTTAGAATCTTATAGAATCTTATATTCCAGTTCTTATAGAATATTTTTCCTGACTTGGTCAAAACATTTCCATTTTCTTTGTGTGTGTGTGTGTGTGTTATATTCTATAAAGGGATATAGATATCTCTATATATTTATATAAAGAGAGATTGATACATATATAGATAGCACAAATATGTTATGAATACTTCACATATGTGTACAACCTTAAGTAATGTATTACTTCCTTTGGGGCTCTGATGTTCACAAAAGCACTTAGTCAATGGGAACTTGGTTGCAGCCTTACTGTTGTGTCTCTAAGATTCATTTACACTGTGTTTAACCCACACCATATTCCTTTGTCTCTGCTTCTGTGTCACGTGTTGTCTGTCATCAGAAGTTTTTTTCAGTTCACCTGACTTTTCTTAACTCGGAACATAGGGTTCCTCATGATTCTTACCATAGTGAACATTTTCACAGAATGTCTCCTTGGTGTATGCATGTAAGTGTTCTCTAGTGGAAAGACTCTCAAGTGTGAGGACCTGTCAGAATTCTCTGAAGGGAGCCTGGCGCTGGCCTCACTCCTACTCCTCCAATCCCATAGGCCTGGGGTGAGACCAAAGATTTTGAATTTCTACCCCCCTCACACACACACACACACACACACACACACACACACACACACACACCTTCCCTTCTCCCTCTCGCTCCGGCCCACTTGCTCCAACACCGATTTCTCCAGTCCAAAGTTTTTTTTATTTATTATATGTAGGTACACTGTAGCTGTCTTCAGACACCCCATAAGAAGGCATCAGATCTCATTACTGATGGTTGTGAGCCACCATGTGGTTGCTGGAATTTGAACTCAGGACCTCCGGAAGAGCAGTCAGTGCTCTTAACCACTGAGCTATCTCACCAGCCCAAGATTTTAATTTCTAGTACAGTGCCAAGTGATGAAGTGTTACCAGATCAGCGCCTTTTGGGAACTGTGGTCCTATAATGAATACCTGTGAGTGGCATAACTGGGCTGTAGAAAACTACCCATTTCATATAGTAAGATAATGTCCAGGGCTGAGGAGGTTGCACTTCGGTAAGCACTAGGACCTGAATTCAGTCCCTTGCATTATCATAAATGTCAGACATGGTGGTACCATGTTTATCTGTGATCCCAGTACCAGGGAGGGAGAGACAGGCAGATCTCTGGAGCTCAGTGGTCAGACATGTCCTGTCCAGCAGGGCATTAAACAGGGTCCGGGGAGATCACCTAAGAGAGAATGAGGGAGAAACAGGCGAACGCAAAGAATCACGGTTTGTCTATAGGCTGATCAAACCGTACTTTTTACTTTTTCACACAGGGCTTAAATACACAAAAAGGCAGGATGTGGGGAAGGGGATGATGCAGATATGTAAGTGTTCGGGGGGAGTACAGATATCTTCCAGAACAGAGTATCAGCTGGGTGAAGCTTCAGGGGACAGGTCACTATGACTTCACCTATGATTCACTTGTCCTTATCTTAGTTGGTACTATCCATCAGGGTTACTTATCTACAAGGTCTATGATGATCCAGGCTGGCAAATTTCCACCAAAGCTGCTTGTTTACAATATCTTCTAGCTATCTGTCTCAGTGTTTTTCCACAGAGACCCAAGACTTTGTGTTAGCAGGCTCACTTAGGCCTATGGCTGATTTTAGGTCTTCAGTGTATAAGCAAAGCTGCCCCTGACACAGACAGGCTACCACATCAGTAAGACCCAGGTTCAGATGTGGGGAAACCCTGCTAATTAAGGTCTCAGCCTACCATGTCCAGATAGCTTCTCTGAGCTCGGAGCCTTTCTTTACCAGCAGGGCTTTCCCTTCTCTGGGGAGCCCAACCCCCCACACCCTCTACCTGGGGAATGTCCAGGAATCTTCAGCAAACCTATAAATTCAGCTTCCTCTTTCCCTGATAAGAACCCACCCAGCAAGTACCTGGGATTTCTGGGATGCCTCCCCATACAAATGCGTCATTCACAACACTTTAAACTCCAACCAATGATTTCATTCACCCTGAAAACTCCTTCCCACTCTTCAAGGTTCAGATATCGTCCTTGTTCACCCTAAATAAAGTGTATGCACATAAGCCCAGCCAGAATAAAGGAATGTGTACAAGCTAAAATCATCTGAGAGAGCTGTTCCATTGAAGATTCTCTGTAGCGTGAAATATTTAAAAATGCAATCCACGCTATCTCCAGCAAGGCAGCCGTGGGCCTTGTTCACATCTCGGCAGACTCTGTGACCTGGAGCTCCGAAATCTCTCCACCCAGCTCGCTAAGTTCCCAGGGCGGGTCACTGCCACACAAGTCCCCACACTTCCAATTTCCCGTGGCTGGCTGGGGTGCCCTGCCATCATACCTTTCCTCTGGAACTCAGTCAAGTTGCCGCTTGAAGGAAAATACCACACAATCTTAGCTTAGTATCAAAAGGCAACACAATCACTGGGCACAGCAACTAGGACCCTAATAGTAAGCCATTCTAAGTTAAATCCTCTGGTAGCAAATTCCAACGACTATGCACAACAATCATCAGAGAAGGCCTTTGCCTAAAAGAGCTGTAACACTAGGATCCTTGTAGAAGGCCTCCACCCCCAACCCCCAACATGACCAGAGTCCTGCAGAACCCCACCTGTTCTGGGCTCCACTTCATCTTCCCAGCCAGGTGTGTTTCTGGACACCCTGAGAGAGAGGAACTGCAGCTGGACCCCCAAAATGCATACCACATTAAGGGAGGGACTCTGTCCCAGAAATTAAGATGCACACAGACAAAGGAAGACAGGAAGACACTGGCTGTTGACCTCTGGCTTAAAAACACACACATTCCTACAAACACACACACACTCATGCACACACACGAACTCACACACACATATATACATACACACATACTCTCACATACACACACTCACACACACATACACACACATACACACACACATGTACTCACACACATACACACTCATACACACACACACACACACACACACACGCACACACACACACACACACTCACATGCCCAACCCCAATAATGATGATGCTCAGCTGTCTCCTGTATAACTGTGACATTTTATTTTCTCGAGTCAGAAATACAGGATCCGCAGAGCAGTGTGTTATCCAGCTCCTGGCATTACACATCTGCTTCTCTGTGCTCACTGCGGCTGAGGTGGCAGAACAGCAGGTTCTTACACAGAAATGTCCTTACACAGGGATGTTTTGTTAAAGGACGTGAGCACCTTACACATTTAGGTATGTTTCCTTAACATGGGAAAGATTTGGCTCTGACAGATTTCCTAAGGAAAATAAACAGTGAACAAGCCATGGAAGTTTTACGTCTGGAATGTTCCTTGCCAGCATCAGGGAAAGCAGATGGCTTCCTCTAGAGGTTCGTTTCAAGCAATCGTAGAAAAATAAAATCAATCCTGACAGCAGAAGCCACCCACAGTCCCTCTTATCATCTCCTATCTGGCACCCATCACACGCCCAGTACTGGCGCCATGATTCTGCAGAGTATGACAGTGCTGTTCACTTGGAAAGCACCGAATTTTGAGATGATGAAGGCTTGGGGGATGTGTGGTTTAAAATTTGGGTTTATGGTGTTGCAGATAAGATGTGCACCGTTTGGTTTGATTTGTCACATGCCAGGAGGACGTAAGGACTTTCCAATAAGAGGCACAATTGCAGCTCCAATAGCAAAGCTCCAGTATAGGACCCACTACAAGTAGCCTGGTCTCTCCTGGGCCTTGGTTTCTTTTTCTGTCACTTTGCATGACTCTGGTCTACCTCTCAAGGCCATTGAGATTGAAAAAAGTATAACTGCCTTTCCCCAGCAACTATTAACTGTCAGGATGTCCCAGGGATGGATGAGGGCCTTATAAACCCCTCTCCTGCCCGGGATGGTTACCCGCCCAATCCTGTGCTGGTAAGGACAGCTACTATGAGCTCATGAGTGCAATGGTCCCGTGAAGTCCAAAGTCAGCTTTCTACAGCTGTCCTATCCACCCCTTGGCACTTGCAGTCTTTCTACCCGCCCTTCCACCGTGTTCCCTGAGCCCTGGAATGGATATTATATACCCCGATTAAAGCTAAGCACTTAACAGTCACTTGTTCTTAGCGTTTTGATCAGTTGAGTCTAGGTAGTAACCATTGCAAAACTCTGCATCTCCAGCCAAGGCTACCCTAGTCCACAGGCATGGACATAAATATTTAGAAGGAAGTTTGGCATGTGTAGCATGCACATTTAGAAAACCAACAGGTTTAGTTGCCCCCTAGGGCCTATGACCTTCCCAGCAATGGGTTATGGCCAAGTTTATTGTAGCAAGTATGAACTCTCACCTGTGGGAGGGGCCTCAAATCCTACCAGAAAGTAGTGTTTACCCCAGGGTAGTCATGCCGTTATTACATCAGTGGGCACGTCTTGCCTAGCAGGTCAGCTGTGTGACACATACAACTGGGTCCCACTGGACTACTTAGCACCTGCCAGCAGCCTGAAAGCCAGCCATCTGGGAGGAAGCATCCAACTCAGTTGTAGTTTCTCTGTGTGGTTTGATTGCTGTGTTGTGGTCCCGAAATCAAAACACAAGTTGTGCTTTCAGCGGGAGGATCTTAGCATCTGGTTCTAGTGAGCAGCCAAAGGCAGGGACAATGGGCTGTGTTGTTTAGTGTTGTTTAAGGGGCCTAAGAGGGCCTCATTGACAAGCAACCCCTAGAGAGGTATCCCGCTCTTGGTATGGGATTCTTGCTAAATGATCCATGGCCACTGGAATCAACATGAATCACCCACTCAACCAATAGGGCCCCTCCACTCAAACTCCTTTTATAATCTGCTTACAAAGTGGTAGGTTTCCATATGACTCTGTCAGATATCCTTAATTCTGGTTAAACTCTTCTCCTCCCCTCCTCCACTTCTCTTTCCAAATCTCTACTCTCTTTTTTATTTTTTATTTTTTTAGCATCAAAGTTTTTATTCATGTGAATTGTTAAAAATAAGCATCTAATGCCAGTGTCAGATGGGGGCGGGAGCGGAAGGGCGGGACAAGAAGAAAGAATTCCCCTTGGTTGGTTCGTTCCAACGTGGATTTTTAAGGTTCATTCCCTCAAAAATTGTGTACCACTTTTTAACAGCGATCCTATCTCAGTGGGTGCCAGTTTGGGCCACCATCAGTTTCTTCAAGTCCTCGATGGTATTGCACTTGATGCAGACTTTCTTTCCTAGATGGCTGTTGTAAACCACGTCGATCATTGTGGCTCTAACCTCCGAGCACCTATCACAACTTCACAACTTGTAGCTCGATCGCTAACTTGTAGCTCGATCGCTCATCCCTGGCCCAACTTACAACCTCCACTCTCGTTACCATGATTTACTTTGATCCTAGTTAATCGCCCCGTAGCCCCTCCCTCTTCTTCTCTGCTTTCTGTCTTTTAACAAGGACTCATTACGTAGCCCAGGATAGCCTTGAACTTGCAGTCATCCTCTACATAGAAATCTGTGCCCCTCTGCCTGGTTCCCCCTTTCTCCCTCTTGGAATGACTTTCCCTTGGGTGGTGACGAAAGTGTCCTGAAGTGCAGCTTATGACAATGGCTTACACAACTCTGCAAAGCTAGAAAACCACCAGTCTATGGACTTTAAGTAAGTGACTACTAATGGGACATAATTAAACCTAACTCAAGTTAATCCTCCCCATCAAAGATTTTACTCAAAAGCAAAATAAAAAAAAAAAGCACAGATGAGTCAAGGAACTTGTCTCAAATCACAAAACTAGCAAGTAACTGAGCGAGGCTATGAACCACACGTGAATGAAGTTGGTTCCTATTTTCCTTTTGCCTGGGACAATCTTGGCTCTTTCTGAGAATCAGCTCGAATCTGCCTCTTTTGCATGCTTCTCTGGTGGTCAGGCAGCCTTTCACACCACTCTTCTGGGGCTTAGCTGTGCTTAAACCCACTGAAATGCTTTCTGCGGGGCACTGAGTAGCTTGGTTTAGCTCTCTGTATGTTGTAAACCCTAGGAGACTGGGTTCCCGCCATCATGTGTTCCCAGAGCTTTCTGTCTGCTATGGGTCTGATCGATGAGTTTAGACCCAACACTGTGACTGAAATGACAAGCGTCTCCCAGGGCCTTCCACATCTTTTGACATGGCTATTAAAGAAGACCCCTGAAAACCCAGTTGTAAAGTGTTTTCTGCACAATCATGAGGACCCAAGTTCAATCCACAGAACCCAGGTTTCAAAAGCTAGGTGTGGTTGAGTGGGCCTGTAATTCCAGTTCTGAAAAGGTGGGGATAGATCCCTGGATTCTACGGGCCACTCAGTCTAGCCTAATTAGCAAACTAGAGACTGTCTTTAAAAACAAGGTAGATGGCACCCAAACAATAACATCCAAGGTTGACTCCTGGCCTCCGTATGCATATGCACACACATGTACCCACATAGTTATGAGAATTCTTTCCCCAGGAAGTCAAACAAATATCTATCCCCTCTTTCTGGGGTCCCAGTGACAACTCAAAATGCTGGCCAACAAAGTCAAGCTTGTGAAACCATTAAGTTTTTTGGGCTCACTTATAGAACATGGGAAGGATTACCTACAGGAGCGTGGGTGACCCCAAAACATTCACACCACCAGATATTCTCATGCCAGTGATGATCACTTCCTCATAGCGGCACAGACAGAGCGTCCCTCCACTTCGCCTTCCACAGTCTTGATTACGCTGTCATTTTCCAGTGCAAGGACCCGTGCAGTCAGCACAAAAATAAGCATCCAAGAGGTGTGGGAGGGAGTGGTCGGGATCTCAGATGGGGGTTCAGTGATGTTCCTCATCTCCTCTTTCTATAAAGGAATGCCAGCACTCAATAAGCCTGATCTTGAGGGCTCTTGCAAGTGGTCACATCTGCTCCAACAATGAAGATAGCTGTTATGTTTGGACCAGTGCCTTCTACAACACACGCAAATATGCACCCACGTACTTACGACCTCCAAGGGAACTGGTGTGCAGAGCTAGGTTGATAAGCTTAGCTAATGAGCAGTGCCCACTAATGAAGCCAAGGTGGCTAGTCTAATCTCTATGAGGTCACAGCACCGTGCTTTCTTTCCTGTGGTTGCAGACTGACCTCCTCACCTCAGACTGCTGTCTGGTTAACCTTGTGCCTCTGATAGAATGAGAGACCAGGGAAAAATGGTGTGTTTTGAGAAAGCGCATTTTTGCCTGTGGAAAAACACCTGCAATGTCATGTCCAGGCAGTGGACACAAACATCATTTCCTAATCTGACAGATAATGGTTTTTAACTCTTCTAAGCTTCAATCAGTCCATTTTTTTTCTTCCTATTATGGGATACGGCCTTAGAAGATTTGTCAGAACCTGGCTGAAATTGGACATCAGCAGGAATTTTAATAAAGATTAAATTTCTCCTTAAGAAGTAGGATGTTTGTGGACTTCACAGACTGAAAGAAAATATCCAAAGCAGTAAAATTGAAAGCAGCTGGCCTTATCTAGTTCCTACCCCAAGCTGAGGGCTTTGCCCATAGCCTCAGCTAATACCCGTGCTTTTCTACTGTCCACTGCCTCCCGCCTTACAAATGGGGAAAGTGAACCAGAAATGTGTGGACTCTCTTGGCAGGAAGGCATCATCGTTAGGGCTGTTCATGTCTCTTTGTTCTTCATTTTCTATGACTAATGTGTTTATGTGAATGATGTGTATTAAACATTACAAGTGCTCTGAAAAACAAGGCAGGAGTTGCATACAGTGGTAGATGCCTGTAATTCAGGAAGTCTAGAGGCAGAGGCAGGGGATTGTTAGTTCAAAGCCATCCCGATGACTACATAGCCAAATCTTGTTTCAAAACAAAACAAAACAAATCAAAAGAAAACAAAGAACAAAGGGACAAGGCATGTGATATGATGACAGCACACTGGCCTAGCCTGTAAAAAGCTCTGGGTTCAATCCCTAGATCTATAGAAGATCAGTTAGAGAGCTGAGGGGTGGCTCACAGGCAGAGCTCTTGCCTGCTACAAAAATAGAAAAAGCAGAAGCTTCCAAGAAGCAAGCAACATGAGCTGCCTTCCTGAACTGGGGCAGGGAAGCAGAAGATGGCCTGTGTACCGTGGCCATGATGTCTTGGGAGCCTTTATCATTTGTGAGTCTTGCTGAAGCACCTCAGCTTGTATTTATTTTTGTTGCATGGTCTGGGGATCAAATCCAAGGCCTTATGCATCCCAAGCAAGTTCTCTTCCACCAAGATACACCTTTGACCCCTGCCCTCCAAGTTCCTCACAGAGTCATGTGTAGACGTTTTATGTGGCATGTTGCTAACTGGCAGAGGAACCCGCCCAGTGGCTCATTTGGGGACACACCTCCACACTGCTGACTCGGGTCTTCTAATGAAAACACTCGGCTCTGTGCTAAATCCTCCACAGGGACTCATTCAAAAGAAGACAGAGCTAAGGATGAGGCAGGTTTTGTGAAGAAAAAACCCTCCCTGTACTGATGACTTGTTGGCAAAGAAAAAGAAGAAATGAGCCATTCGTGGACAATGGCAATGGCGAGCTAGGTCGGTGTTCATCTCCCTGCCAGCCAAGAGAAAAGAATCCCAGAGGCTCACCCCTGCCTCCCCCAGTGCCAGAGCTGAGGAAAGATGCCCTGTAAGCGACTTTTCAGATTTTTTTTTCAACACCAAAGACTTGGAGCATCCATAGTTTTCTGCTAGGTGGTTACAATCCAGGTCTTGAGACCATTCTACCTTCCTCCCATATGGCTGGTGATTCCCATGGACCCATAGGTGTATGGTAGAGAGAACATAGCTTTCCATGGCCTGATGTCACTGTGGAGGGAAGTGCTTCTGTGTGGAGAAAGTGGGGGGCATTCAGCACTCTGTTTAGCTTTGGGCCATGCTGACACACTTTCCTAAGTAGAGGAAGCCTTTGGCTCTGTGTTTAAGTTCTGATTCCTGATTTAGTTTAGGGGCCTTGTCTTTGTATGGCATTAAAGAAGTCTTCATAGGGGCTCACAAGTTGTCTCAGTCAGTAAAGAACTTGCTGCAAAGGCATGAGAATCAGAGTCTGAATCCACAGTATCCCTATAAAAAGCCAGGTGTGAAAGGAGGCACCTATAATCTCCAAGTGCTAGGGAGGCAGACAGCTTGCTGGCTGGCCAATCTGAAAGAATCTATGAGTTCTAGGTTTGGTGAGAGAACCTATCTCAAAAATTAAAGTCAATAGTACTCAAGGAAGATATCTAATGTGAATCTCTGCACATGCATGCATATGCACACAGACACAGACACACACACACAGACAGACAGACAGACACACACACACACACACACACACACACACACACACACAGTCTGAAACAATTCATTAGGAGGCATTCACCCACTACCTCTCCATTCCCATGATAACTGCAATATTCACAAACTGCTCTTCTCCCCAGGAAAGATAAGAATTCACATCAATTTTCACCACTGACTGCCTATAAAGGAACCCACTCTGTAGATTCAAGAGTCCCCAGAGCATATCCCAGGCTAACTCTGTCCTTTCATGTTCCAAGACAAAACTCCTGACCTAAAATGTCAATTAAAATGTCAAGACCAGGCATGTGTGCAGTAGATGGGTCTTCCGATGGTACCCACAAATGGAGGTTGGTCTGAAGGTCATGCAGAGTGACCAGGATGTAGATGGGCAGCTGGGGCCAGCGGAGGGAGGAGCATGCAGGAAGTCTGTGCACCTTTGGTGTGCATTCCATGCCTCTGGCCTGCTTCGGCCTCCTTTGCTGCAGTGACCTCGACAGGCAGATAAGTGGTTCCTGGTGTGTTTTACAGACCCACCGCCCTGTCACAGTCATTTCTGACTGGGGCTGTGACACTGAGCACAGGTAGCTGCTGGGTGAAGTATGGTGTCTAGGGGCAGGCTACTGGAAGCTCTTTTCAGATGGGCCCTGAGGTCAGGTGAGGATTAGCCTGGGAACCTCTGAGAAGGCAGAGCAGAAGTCCACAGAACGGGAGAGATGAGATCAGCTTCTTACATGTCTGTCCACATTCTTTCTCCTTTTTTTTCTCTCTTTTATTGGCACAGTAACTGTAAACACCATAGGCCTAGTGCCATGCTCTCACGCATGCATAGAACAGACTTCAGCACATTTTTTCCCCTCCCATTACCCGTCTCGATGCTTTCCTCTTCTCGACATGGACCGTATTTCTTCCTATTCCCAAACAGTTCCCTTCTGCTTCCATAGCTTTTTAAATACTCTGGATTCTGCATACGACAGAAGAAATGTGATTTTTGTCTTTCTGAGTTTTATTTCCCATGACGATCTTCAGTTCCAGCCATTTTTCTACAGATGACAATATTTTGCTTCTCTCTACTACTGAATAAAACTCCCTTGAACCTATATGCTATATTTTCTTTGTCCATTTCCCTGTAGGTGTATAGCTACGCTAGTGGGTGGCTCTTGTGAACAGCATCACAGTAAACAGGGACAGGTAGGTATGTTTGTTGTGTGCAAACAACTGATTTAAATTTAGCAAGAGGCTGGGTTGTAGCAAAGTCCGAACAGTCTGAGGTTTTACTGAGAATAAAATCGTCAAGACTGGTGGAAGCTCTTCTAATGAACACAACCCACAGGATTGTCCAACTCTGTTTCAAGCCTTGGACAGAAGATTATCTCTGGCTCCATGTCCCAGCAGGACAGACATGGCATAGATCTAAAAAGATTCTCTTGCATACCGCACATTCCAGGGGATTCTCAGACCCCACTGAACCTTGTATGTACGTTTGCATGTATGTGTGCATGTGTGTGCAAGTGCACATGTGTGGAGGCCAGTAGACAACCTTGGGTGTCTTTCCAGACACTCAGCAAGTAGGACTGGCTGTCTAGTTAGTATAAGCCCCAGGGATCCACAGTCTGGGGCTCCCTCAGAGCTGAGATTATAAACAGATGATACCATGTGTTCCGGGAGTTGAACTTGGCTCCTTCTGGTGTCACAGTGAGCATTTGACTAACCGAGCTATCTCTCAATCACTCCGATGGTCTTGCATTTGGGACCTCAACAGACCATCACCCATTAGGTTTCAACAGGTGACTTGCTAGCATCTTTGTGTGTCCATTTCTGGCAAAGATGAACAATTTAAGAGGAAAAAGAGGGTCACCCACCATACCACAGGCGGTGGAGACAGTGTCTAGAAAGAGCATCCTGCAGATCCCGAGTGGCTTGGGAGTCTTCTGATTCATATTTCTTCTTTGTATGTCTGCTCAAATGGACAGTACCAGGGCACACACCAGCGACATGCACTCCTCCCCCTGCCTGGTGGCCCCTGATTCTTTCTCCTATGCTTGATGCCCCTGGCTTCCTTAACCATATGGTAGCAAGGTCTGCTCTGAATGTGGTAGCTTTTTCTTTCTTTCTTTTTAACAGCTTTCTGCCTCGTGGCCAGTATTCCGGTTCTTGTTTTGAAATGTCGCATTGGGAACCAGTGAACAAAACCAACTAGGTTTGAAGTCATTCCAAAAAGATGTCGGGAATAAATGAGTTGTAAAAATGTGAACGGTATAATTGACTCCCAGCTGTGTGTTTATCACAATCTCCAAGTGTCAGAATTCATTTCCCCACTCTGTGGTTTGGTGCAGTGGTAATGAGCCGCTTACACACACGACAGCAGTGCGTTTCGAAAGCCTGTAGCTTCGAATAATTAGAGGTAGATTTCACTGTTAGCCTGGCAAGTGGCTTAGCTCCCAGGGCAAATAGCCGGTTCTGCTTCTGAGCAGCCACAGTGACAAGTTGGTAACACTCTGGGCTGATTATTAATCGTTGACAGCATCTCTTCCTTTGACCTAAGCCACAGGGGTGAGGGGGGGTGAGTTCCCTGAACCACAGCGGAGGGGGGGGCACCAAATGCACAGTGAAGAACTTGCCATGTGAAACAATTTACCTAACCTTTCATCTGTGGCTTTTTATTTCATGTTGCCTTTTATTGTTGTCATTGTTGTTGTTGCCATTGTTGTTGTTATATGTTTACAAAAGAGACAGGAGGTGCTCCCTGTAAAAATAACAATATAAGGCTGGCAAGATGGCTCAGTGGGCAAAGCAATTTGTGGCCAGCCCTGATGACTTGAGTTTCCCTCTCTCCCACAGTGGAAGGTGAGAATCAATTCCTGGACATCACCTTCTGACCTCCACACAACTCTCAGTGGAATGTTTCTTCTACACACACACACACACACACACACACACACACACACACACACACACCTCAATAGATAAGTAAAGGCAATTTTAAATATTTTTTTAAGTAGCTAAACCTTAGATATATATCAAGAGTTAGGCTACATTGCAAATCTACTTCCCATGAAGAATTACTATTAAGAAATTCTATCCACCTATTTTTCCTATGTATATATAAAGGCTATATGACAACTTTGAATTTCTAATGGGTTCATAGCCTTTTGAATTCCGTGGGTTTGGTTTTTCTGTTTGTTTTTCAATAATGGTGGCATCATGTGGCTGACACAGTAATGCACTTACAAAGTTTAGTCCTGTGTCAGCAAAATGTGTTTGACTTTAAATCCCCATTCCACATTTACCGTGGGTAGCCAGAGTGCATGCAAAAATGTCTGAATGCAGACGTTCACAGGAAGGAAGAAAAAAAAAAAAAAAACATCCCCTGGGCACTCTGAAATGACTACCCAGGGATGCCATAGACAGTTGCTACAGTGTGTGTGTTGTACACAGGGCCCAGGCTGACAGGTAAGAACTGAAACACAACCTGCATGTGCTCCACACCCCATGCTCAGAGCACTTCCTCCTGAGGACTGTACAGGCAAGAGTCAGAGCATGCAGGCCTGGAAGACACGGGTGGGGGGATGGAGCAACCTAGTCCTGTTTTACATAGTGGAGTGCCGCCATTGAAGGACTTTAAGCAACAACAGAATGAGATCTGGTTCGTTTTCTGATACTCATTTGTATTGTATTGATGGATTCAGTATCTGTCCATTTTGGTTATCAGAGGGTCTCTATTACTGCCATATACACTCAAACAACCCTTATATTATTTAATATGTTATTTAATAGTATTATACTGCCCCAGAGGAGGAAGCATGGTGATACAGAGGAGGCATCAAGGCATACAGCAGTTTGATACTTGTCTTAGTTAGGGTTTTACTGCTGTGAACGTCATGACCAAGGCAACTCTTATAAGGACAACATTTAATTGGGGCTGGGTTACAGGTTCAGAGGTTCAGTCCATTATCATCAAGGCAGGAACATGGCAGCATCCAGGCAGGCATGGTGCAGGAGGAGCTGAGAGTTCTACATCTTCATCTGAAGGCTGCTAACAAAATACTGACTTCCAGGCAGCTAGGAGGAGGGTCTTAAAGCCCACACCCACAGGGACACACCCACTCCAACAGGGTCATACCCCCTAATGGTGCTACTCCCTGGGCTGAGCATATACAAACCATCACAACACTAAACAAGTGATTCTCAACCTGTGAGGTCACAACCCCTTTGGCAGTCAAATGACCTTTCAAGGGAGTCACCTAAGATCATCAGACAACACAGATAATTACATGACAGTTCATAACAGTAGCAAAATTACAGGTATGAAGTAGTGATAAAAACAATGTGATGGGGACTGAAGAGATGGCTCAGTGGTTAAGAGGACTGACTCCTCTTCCAGAGGTCCCGAGTTCAATTCCCAGCAACCACATGGTGGCTCACAACCATCTGTAATGGGATCTGATGCCCTCTTCTGGTGTGTCTGAAGACAGCCGTAGTGTGCTCACCATATATATATAAAATAAATAAATAAAAACTTAAAAAAAATGTGATGGTTGGGGGTCACGACAACATGAGGAACTTTATTAAATGATCGCAGCGTTAGGAAGGCGAAGAACCACTGCTCTAGACAGACGTCCGACATCCACTGTGGGTCGTGAGATATATCCCCAGTGGTCATCTGTTTGTCACTTTGAGCCAGACATGGGAAGAGGGGACAACTTTTCTCATATCTACTCTTCCATGAGCTTCAGTTCAAAATAAGCCTCATACCAAAATGCCATGTTTGAGTGAGGTGTAGCCATCTATTCTAGATGTTGGATGTTTCCTAAAAGTTCATGCTTGCCTTCCAGGGTGGTGGTGTTGAGAGGGACCTAGTGGAAGGTATGGAGGTCTACTAAGGGCTCTTCCCTCAGAAGATATTTTCTCATGGAAGCCTGCAAGATGACTTAGTGAAAACACTTGCCAAAGAAGCTTAAAACCTGAGCTTCACACACACACACACACACACACACACACACACACACACACACACACACACAGAGGTTCATCTCTAGTGAGATGGACAATACATGATAAAAAACTGAATATCTGCACAAACTCTTTCTAAATAAAATAAAACAAAAACATTCATGTCAACTGTAAACCTCATTTCTGCAACTGGTCGTGTGGCCTTAACTGGTATTTGTAACTACAGTCCTCTACTACCCATTCTATATTTCCTCTACCCTTGGCAAGAACCTCAGCAGGTCTTGGCTCTTTTTCTGGAGGAGTGACCCATACCTTTGTTCCTGATGAGTCTATGTCCTTTGTCATCTTGCCTGGGTTAGGCTGTTGAAGTTTCCCATTAATTTTAATCACAGGATATGGTAGCACCAAAAGATGCCCTAAAGGATCTCCTGAACTCCAGACACAATCTTTCTTACCTCCTTGAGAAGAAATGATTCAATTTCCCCATGGTAATCTGGATAAATCACCCCTTAAATTCTGGTTTTTCAACTGCCACTGAGGCTGCACCTTAACTAATGGCCTCTCCTCACCTCCCACAGCGCCCTTCCTCAGCTGTTCTCCATGGCCTCTTCATGTTTTCAATGCCAGTTGTGGTGGCATATGCAGTAGGATTTGCTGGTCTCTTCTTAATCACCACTAATTCTCCAAATCCAGACAAGCTGCATCAAGCATCCCAGCAAACTCAATGTTCCACCTTAGTAGTTCTTGTGTCTTGTTAATCACAGCGAATTCTTCAGACCCAGATAACCAGAACCACAGATTCTTTACACTAAAGGCTGGTAGAATCTTTGCTTCCCTCTGAAATGTCACAAGCCAGGCCTCCATCATCTGCACTGTTCTCAACATTCTTAATTTTCAAGATCCTACAGAAAAGCTCACTGAGCTTTCAACAATCAATACCTTTTCTATCCCAAAGTTCCAAAGTCCTTCCATAAGCCTCCCAAAAACATGGTCAGATCTGTCAAGCGATACCCTACTCCTGGTACCAGTTTCTCTGAGAGCGTCTGTTGTCGTGATGAAACATGACCATAAAGCAAAGTGGAGAAGGAAGGCTTATTTGGCTTATACCTTCCCAGATCACTATCAAAGGAAGTATAAACATTTTTACAAAAAGTGTAAATGTGTGGCTTTTACAGCCATATCATCAGTCTTGAAAGCAGACATTGAAAATCTCTAGAACTGCTACAAAAGTGTAGCTAGAATTTTAACTGGGATCGCTCTGAACATATAGATTGGTCTCAAGCGAATAAAAGTCATAACAAAATAATAAATCTAATTCAGCAATGTGATTCTGCCCTTCTCACATTCAGATTATTTCGAATTTCTCTCTTGTTGGTTATGATATACAATTTTTCAATGTATAGGTTCTACACACTTTTTGGGGGGTTATCCCAAGTATTTTATACTTTTGATAGCATTGTAAATGATCTTAGTTTGCTTTTAGTTTTGCAGTGCTGGGGTGGAAGCCAGTGCCCTGGACATATGAGGCAAGCACTCAGCCGTTGAGCTGTGCACCCAGCCCTTTAGTGTGCTTTCTCGTCGTCCTCAGTAACATACTGTGACTGTTGCATTGTTTCCTAAGTTTATTATTAACTCTTAATTGTTTTCTAGATTCTGATGGATGAGTCTCATAGTCAGTTGTGTTTCATTGTGAATAAAACGCCTCTCTTTCTCCTTTCAGAGCTATCTTTGTTTTTTAACTTGTCTGACTTCTCTAGAACCTTCAGTGCAATGCTGAATTGAAAAGGTCCAGAAAGTCTTGCCCAGTTCAGAATCACATAGAGAAGCTTCATTTGCTGTGGAGTTTTCATATTTACTATTTGGTGACAAGCCTATCTAGTCTGTCTTAGTCAAGGTTTCTGGTCCTGCACAAACATCATGACCAAGAAGCAAGTTGGGGAGGAAAGGATTTATTCAGCTTACACTTCTACACTGCTGTTTATCACCAAAGGAAGTCAGGACTGGATCTCAAGCAGGTCAGGAAGCAGGAGCTGAATCTCCAGTTCCAGGGGATCCAGGAATGTTTCTGGTCTCTCCAGCACCTTCACATACACAATAAAAGTGCATGTATGGATTGATAGGTAGGTATACAGTTTTCTTAATATGTCAGACTAAGGTTAACATCATAGAGGGAACTAGAAAGTATTCCTTCTCCTCCTCTTCTTCCTCCTCCTCTCCCTCTCCTTTTTCTTCTTTTCTTCCTCCTCCTTCTTCAATTTTTTGCAAGTTTGTGTGAACTTGTGTTACCAGTCCCTCAAATATTCAGCAATATTCAGAAGTAAAGCCATTTGGGCTTGGAGTTTCTGAGTTTTTTGTTTGGTTTGGTTTGGTTTGGTTTGGTTTGGTTTGGTTTGGTTTGGTTTGGTTTGGTTTGGTTTGGTTTGGGGAGGCTGGTTGATTTGGCTTTTGTTGGTTGGTTGATTGGTTGGTTGGTTGGTTGGTTGGTTGGTTGGTTGGTTGGTAGTCCTGGATGACCTAGAACTCACTGTAGAGATCAGTCTAGCCTCTAACTCACAAAGATCCATCTGCCTCTGCCACCTGAGTGCTGTAATTAAAGGGATGTATTACCGAACCCTGCTTGTGAGATTTTGTCAGAAGTCTACTTTCCTTAGGACAAGGGTCCTTTCGGGCATCAGTTCCTTTGAGAATATTTGTTGGTTTGCTTCTTTAAAAAAAAATTGTATGCATCTTTATCTAATTTGTTGGTCATAAGTTATTTATAATACTCTTGTGTGTTTAGTCACTGTGAATGTGCGCATGTTGTAGAGGAGCACATATGTATATGTATGCAAGTGTATGCAGAGGGCAGAGGTTGGCTTTGGGTGTCTTCATCTGTTTCGATCCATCTTATTTTTTGAGACATGTTCTCTCATTGAACCTGTAGTTCACCAATTTGGCTAGACTAGCTATCCAGAAGCCCCAGCCCCTGATCTTCTTGACTCAGCCTCCACAGAGATGAGAATTCAGATGTGTCCCCTCACACCCAGACTTTTTCTTATTTAAAATTCTTTAGATCACTGTCTTGCTCTCTTATTCTTCTAGAACTAATACCAAGAGATTAGTTAAGGTATTAAGACTGTCATGTATACACATTACCTAATTGTCTTCTAGAAATATAGTATTTGTCATTGCATATATGCATATTGCTGACTTAATTTGGTAGTGAAAAACCTTCATCAGTTTGATAGATAAAGCTGTTTCCATATCTGTTTCTTTGATGACTAAGTGGAAATGAATCCTGGGTTTTTTAACATTTGTTTGCTTTTATTTTGTTAGCACATAGCAACTATACATGTCGTTACTCTGCTGGGCTCTAGAACACTGGAAGCATTCTCTCATCCACTCGCATCCTTAACCACCCTTCCTCCATCTTGCGTTTCTTGGCTTGCTCTTCCAGCTCTGGAAACCATGTTTACTTCTGAGATCAGCTTTTCAGCTTGTACCAATAAGTGAGACTATGCAGCCTTTGTCTTTGTGTAACTGACTTATTTAACTCAACAGAGTATTCTTCAGTGCCACATTCCGGGTAACAATGACAGAATTCCATTCTTTTTAAGCCAATGGTTCTCAGCCTGTTAGTTTTGACCCCTTTGGGGTCCAACAGTCCTTTCACAGGGGTTGCATATTTGATATCCTGCATATCAGATATTTGCATCACAATTCAGAACAAAAAAATCACAGTTATGGAGTAGAAATGAAAATAATTTTATAGTTGGGGTCACCACAACATGCAGAAAAGTTGCAATATTAGAAAGATTCAAAACCACTGGTTTAAATGTACTGTTAAATGCTACATATTATTCTGCTCATTCATTTATTGATGGACATCTAAGTTAGTTCATGGAAAGGCAAATGTCTTTGTAATATTCAACTCCCATTTCCTTTGGATATACACCCAGCGGTGGCACTTCCGAATGTGAACCCACCCTGTTTTCTGTAATTCAAAGCCAGTTTACATTCCCACTAATAATGTATGAAAACCTCTACTTCTCCCACTTTCTCACCAAATTTGTTCTCTTTTGTCTTTTCAATAATAGCCATTCTAACTGGGGTGAGATGGTATCTCATTGTTTGCTTTATCTCTAATGATTAGTATCTTAGTCACTGTTCTATTGCTGTGAAGAAACACCACGTCCAAGGCACCTCTTATAAAGGAAAGCATTTAATTGGGGACTTGCTTACAGTTTCAGAGGTTTAGTATATCATCTTCATATTGAGGCAGCATGTATGAAGCTGCAGAAGTAGCTTAGAGATTTATAGCTTGATCCACAGGCAAGGAAAGAGAGAAGTTGGGATGGTGTGGTGGTTTGAATATGCTTGGCCCATGGGAAGTGGCACTATTTGGAGGTGTGGCCCTGTTGGAGTATGTGTGGTCTTGTAGGAAGTGTGTCACTGTGGGGTGGGCTTTGAGATCTCTATGCTCAAACTCTGCCCAAAGTGAAATCAGACCCTATTCCTGGCTCTCTGCAGAAGACAGTCTCCTGGCTGCCTTTGGATCATGATATAGAACTCTTGGCTCCTCTAGCACCATGTCTGCCTACATGCTTTCCACCATGATGATAATGGACCGAACCTCTGAAACTGTAAGCCAGCCCCAATGAAATGTTTACCTTTGTAAGAGCTGCATTGGTCACGGTGTCTCTTCACAGCAATGAAACCCTAAGACAGATGGCATGGGCTTTTGAAATCTCAAAGCCTACCCTCAGTGACACCCTTCTTCCAACAAGACCATACCTCCTAATTCTTCTGATTCTTTCAAAGAGTTCCACTCTCTGATGAATAAGCATTAAACTATGTATGCCTATAGGGGCCATTCTCATTCAACCACCATAATGAGTGGTACTGAAAATTTTCCATATAGTTATTAACCAGTTCCTCTTCTGAGAAGTATTATTCAAATCATGTATCCATTCTTAAATTGAATTATTGGTATTATTTTGCTTTGGAGTTTAGTTCCTTGTATATTCTGGAAATTAATCCCCGGCTTGGTGCATAGATGTAGTATTCCTCCCATCTTGATGCTTCTTTATCTTGATGGATGTTTTTTGCTGTTACAGGAGCTGTTTGGTTTGATGCAGTTTCATATGTTCATTGTTGCTTTTGGTTCCAACCCTTTGGCGTCTTATACAAAAATTCTTGACCATCCAACCCCTGAAGTATTTCCCCTTTGATTTCTTCTAGTAGTTTTGTAGCTTTTAATTTTTTTAATTTTTATTTTCTTTTTATATCATCATCATCATCATCATTATTATTTTGGTTCTCTGAGACAGGGCTTCTCTGTGTAGCCCTGACTATCCTGGCAGTCACTCTATATACAGGCTGGTCTTAAATTCACAGAGACTAACCTGGGATCTACACACTCTCAGAGAGAGAATTACAAGCTGCCTCCCAAGTGGTAGAACTAAAGGCGTGTACCACCGCCACCCAACATAATTTTAGATCTTACATTCAAGTCCTCCATAGTCTCAGGCATTTGAATACTTGACCACCAGTTTGTGGCACTACTTAGGGAGGCTTAGGAGGTATAGCTTTCTAGATGAAGAATGTCACTGAGTTTATAGAGTTTAGGACTATAGAGTTTAAAGACTAGAACTAAAATATTCAAACACTTGGTAGAGGCACCTGGGGAACTGATGCTTGATTTTAGGTGACACTTTAACTGGACTAGGGATTTCTGGAGCACTGGTGAAGATGAGTCGTGGGTATGAGCATACTTTGGAGATGAGCAGATTGAGTTGTGAGCTGAGTGGAGAAGAGCCATGCTCAGGTCAATGAGCCTCATCCCAGCTGCTAGGAGCCTAGATAGAAGAGAAGGCAGAGGGAAGACAAGTTGGCTTCTCACCCGTGATGTCCTGGGACATCAGAAATCAAGGCTGCTTGGTTTGTGAACACCAGGGTTTGTGTCACTGTCCCCCTTCTCTCCAGATGCTCACTGTTGCCTCTGATGAGGAATAATACAACTGACATCCTTGGTTTTAAGACCTCTGGACTTGAGCCGTGCCATACCACCAGGGCCCCAAGCTTGGGGACGGTGTCCTAGGATTTTAAAGTTCCACATTACACTCACTCCTCTGCTAGATCCCCTCCCATCTGTCTGTTCAATTGTGTACTCCCCCCCCCCCCATATCCCTGGGTTCTGTCACAACAGACTTATCCAAATGTGGATTAAAAATATTCTAAAGCTAACACTGTAGCAAATTCAATGTATTCAGAATCCTTCTACTTGTCTTTATTCCCTAAATAATAGAGTATTGTAGATGTTTACATAGTATGTTTATACCAGGTATTATAAATATTCTAGGGATGAGTTAAAGTACATAGGATGACTACAGGTTATAAGCCTGAAATCTATTTATATAAGGGACCTGAGCCTGAACCCTGACTAGGGGCAGCAATGAAAAAAAGAAAGGATAGACACAGAGACACACAGACAGAAAGGCTGTGGTCAGGTGGGATGTGTGTACTTTGATGGAACTGTACCTACTCTCACAAGCAATGGGGACCCTCAGCGTGGTTATTGTGACAGCACAGGGGAAGGGGTTAGCTAGTCTCAGTAGGAGTTCTCTGTAGGTTAGCAGTCTCATGATATAAACATCTGGCAGGAGGAAGCTACAGTTGCAAGTCTTTATATATACTGGTTAACCCTCTGTAGAGTTATAGTTGGACCAGAAGCAGAAGACTTTGTCAATCTCCCATGAGCCCAAGACCTTGGTCCTTGTGGCTGTATCCCTGTCAATAATACACGTTCACTTAGGACTTCATCACTCAGGGCTTCCTCTGATCTCTACACCCAAGCATCCTTAGACTTGGGTGTCTGCTGAAAGCTCTAGGACCACACCCTAAGTATCAAGGAAACCATTGTGTCTGCATGCCATTGATTTTATCTATCTGAAGAACCCAAACAAGCAGAGGGTCCAAAACAAAGAGGAGCAGTAAGTGCTAATATATCTGTCACCTCTTTGACTCTGATGATCAATCCTAAGGAGTAGGCATTTTTATCATCTTCTGATTTTACAGATGAAGAGATGGAGGCACAGGTGAGGTCAAGTACCATGTCCAAGGCCAGTCCATACTTGGTAGCAGAGGCAGGACGTGGGTCTGTGCTTTCACCCTGTCAATCTCCTGACTCACATGTAAGACATTACCCCTTTCCCTTTCCCTTTCCCTTTCCCTTTCCCTTTCCCTTTCCCTT